>OZ005744.1:165339384-165883145 GCA_963930735.1 Dioctria linearis
AAAACTGCCACGTGCTGATAATCCAGAAAAGTCAGTAATTCTACCATCAATGAAAAGAGATAAAACCCCTGATGCTGATGATATAACGGCTCAAAATATTTACTTAAGAAATCGCTGTCTATCTTTACTACATGGTTTACTGTTTACTCCCAGAAATACTGTGAATTATGTGATTTGTGATGATATTTCGAAAAGTCTTGGAATGGATTGGCTTCTACTGTTCATGCAGCATCAAGTGCATTTTACATCGGTCATAATTGCCGTTAGGATATTGGTAGTTGTTTGCGCAAACGAAAGTTTTCTGGTCCGTTTCCGTGATAGTACACACAATGGAGGATATCTGAAGTTTACAGAATTAATCTCACAGAAAAAAAGTATTTGTTTGGGTCCTTCTCAATTGGGATCGACACAATCAAATGGACCTTCAATAGCTCAGCCTAATTCACAGTTACCATCACAAATAGCTGGTGAAGTACGTACAGCTGTTTTACACATTCCTGGATTTCAAATGTTGGAATGGCTACTGCAACATCACTTGGATGTTCCGGAATTGTATTTTCTTATTACTGCTTTAATCATGGGTCAACCTGTGAAACTTTTAGCTACAGAACATACAAAATTTGATTTAGATCGTGTTTGGTCATTTTTATGGGGAGCTCCAGTTTCTCATGCGTCGGCCTCGTCAGTTGCACCAAGAGTTAATGTTTGCCCCGAAGCTGTTTGTGTGCTACTCGGAATGGTTCGAGCAATAGTTCATTCAAATGAACCTGTTGATTGGCTCCATAATCATCCAGAGACAATTATTCAAGTTCTCTTCTCACTTTACCACAATCTTCCAGACTTCATGCCTGTAATGATGTCCGCCGAAGTAGTAAGCTCACTGGTCGCAGTTCTTTTTCCATTTTCTAAGGAACCCGTTCCGGAATCTGAACCAAATAGCGGAGCTTCAACACCAGATGGAAATTCAGAGAATAGTTGTGTCGTAATACATCCTTCGATAAATTTAGGAAATCAGTTAACAAGTCATTCAGTCAGAAAGTTTGTCATCGATTTCCTTAGAGTAGTTGTAGTAGATTCATTAAGTCTATCAATGCATGGAAAATCAACGCCAGTCATTGATCTTGTCTTAGATGCATCTCCAGAAACAGCAGATTTAAACCAACAAGTCGAATATCAAACGGAGATTGTTACAGCTTTAATGGAACATTTAATAGCCGCTGATGTATTAGTTGGAGAGCAAGCTGCTCTGCCAATTGTTCCTTTACTTCAATCTCATGTTCAAAATATTGCTCCAAATGTATTCTACTTTACAGCTCGTGTTGTGGATAAATTATGGCAGGGATGCTTGACGAAAAATCCTCATGACATTTTTGATTTTGTTATAAAATTGATAGCACAAGCTAGAAGGCGTTCTGCTGCTTTATCCTTAGAGCAATTACATCATTCACTGAATAGAACTATACTCTATTTGTTATCTAGGCCTACAGAATCTCTAACAGAACAAATGTCAGTCTTAGAGGCTCTACACAAAATCATTACACATCGGCTGTTAATTTTCGGTGCTGGAAATCATGAACTGGATTTTATAGGATGCTTAACTTATTGTCTACTTCAGTTGACTTCAGATATGAAAATAATTTTAGATGCTGGCGCACAAAATCGAAATACCACTTGGCATGTGAATCCTCAGACTGATGTTATAGAAGCGCGTGATGATCAACTTAATCAATTGCAAGGGAGAAACTTAATTGTTGGTGCTGCTTTTAGAGTTTGGGAAGAGTTGTATGTTTGTAAAAAACCAGCTATTGAAGAAGTTTTTAAAATCTCACTCATATCACCTCCAAATAATTCTAAGGCACCAGATTTAGCTACGACAAGAGAACAGGTAATGGAATTAGCTTCAAAGCTCTGGTTTAATTATGTTGATGCTGAACGAAAGGCTTCTTATCGTATACCATGGGAACTTCATAATCAAATTCAATCAAAAATTCAGAAAGTTACTGGAGGATTGACACGATTAGCAAGCAGAACAAAGGTAAAAAAAGATGAATCGGTTAGAGCGAAATCGACATTGAGCAAAAATCATGCATTTGAATGTACTGGAATTCATGTACAATTAATTAGGTGAGTAATAGTATAGTTTTCGTCACATGATAATTTTATCTTTATAATTGTTTGTAACTGTGTAGAAAAGCTTCCTAGACTGAGTGATCTATGAAGATATTTTGAACGAAAACCCTAAATTCACATGTCAGTTTTAGATTTCTGAAGAAGCTAAGAATTTTTTTAGCTTATGTTTTCTGCACAAGTGTTACCTTACCGAAATAGTTTTGCCTTTAACAATCCTCATACTTGAAAAACAGGGGTCCGGCGCTTATATTGCCTGTAAATAGAGGCGCATATATCTACATATGATACCCTTTTTTTGTGATTACAGTATTATCCTTTACGAGGATAGTCTCAATGGGAAAACCTGTTATAAGTCCCACTGTTTGTTTACCGAGAATAGGTGATTAAATCTGTCTTTTTCTTGTAACAACTTTTCAGAGCGAGCACCTTAGTACATCCCGACTCTCTGCCTCTCAACAAAAAAATAATAATCATCCGTTTGGACTTTTAAGTCCACATTGAGTTTCTCGATCTATGAATAGATTAGCCATTCATTTAATGCAGAGAAATAAAGAGGGCCCAACACCGAACCTTGGGGAACATCATACAGTAGAGAAATCAACCGCAAAAAATTTTCATTAATTTTCAAATTTAACTATTTGCTTTCGACTAATGATTTGAGTGATGCTTTTTACGCAAGCGATATTTACAAAGCGTATTTTCTTTTACAGGGTTGAAAATATGTGATTATCCCTAGCTTTGTTTTTATGATATTCCTGGAAACTATAAAATTAGAACCATATCACTAACTTATCTTACTAAAATCTGAAATTATACTTTCTTTGATGAGAATGAAACCATTTATCCAGAAAATCAAGCTACCTGGGCTTAATCCTAGGTAGCAAACTGATGTGGAGGGCTCACGTTTACATCAAGGTCATTCGTATCTACACTAAACACTTTTTGGCTATTTAAATGCGTTTGTACTATCCTAAGTAAGCTACAAAGAAAATTATGTATCGGTAACACACCTGCACAACACCTGATGCAGCTCCAGACGCTATGCTTTGTTTGCTATCTCTGGATATAACAAGAGATGAACGGAATTTATCGATTGATGATGAAATAGCTTTTGCCTCATTCTGATTGAATTATTCTTGCTCTAATATGTTTAGTAAGAAGTTTAAGGCACATTTTCTGTGATATTTATTTAAATTTCCCTCATAGTAGTTGAATAATATATTTTTCTTGTCGTATTTCAGGGATCTCTGGGATATGCGTTGCAAGCAACACATTCAAATCTTTCAACATACTCAACGGTATGTATTTCAAGACTGGATACAATCAGAAACTGAACTGACTCGAGAACGTGGACTATGGGGTCCTGAAAAGGGCTCATTACTAGATAAATGGATGTTGGATTCAACTGAAGGTCCACATAGAATGAGAAAGAAAACAATGCGAAATGATTTGTTTTATTTTCAATATCCATATAGGCCAGAAATCGATTTACCTGACAACGTAAATATTTTTGAATTTATTGTTAAAGCTTAACAACTACAACTGATTTTCAACTTTTTCTTTTATCTTTTAATATTTTTTTAGCGTCAATTAAAATATAAAGTTGCAACTAGCTTTGATAGTAAAATTTACTATACGCACTGTCAGCAACCACCCCGTATTCTCTGTGAGACTGAATCAACTACTCAGGACAATAATAGATTACAACACAGTAAAAGTGAAGTGAATTCACCACCACAAAGCCCCACAGAACATACAACAACACAAGAATCAATAGATGGCGGACATGATGATTTGGATGAAGAGGAAGAAGATGCTTCGATGGTTTCTGATAATCAAACATTCCTAAGATTGCTAGAAGAACAAGAGAAAATTTCATATATGTTTAGATGTGCACGAATACAAGGCCTAGATACCACAGAAGGATTGCTTCTATTTGGCAAAGAGCATTGCTATATTGTAGATGGTTTTACACTTCTGAAAAATCGTGAAATTAGGGATATCGATACACTTCCCTCAGGTTCTTATGATCCAATTATTCCGAATTCAGGAGGAACAACAAGATCACAGAAAATGAGGCAATGTTCGAAGTTTTCTTATGAAGAAATTCGTGAGGTACACAAAAGACGTTATCTTCTTCAGCCAATTGCATTAGAGGTGTTCTCTGATGATGGCAGAAATTATCTTTTAAGTTTTCCTCGAAAAGTTAGAAATAAGGTAAAGCGGTATAGGAAAAAAAATCAGATAATTTTATAGATTGTTTCTTTTTTTTTTAATCATTTCACAGGTATACCAAAGATTTTTATCTCATGCAACTGCTATCGCGGATAATGCTCAACAATCAGTCGCTGGTCAAAAGCGGACAGCAAGCGTTGAACAGACTTCAGGAATTTTCAGTAGCTTAATTGGTGAAACTTCTGTAACACAAAGATGGGTGGTACGTTTCACATTTAAAAAATTCTAAATTCTAAATCTAACAACTTCTTTTCTCTTATAGAGAGGAGAAATCTCAAATTTCCAGTACTTGATGCACTTAAATACTCTCGCTGGCCGTTCATATAATGACCTAATGCAATATCCTGTATTTCCTTGGATATTAGCTGACTATGATTCTGAAGAATTGGATTTTACAAATGCAAAAACTTTCCGAGATTTCTCCAAACCAATGGGTGCACAATCTGAAGAACGTTTGGAACAGTTTCAAAAAAGATATAAAGAATGGGATGATCCACATGGTGAAACACCTCCATATCATTATGGTACTCATTATAGTTCAGCAATGATAGTATGCTCATATTTGGTACGACTAGAACCATTCACACAACATTTTCTACGGCTACAAGGTGGACATTTTGATTTAGCTGATAGAATGTTTCACAGTATAAAGGAAGCTTGGCTATCAGCTTCGAAGTATAATATGGCGGATGTTAAGGAACTTATACCAGAGTTTTTCTATCTTCCGGAATATTTCACAAATTCAAATAATTTTGATTTGGGTAAGTAAAGTGGGAAGTTTTAAATTCTTTTCAGGTATAACTAGACAAATCAATTGCATGAAATCAACTGAGAATTGAAATCTCAATACATTTTTTACATGATATGTTTGGAATTATACTGACATATTTTGGGGCAAGTGTTAACACTCGCTCATGATTGCTGTGGGTCATGCAATATAGGTTGATTGACGGCAGCAATCACAAATTCTTAAAGAGTTGTAAGAAAACTATACCAAGCTAGATTTATTATAAGCAAAACCGGTACTTGCTTACGAGAGTACATTGTAATAGATCCTTGACGCATTAAGAATTAAGACAAAGTTGGTCCTCCCGCAAGTAACCAAATTTCATCAGGGAGTAGTAATACCGACTTTCTTGATAAACGCGTAAGAGATAACATGACTGAAAATTGCCTGAACCTAAATACTAATAATAATTCACACCAAGAAAGCTCTACACTTCAGAGTCTTAATCCTGGATATATGATTTAGATATTAAACTCGTCAATAAAACCGAAGAAAACTGTCTCATATCCATAGAACATGGACCATTAAGGAAGGTTGTGAAATTTGAACATTGTCGGTGTATGGGTGATATAGCATTATCTTTATTAGTTATACACATGCGCACAGAAGAGAAGTACGACATAATGTTATGAAAGAGCATTTGATAGTCGGTTCTACAAACAATAGGTAGCCGCAGTTGTCTAATCACCTGGTAAATCGTAATTATACCATTCATGAAACTGAAGCAGGCGGCCTGTATTATTCAGACCTATCGATTTTATTGAGACCTTCTTTCACGCAATCAGCAGCGTCCTAACCCTTTGGTTTATCTTTAGGTATTTCCAAAATATAAAATAATATAATCAGATTAATTCTGATTTGTAAGCATGAAGGGGTATGTGCGGACTGTGATAGGCCTTATCAATCAATTCAAATATTCAGTTTAAATACAAAGATGAAACTGGTAAAAACTCTAATTCTAACTTTCTTAAAACAAGACTTGCATATGTAAAATTAACGTGGTATTTAATGATTGTGTTCCGTTAATGTTCTGTTTATGTCCATATTTCTGCATTTAACTTCTGGTTACAAAGCTTGTACTTGTACTAGCTCAATTCAATTTATCGTATTAAATTTCCTGGAATATCGTGCATGGCGGACATGTATTCGAAGCCATACTCTAATAAAGACACTATTTACTCTAGATGGCTGCTAAGACCTTTGGTGGGTGAATTCGCCCAGTGACATGTATATATATTTTTACGCAATTCATTACAATGGAATGAAAGTATAGTATAAAAACATCACAATACGTTAACACCACTTTTTTTTCTGAATTCTAGGTACAAAACAAAATGGAGAGTCATTAAACAATGTGGTTCTGCCCCCGTGGGCCAAACAAGATACGAGAGAATTCATCCGGATGCATCGAAGTGCCTTAGAATGTGATTACGTTAGTCAGAACTTGCATTTGGTAGGGTATTTTTTTTATTTTCACTTTAGTTACTCATCTCTTTTTTTTAATTCTAGTGGATTGATTTAATATTTGGATATAAACAACAGGGACCTGCAGCAGTGGAGGCTGTAAATGTTTTTCATCATTTGTTCTATGAAGGGAATGTCGATATTTACAAGTAAAATACATTTTCATACTCAGTCTGAATTAAATTAAATTCTTAATTATTTTCAGCATTGATGATCCATTAAAAAAGAACGCTACCATTGGATTCATTAATAATTTCGGTCAAATACCAAAACAACTCTTCAAGAAACCTCATCCATCAAAGAAAATGACCAATTTAAGACATTCCGTTATAGATCCGAGTCCAATGATGGCGACTGCAACACTTTCACAGGGTGACAAATTATTCTTTCACAATCTGGATAATTTGAAGCCAAGTCTACAGCCTATAAAAGAGCTTAAAGGTCCAGTCGGACAGATTTTGCAACCGGATAAAACAGTATTTGCTGTTGAACAAAACAAAGTTATGATGCCACCATCATACACTCGATATATTGCGTGGGGATTTGCTGATCACTCCCTTCGCATTGGTATTTATGATTCTGATCGAGCTCTGTTCGTTTGTGAAGCTGCAGCACAAAATTCTGGAGAGATTCTTTCGTGTGCATGTCCCAATGCTAAAATGATCATAACGGCTGGAACTAGCTCCGTTGTGACTATATGGAAATTTGATGCTAATCGGAAAACATTAACAGTTAAACATTCTCTACACGGTCATACTGATGCTGTAACTTGCCTGGCAGCTAGTGCTGCTTATAATGTTATTGTCTCTGGATCTAGAGATGGAACGGCTATTGTTTGGGATATGTCCCGATTTACATTTGTTCGACAACTTCGAGGGCATGTCGGAATTGTTGCTGCAGTTGCTATAAATGATTTAACAGGGGCAATAGCAACCTGTTCTGCTACATGGTTACATGTTTGGTCAATAAATGGTGACGCTTTAGCGACTGTAAATACAAGTGTTGGAAGTGCAGATAGAATGCAACAAATATTGTGTGTATCATTCTCACAGATACGAGAATGGGATCAACAGAATGTAATTATAACGGGCTCCACTGATGGTGTAGTTAGGGTAATGATAAATCTAGTCTAGTTAGTATTTTAATTTTTAAATTACAAATTGTTCCTTCGGACTAATTAGATGTGGTCACTTGAACATGTTCAAGTTCCAATTGAACGTAAACTTAAGCGATCACAAGAGGTTTCATCTGTCGAAAAAGAATTGCAGTCGGAAAAGAAGGAAGGAGCGCCTACGGTTACAAAGAAATTAGATCTTTTCAAACAAATGAGCATATCTGCAGAAGGAAATGGTAATTTGATATTGTCGGTGATGGGATCTTCGATTTTAACTTTTTTTTTCTTTTTTCAGAAATAGTAAAATCGGCTTCAGAAAGTAGCATTTCAGAAGCCTGTGACATATCTGACAATACCTCGAAATCAAATGACTCCGAAAAACGTAATGATAAGGACGATGAAGCAACGAAAGCGAAACAAGCAAGTGAGAAAAGAAAGAATAGCATTGCAGGCACAAAATCATTACATGAAATGAAGTGTCTAGTGGAAGAGGAAAAAATTGGATTGGAAAAGGCGGGTAGTTTAGGTAAATGAAAATATTAAAAGAATCAATAAATGAATTTGTGTAAATTGTTTTTTTTTTAGCGGAAAAGACAACAACTACAAGTGAAGAGCGTAGAGAACAAGAACGAACTATTCGTCCTAGTAAATCTGACACAAGTTTGACTGATTCATTCGTTGTTATCGATAATGAATATAAAAGTAAAATGAGCAGCGAAAATGTCCTGAGAAAAGGTAAATATATAACAAGTGAAAAAGCTAGAGTTGGTCTTAGGACCAATTCTTATGATACCTTAGATGAATGCCGGTATGAAATTTCGTATGGTCACCCGTATTTGAGCAATTCTGATTTTTTGCATTGGTTTCTCGCATATATTTCTAGAATGGCTCGTCGGACAGAAAAAATGATTAACCAATTTTATAGGATTTCTTATTCTTAAGAAGTTTTTAGTACAATAAAAATGTCTAGGACTGATCGTTTTCAAAGTATATGTAAAAAAGCAAAAATGTTATATGGCAACACCAAGAAGGGTTGCCCCATTTAGTCCATTTTTGAAACTTTATTTGCTATTACTATGAAAACACAATGTACCAAATTTCAGCTTTCTATGCCGACGTATTCTCAGGTACTGTCCAAATATATAGTGGAAAATGAAATTTTTGTATGGCAACAGTTGGCCCGATTTGTCTCATTTTCGAACTTAATTTTACTTTTGTTTTTTAATGTCCGTGTACAAAATTTCAGCTTTCTAAGTGAATGCGCTCTCGAGTTATCGTGCGCACGGGCGGATGGACGGACGGACGAACAGACGGACATCCAAAAATCAAAATAACTTTTAATTTTATGCGTGGTTGTCCAATCCATTTTGCCCTACCATCATTATTTCTGACCGTTACAAACGGAATGACAAACTTAGTATACCCTATAGATTTCATCTAGTGTATAAAAATTGATGTTAAGTTGAAGGAATTCATATTAGTAGTAGTAGGTAGGAAGTGGGTCTGAATTAAGTTTGGTTTCAATGATTTTGCCATTATGTTATTATTAGACCCAGAGAGTGTGGTTCAGAAATGGTTTTCATAATTATGCATTATAATATATACACAAGAGTTGGTTGCTGATGAGAATAATAGCTATTTAGATGGACTGAAGAGGGGTTGTTGTTCACATTATACCAAAGCTATTTATTATTAAAAGCTTATGAAAACTATGTTAAACGAACCAACAGCAATGGCTAAAAGTCCCCGAAGAAAAAGTTTTGGAGGTAGGGGGTTAAATACGTTTCCTTAATATTTTATGAAACAACTTATGTAATACTTCTGAGTGATGCACCATGTAATCATGATTTTACATTGTTTTTTTTTCTCTCCTTCACAACAAAGCGAGGTTAGGGCTCAGTAAAATTAAAATTTGAAATTTCGACTCCGCCTTCCGTTTAAATGGCATTTGAGACTTGGTAGGGTACCCAAAATGCAACTCTACGGTTTTTGTATTTTTGTTCTTAATCCAGCTAGGATAATATGGATTAAATGTAGCGTGTTTGTCCTGTTGAGCTGTGTGAGTCTAATGTCGATTTCCATTGATATTTTAAGAAAAGTGCACTTCAATCAATGGAAAATAAGTTCAATCGAACAATTTCTAAAGCGATGAGAATGTGGTAGTAGCTCAAATCCGTGTTATTTATCAGATTGAAATTTTCTTTGAAAAACAATATCGCGAATATGGTGAAAATGATGAAAATTATAATTTGAATGATTTTGGCGTGATTGCGGATGAAATCGGTGTAGTAATAATTCAAGGTAGATATTGATGCTCTATGACATTTAGCAGTGACATCTCATATAGACGTCTACATTTTTCGGTGTAACACCGCCGATTTTTCGAGTGTAGTAGTAAATTGTGATCATAGGAAATCGGTATAATAATAACGCTTCGGGTACTGCTAACTCCTTAGTTTTACTTTTGTTATAGGGAAGAGCTCTAGATATAATGAAAGCTGTTCGATTTTTCCAGTTCGAAAATAGCTAGATCTAAAGCTCTATGAAGAGTAATCTTGCACTGAATAGAAAGTAATTATCTTACCAGTTTAGAGTTAAACGTTTTAATGATAGTTTATTAACTGCCAATATAAATGAAAAGTTTTTGTCTTCAACATTAAATCTTGTTTTAATATCAAAAATGTCTTTGTAATCGCAATAATCTCCATTCAAAAGGCGCTCAATAACTCAAAGAAGACATGCGCATCTACTACATATATTTCTTAGAAACGTCAATGAATAGTACTTTTGTAAACATTTTTTTATCGTAGTGTACGAGAAAATGGCGCAGAGCAGTCTGACAAAATTTTCTTTTGGTTTTCCTGTGGCACAAACTGTTGGAAACAGCAACAGATCATTTTTGTTGTCTTGTTTTCAGGAATGTAGAGTCACCTTATCAGGTTTAAATTTATTTTTAGATTTGAACAAGAAGGTTTAGTCTATACCTAGAACGTGGTGTTAAAAAACAAATTTGTTTTTTTTTTATCAGGGGGCTTTTTAAGGGTTTTTTTTTGAGGAGAATATTAGTTTTTATACTCTTTGGAATTGGAAGAATCTAGCTGGAAATTGATAGAGGCAATATTTTTCGTTACAAATTGTGGTTTTAGCACACCCAACATTGTAAAACTTAATTTGGCTGAAGCCTTACTTAAGCTACGAGCTGAGAAGTAACATACATATCTCGTCTGCGTCTGAGCACTGTCTATTTCTTCTCCGCCTTATTTTTCTATATGTTGTTCGAAAGGATGAGACAAAGTTGGAGGTTCGATCTTCCTTATATCGCAGCATGCTGGCGTTGTCTAAAATGAACAATGGTTAAGGCAAATAGTAGTAGTAGTATATGTATAAGCAGGGTGTCCCGCATGTGGTCTTGCGCACGAAGGCTATGGATAAGTGATGCTTATACAAGCCAAAAATTGTACGAGTCGGGAGGATAAATCCTAACGGTTTCTGGGATAACGAGAGTTAAAGATATTTGGGTATATTTTTATAGATCACCCTGTAACTTCTGATTATTTAAAATTTGTTAGATTGGTAATCGTTGGACCTTTCCAATAGTCTATAAATTTTTTCTCTTCTGAGTTACATTTCTTTAATACACTTAAGCTTAAGCCTAGTTTTGTCAATGTATACTTCCTTTCTTTCTCTCAATTCCCCCTTTCAGACAGCTTAGCTGGTTTAAGAAAGAGATTGAAATTCATTTAATTTAAGTTTAATTAATTACAATCTATTTATTCCCCGTATACTGTATAATAAGACATGTTCTAAATTCAACTTAGCTATATTTCATGGAGACTACATATATGGTTTCTTACTCTGCTGCTGATGCTTATCCTCGACATGTTTTTAATCTCAAATGGAAGTCCGCTGAAGATCCCACTGGATTTCGCCAATAGTTTCTTATGAACCCTTTCTTTTCTTTTTGCGTATTGTGAGTATGGAGTCTGTTGCCGTAGTGATTTTGAGGTTTGTTTTAAATATTTTGTTCTTCATCTTATAGACAAATTTAGTTTTCTCCACGAAGATTATTTGCTTTAGATTAAGTTTTTTCGTTCTTCTCAGTAATTTCTTTGTAGACGTTAGCCAAGGTACAATATATAGTGTTTTAAGAGCTATATATGCTATATTTTATGTGTGATAGTACATGAGCATAATATATTAGATTGCGGTTTCGTTACTTAGTGTCAAATTAATTCTTTTGATAGCGCCCAACATCGGTATGATTTTATTAATTTTGTTGTTTATATGAGTGTTCCACCTTAACTGGGCACCTAGGATAAGACGAAGATATTTTATTTCCTTAGGTCTCTGCAAGCTCATTGATCCAATTTTTATCTCTGAGTCAATATCTTCCTTATTGACTTGTCTTCGTTCAGCGAAAGTTTGTTTCCATCCGTCCATTGCTTATATCTTATTAGATCCTCATTCATAGTTCTTTGAAGGACTTCTTTTGTTTTCGCCCCATATATAATTTTTGTGGCATCAGCAGATATATGATAGTCTCCTTTAATTCCTGCGCTCTACATCTAGTTTATGTATAGCAAATAGAGGTTAGGTCCCAGGAGGGAACCTTGTGATACACCAGTGCAGAGTATTTCCGGATCGCTATATATTTTGTGTACTTTAGTAAACAATTTTCTATTAATTAAATACATTTCCATCAGTTTATTGGCTATACCTCTTATTCCAAGCTCATCCAGAAACTTCAGGAGAATATCATGGTCAGAAAAGCTTTTCTAAGATCTACAAAAATTGCTCCAACATATAGTCTTTTATCTACATATTTGTTGATGGTTCAACAAAATTAAAATTTTGGGATTTTAATTCGTTTTTTTAATTGAATATATTTAACTACTATTTTTCGCGCTTTTTCTTGAACATATCCAGCGAAAATAGCTTAAAAAGCTATTTCCAAAAGATAATCTTGGCTTCTTAGTTCCAATATGAAAAATTGCTGTTGATGACGCATTTTTTGATAAAAATAGTAGTTAAATAAAAGGACCGAGCTAAAATTCCGAAATTTTAACTTTTTTAGACCATAACATAAAAATGAACGTAAATAGGGTAAAAACTAGACCATTGGAAAGGTCCAACGATTCAACGATTATTTTATATCATCATCATTAGCGTTCAGAAGTTACAGGGCTATAGATCGAACATACCCAAATATCTGTAGGTCCCGTTATCACGAAAATCGTTCGAATCTCCCCGCCAACGAAAATGACTTGAAGAGCTCATTCCCAACAAAAAATATTTGCCTGTTTTCTGCCACTTATTTAACTTTTTTGTTGACCCAGGATTTCTGGCTAATCATTCAATCGATGTGTTAGGATTGTGATTCCCTGCTTGGGTGAGGGTTACTTTCAGCACATCTATATATATTGTGAAAATTGACCACTCCATCCTTTGTTTCGAAGACTCATCAGTCCACCGCACATTGCTTAGAAAGCGGGGATTAGTTTTATCCTTTTCTAACATAAGCCTGCAGCAGTTAACGCAGCTTTGAAAGTCCCTTGCCAGAAGTTCCTGTACGGTAGTCAAATGATAGGGATAAAGACGTTAATTACTCAAAATCCGTCACACAAAGGTATGATCTAAATTTAATTGCACTGCCCGAGCCCTAGTACTTAAGAGTCATGAAACCTGTCCATCATATTTTCGATGTACTCCACTCTCTAAAAGTGAAACTCTATTTATAAGAAATTTTAATTTGACGTTAAACATGTTACTTACATGCTTAGGTTTGTCGGAAGTTTCTCGTCGGGTGACAAAGGATCCATCCGTTAAATAGAATAGAAAAGGCCTTAAAAAGACTAGAATATTCCATCCTTGCTGAACGTGCATTTCCACGACAATACCCGTATAAATACATACATATATGCGCTAAGTAGCGCAATTCATGTCTACTTTCTATAGGAGCTGATATAAGCTGTGCTCTTTTGTGTCCGCAGAACAGAGCAGAACAAAAGATACACAAAAGAACGCCTCATACATTTTCATAGAAAGATTTAAATGAAGCGAACAGTACAAATAGTTCGCTTCAATCGACAGAATAATTTGTTCTCTCCAGTATATGGGAGCTCTAGAATAAGGTACACAAACGAACAACTATAATATTTGCTTTTAAGAAAATTTCTCCACTATAATCGGTGACATCAATAAGGCGCTACATCTAAAGAAATTTCATTTTATGCAAAATTTTCAATTAAAATTTACTTCTTATTGCATGCAACAATAAAATTTGTTTTTGTTCCAAAGATAACCTTTTCTAATTTGCGTGTAATACCTATCCAGCTTGAAAAATTATTCGATATTACTTTATGGAATCCTCTAGATACATGAATGAGTTATATATCGTTAGAAACGGTATCGTATTAGCGCTACCAAATAAATAAAAAAACAAAAAACTCCTAAGTAAGAAATTTGTAAAACAAAAGACACAAATTTCACTTTGAAATTTTGCTATATCGAAAGTATCGAAACTGTGTGAATAGGCAATGCGCTTTCTTAAAGTGCAAGATATTTTAAGTTAAACAAAATTGATTTTAGCTTTCTAGGCTATTTACTTCCTGAGATATACATTAAAATTCAGAAGTCTACAATTTTCGATGAGCACAACAGTGATGCCAACATAACTCGGAAACAACACAATGTGGGACCCAACTTTAAATTTTTTTCTTTACTCAGTCTCAACTTCCTAAATCTAGGGTATGGAACATAAATGGTATCTTGAGAGCTCAGTTCCGGTGATCACGCAATTATCTTTAAACTTTCCTCTGCTCACAATTGTGGTATAGAAGCCTACTTAAGTTTAGATAAAATAATCGATAGTCACCTGCTGATATCTTCTTGGTTAGGCAATAAGTATTTTGTCGTGATAGTTAAATTTTTTTTTGGAAAAATACAAGATATTGTTGCTGTTGGTGTGGACTTTGTGAATAGAAATCTAGCTGATATTATAGAAATTGTAGTAAAACGTAACAATTCGATTACAACGCCACTTTGGCTTAGCCATAATAAATAGAAATGAAAGAAACAAAATCTCATTCGAATGGAAAATTGAAAAAAGCTTGCATGCTCTGAATATAGAAAAAAAAATGTGTTCGTATAAAGTTTTCAATTAAGTCTCTCTAGTTGTCTCCCTCTCTCCCTCTCTCTCTCTCTCTCTCTCTCTCTCTCTCTCTCTCTCTCTCTCTCTCTATTCAAAATATTGAATTGAATTTATTTTTCTTATAGGATTCAAATGGCAAAGACAATTAGTATTTAGATCTAAACTAACAATGCATACGGCCTATGATCGAAAAGATAATGCAGAACCAGCTAGTATTACTGCATTAACAGTTTCAAAGGATCACAAAGTTTTATATGTTGGTAAGTAACAAAAATTTAACGAAATCTCTATATAAATACGATTTTAATGTAAAACATTTGAATTATAATAAAAAAAATCAGGTGATGCTCGTGGTCGAATATTTTCATGGAGTGTAACCGAACAGCCTGGAAGAGGTGTAGCTGATCATTGGTTAAAAGATGAAGGTGCCGATCAATGTGTAAAATGTCATATCAAGTAAGTTAAAAATTAATCTTTTTTTTTATTTTTGTAATATTTCACGCATTTCACTATCCGAATAGATTCAACCTATACGAACGAAAACATCATTGTCGTAATTGTGGGCAAGTTTTTTGCAATAAATGTAGTCGATTTGAATCTGAAATATCACGGCTACGAATTCTTAAACCTGTTCGTGTATGCCAAATGTGTTATAGTTCGCTACGACATCATTCCACAGAATCTTAAAAAAAAATTTGTTTTAAATTTCATTTATTTATATTTTTTTTTTTGAGGATTTAAAAATGTGTGGTCAAAGTTTTGCAAAACGAGGTATGAATATTTTTGAATTAATCCAGCACAAGAATATAAAGTAGAAGAAAATATGTGTATTATGAGAGAGTAGGTGTAAAAGAAGAGTGGGGAAAAAATAATAATTAGTTTAAGCAAACAAAAATATATATATATATATAAAAAAAAAGTAAAGAGAATAACAATAATGTATGTTAACAGTAAAATGTTAGATAAGTTAATAATGAAATTTATATAACGAAAATGAAAAACAATAATATCAGTAGTAGAGAGCTGTACACCTGTAAAATGTATAAACACAACAACAACAACAAAAATGAGTTAATTAGTAGTAAGTAGAAAAATTTATTTCCAAGTCAAAAAGTGTGTTAAATTTATTTGAAAATGAACATTCAAACATCATGCCGATTGACGATGATGATGAGGATGATAATTATACAGAAGAACAAGACAAAAACATAAAAGTAAATGTAAATTAAAAAGAAAAATTAAATAAATAAATAAAAAATCAACAGCAAAATTAAAAATTTGCGCGTAGAATCAAGTGATTAGAGAAAGTATTTATGTAGAAAACAGAACCTTTTGTAATGATTCCTATCAGAGTCTCCTGTGTGTATTGTTCCAGTTCTACAAATAAAAATAAAAAAAACATGAATCTTGTAGTGAAAATTATTGAATAAATTTATTGTAAACATAATAAATATAGCAAATAAGTAAGGGAAAAACATATTTATTACAATAAAAACAAAACAAAATGGAAAATTAGAATTCTATAGAGTTAGTGTGGGTGGTTAGTCAATGTATTGAAAGTGCTCTCCGTCGTCGTGTATGTAAAGTCCAAATCACCAGTATTTAAATTAAAAAAAAAAAAAAAAAACTAACAAGAAATGCTCTGAAAGCAAAATTATTCTGAATATTAATTATATATATGTATGTATATGTATTATGTACCTAATTTGATGCATGTGTTCACAAATTTCGATGAAAGAAAAAAGAAAACTACATTTGTTGGCATTTAAAATTATTTTGTTTTTATATACATAGCAATAGCAGAAAAATACCTTTTCATTCATTATAGACTCTGTTTCAAAGCTATAAACGAATTTGAAATTTTCCGTTTTCTAGAGAACGAATACAATCTGCGATAAACAGTTTTTTCAAAATATGAAATGGCACTCAAAACTGCTCTACACGCACTGGGTAAGTTGTCAAGTTGTAGTCAAAACTATATGTGAGCTATCTAAATTAAATTTCAAGGAACACAGGTTTTATTCGTTCTGGAGAAAATTTCAAATTCGTTTTGAAGCTTTACAACAGAGTATATTTTAGCACTTTCTTAAGACTGACTTTCAAAACAAAGTAAACAAAACTTGTTTACCTTATCTTTTACATATTATTCTTCAATAAATTCATTTTTACATTAAAGGCGATAATTTTTGAATTACAATTAATTTTATTTATAATCAAAAATAAATATTTAAAAAAAACCTAAGCAATTCTGTTGATATTTTCATTATTTTTTAAGAAGTATAAAGTAAAAAGTAAAGGAAAATTGGTAAATTGTGTATATTTATTGGAAAATTTTAGAGACTATTGATTGGTTGATTGATTACAGGCAAAACGAATTGTTTTTATATAATAATATATTGAAACCAAGGCTATCATTGTGATTATTATTATGAGAATATTATTAATAGTTTTAAAAAGCATAATATTATTATTATTATTGTAGCCTATAAATATTTATAAATTTGTTCTTAATTTTTTTTTTTTTTATAAAAATTAACTTGGTATTATTCTGCAGCAGCTCTTTTGTTTTTTATTTTTTACAATATAATTACCAATTTCAAAATTAGTTTTTGGTAATTTATGTGCATTACATTTACTAATGCTTCTGATTACAAGTTTATTATTTGTCATACATATTTAAATATTTGTTACTTTTTTCTTTGTATTTTTTTGTTTTTTATTTATTTACTTGAATAAAGATATTTAAAATTGCTATCAGAATTGATTTGTGTTTTGTTTTTGTGTGTGGTAATCATTGGCATAACTAAGTAGGGACCAGGGTTCGTCTGTCCGCCCCCGTGCGGGCTGGCCCACCCCAGGAAATTATAAAAATTCTTGAAAAACGTTTGTCAATTCGTATAATCTTAGACCTAATTAAATCCGGATCGGAATCGAAAAAGCTTTTCTTTAAGGAAATCTACTAAAATCTTTTTAAAATTTTTAATAACTGTTATGAGATTGCTATGATTCTACTGAATTTTGAACATTTTGAACATTGTAATAAATTTGGTAAAACTGAAAACATAAATTAATAAATACTTCTACCTTCTCGGCCGGCTGTGAACAGAGTTTTTCCCTATGCGTCGAGTTAAGAGCAACTATGTCTCAGGAGAGATTTTTGAATATGGCACTTCTAAACATTGAAAACAAAATAATTAAAAGCAAAGTAACAGCGACAGTTGCTAAATAAATTTGCAGAAAAAATACCGTAAACTTAAGCTTATATAGAGTTTAAATATAGGTATCTCCTTATTAGTGCTGAAGTACAAGTCCCGGTACTGGTACTCAAAAATTTTTAAAGTACAAATGCCGATACTGGTATTTACAAGTTTACAAGTGCAAGTCCAGGTACTGGTACTCATAGTCCCATATATAAGCTTAAGTACCCTACAAGTACCAAAGTATGCACTTATTACAAATATCGACTTAACGCGAAGTAAATTATTTAAATACGCCTTCTAGAAACTTCAAGTAATCTCATAGAAAAAAAAAATTCGTGCAATATATGATTGGCAGCAGGACAGAAATTGACATACTGAATTGATATCCTTTGTTGAAAAGTTTGGCAATCAAGTTCAAGACTTGCGGCAATATTTTCCATGCTACATGCTTAAAGCGAAACATTTCACATTCGTCTTCTGGACACATTACCTGTAGTGAATGCACTGAGATTAAGCCATATCATGTCTTACGATTCATGAAAAATTTTTCGGAAACAATCTCTGGGGAGCAGTCTCTTATTCTTGATAAAATTAGTCAGTTTTCAGCTAGTTTGTCTAACTTCCAACAAGTTTATGATGACGTTCACCTCTTGAACTGTAAGATGGAGAGTCTTCTCAGCTTGACTGACACGCTGAATTCCAATTCAGTTGCGATACTGGAAAAGAATCATGACATCTCATCAAAAATTTCACTTGTATCGAGCACCTTAGACGATCTCCACTCTGTGGTAATATCATGTGATGCGCCTTTAACGGTCCAGCGCTAACAACGGGCCAGCTTTACCTATCATAGAGGATATCAGGCGCGCTATTAAGCAGGTCAAGGGCGATATTGGGTCTTGTTCATCGACCGTACTAAAGAAATCTGCGCTTTTGGGTTCTCTAGCTCACGACATCGGGAATTTAGCTTTAAAGGAGTCTCGCAGCTCTGAAACTCTACAGCCTGAGCCCCAACAGTCTTCTCCTATTCAGCAGGATTCGCATGTTTCAGCTCCTCCCTCCTCCGAGAATGTTTCCTCAGCGAAATTAGGTCGTCGCCAGAGACAAAGGAACCATATCAACCGTCCAAATAACATTACTACTGACTCGAGTTTCTCTGTGGCTCGACAGGGAGTTTCTCTGGATACTGATGGGGCCTCCATTGACGGAATTGATTCTTCGGGCACTGTGGCATCGCCAAGTGTGGACAGGGTGTTTGACGAGGGGACGAAGGCTTCTGTTTCGGATGTCAGTGCTCT
This sequence comes from Dioctria linearis, assembly GCA_963930735.1. NCBI lineage: Eukaryota > Metazoa > Arthropoda > Insecta > Diptera > Asilidae > Dioctria > Dioctria linearis. The sequence continues at coordinate 165,358,763 of OZ005744.1, forward strand.
GCAGTCTACTTCGGTTGCGAATTGTGCCTCCGCCAATGATACTTCGCCTGTAGTTGGAGATGTTGTTACGTTGCGGCCAGCCAGGCTTCCTAAATGTGTTTTCGTATCTAGAGTGCATCCAGACACCACCGAAGAGGAGATTGTTAAACACATTTCTTCACGTGTCGAGCTCTTTGATTTCCTGTAAGAAAATATCTGCTCGACATGATCATGAGAAACGCTCATTTTCTGCGTCCTTTAGGATTATAGTTCCGGAAAATCTGTTTAAGGCGGTCCTCTCTCCGGATGTATGGCCCTGCAATTCCATCGTTCGTAAATTTATTCCAAGGAGACATTCTGGATCTTCTATTGTGGCAAAAAACTTGTTAGCGAAATCTCCGTCTACTATGCCAATGTAACTGGTCTTCGCTCCAAGACGAGTCGGCTTTTTACAAGTTCGACTAATTCCTGTTTCGACGTGGTCTGCTTGACCGAGACTTGGCTCTGTGGAAAGATTGCTGGAGAGCTTTTTGGTCCCGAGTTCTTGGTATTTCGCCGTGACCGCCATCGTCTGTCTCTGGATGCTCCTGTTGGAGGTGGAGTGCTTTGCGCCGTTCGTTGCGACCTTCCATGCATGTTGATCGACTTTGTTGAGTCCGGCGATCTGGAGTTTATCTGAGTGGCTCTCAGGCTTTCACACAAAAATGTATATATTGCTACAGTTTATATCCTTCCATGCCCATCAGCTGAGATATTTGCCTTGCTGGCTTCTTGTATCGATAGGCTTACTGAAGTTTTGCTACCTGCAGATGAATTGCTGCTTTTTGGGATTTTAATTTGCCTACTGTTGACTGGCTACACTCGCAGGATGATGAGGGCTTGCTACCTTCTTTTTCGGCAACTACTCAACATGCCATTTCTTTTATTGACAACATTATTTCTGCAGGCCTAATGCAGTCTAGCGGCGTGACTAATGACTCTGGAAGATCTCTTGACCTGGTATTTTCTTCCGATTCCAATGGAACTCTCGTCAAGCGTTGTTTAACTCCTTTGGTTCCTGAAACATGTCATCATCCAGCACTACATATATTTTTTTTTGTTCCTGTTACTTCATCATCTAATGCTTCTAGTAACTACGAGTATTGTTATAACTTTAAAAAAGCTGATTTTAATAAAATGAATGAATGGCTATCCGCTTGTAACTGGACAAGTGTTCTGGGTGAACGTGACATTGATAAAGCTGTGAACTCGATTTATGACATACTATTTCTTTGTTTTACTCACGTGTGCCACTTGTTAGTTCGAATCGTACTTCGAATTGTCAACCGTGGTTCAATGGCTCTTGAAGCATCTAAAAAATTTGAAAAATAAGGCTTGGAGACGGTTCTGTTCCTCAAGGAGTGATGCTGATTACGTAACTTATTCTGATTTGCGAGCTCAGTATTCTTCGTGTTTAACTGAATCATACAACGAATATGTATATAGAATGAGGTCGTCCTTGCGTACTGAGCCTAAGCAGTTTTGGAAGTTTGTGAACTCTAAGCGCAACTGTGATGGATACCCTTCATCGTTGCGACTCGGAAACATAGACAGTGTTGATTCCTTGGCAACTGCCAATCTCTTCGCTGACTTTTTTAAGACTGCCTTCTGTGATAGCCACTATGATATTAGTTATAACGATTTTACCCATATGACGAAGCTTTCGCTGACTTCTCTTCAACCTAAAGACCTGTTGCTCGACGAAGCGTCTACCTACACGTATACTTCAAGCATAGTTTTTCTAGTGGTCCGGATGGTGTTCCTTCCACGCTCATAAAACATTGTGCTACGTCCATCGTTTCTGTTTTGTGTTATTTATTTAATTTGTCTTTAACTTGCGGTATTTTTCCAAAACAGTGGAAGCTTTCTTTGATTATTCCTTTGCACAAAAAGGGTAACAAGTGCGACATTTCTAACTACAGACCTGTGGCTAACTTAAGTTGTATTGGTAAGATATTTGAAGCTCTGGTTTGTGATGTTATGTATTTCCACAGCAAGCCTTTCCTGCGCTCCTTTCAGCATGGCTTTATGAAAGGTAAATCTACTACGACTAATTTATTAGAGTTTACTAATTTCTGTATTTCTGCTATTGAAAGCGGAAAGCAAGTCGATTGTATTTTCACGGATTTTAGTAAAGCTTTCGACCGAATCAATCACAAAATCTTAATTCACAAGTTGACTGTTCTTGGTTTTCCTACTGTCTTTGTCAATTGGCTTCGTTCTTATTTATCTGATCGCAAGCAGCGGGTTATATTTCGCGCAGCTCTTTCTGATGAAATTGATAATACTTCTGGCGTTCCTCAAGGTAGCCTTCTTGGACCACTTCTTTTTATAATTTACATTAATGATGTTTCTCTGATTTTGGCCAATTCAAGAATACTTTGCTATGCTGACGATGCCAAAATCTTCCGCATTGTTTCTAATGAAAACGAGTGTGGAATTTTAAACCACGCCCTAGACACCTTTCATAAATGGTGTGCTATTAACTGTCTTCCTCTCAATATCAGCAAATGCACCGCTATGTCCTTTTCCCGCAAAAGGAGGTCTCTCGACTTTGGTTATACTTTAGATGGATGCTTATTAACTAGACTTGACAAAACCAAAGATTTGGGTGTCTTCCTTAATACTCGTCTTTCTTTCGAGGATCATATTGACACAATCGTTGCCAGGGCTAATACTACTCTGGGGTTTGTAAAGAGATGGTCAAAGGAGTTTAATGATCCATTCATAACGAAGGTCCTTTACTGCACATTCGTTAGACCTATTTTGGAGTATACCAGTCCGATCTGGTCTCCCTTCTATGCTGTACACATAAATCGCATCGAGGCAGTACAGCGGAGATTCGTTCGTTTTGCCCTGTATGGGCTTCACTGGGATAGCCCTATTATTCTACCTCCATATGTCGACAGGCTTAAACTCTTTCCTTTGGATTCTCTCGAGAATAGACGAAAAACTTCCAGAGTTGTTTTTGCATTTTAGTGTATACAGGGAGCGATAAATTCCCCTGAGCTCTTAAATACTCTTAATATATCTGTTCCTGTGCGCTCCTTGAGGAACTATGACTTCTTCGATGCTCCCCAGCATAGTACAAGCTATGGCATGCACGAGCCGATTTCATCAATGTCTCGTCTCTTTAACCGTCAGTTTGATTGCATTGACTTTCATCTCTCAAAACGTCAAATAAAAGATCAGCTTAGTTAGAGTTACTTTTCTTTTTATTATTTTGTTATGTATACCTTCTGTCATTACATTGTTATGTATACTCTTATACTGTTGTAAACTCAGTAATCAGATCTTTGATGAAATTCTTAATAAATAAATAAATAAATAAAAAATAAATAAATAAAGACCCCGCTCTTGTTATGGTATGTAGCAGTATATGCTACACTGAGACTAGATGCATCATGTGTGCCCAGCCTGCCTTCTATATGGACGGAGTGCCTGTGCGCACCGAACGTACCCAAACCGACAAGAAGTGCGTTTCCTTTCACTTTTTGGCGGCTGTCAGAGGAACGTCTGAGAGTTTGATTGAAAAAAGTCAGAGTTTTGCTTGGTGGAAAGTTTGATAAAAGCGATCGAGAGTAAAAATATTGAAAAGCCACAAAAGTGGACCAAAAATAATCATCCAATAAAAACCCGTACGAGGAATTACAGAAAATGGTCCAGAAATAGAAAGGATTGTTGCGATAATCAAGGAATTTGATAAGCATCTCCAGCAAAAGTTTTGGTCTCACCCAATCAATTTCCATTACCATTCGCCAACGGGCGTTGTGAAAGTTTTTCATTAAAAGACATCCACCGCAAGCATTAAATAAATTCAGCGGAGGATTCATCCATAGTGGCCAGCTCGGCGTCACGGCAGTAGTGCTACAAGACTACATTTGGATGTCCCCAATAATCATAGCTTGGAGCTTGAAACAAAAGCATGTCACGTCACTAATGCTAAAAAATCAAGAGGCCTTATAAATTCGATGGCCTCTAGCGTTGGCATCACCTGCAAGAGCATCTAATCTGAATCAGAACCTGGAAAAATGTCGTTCGACTTCCGTAAATTTAGCTACGGAACGTTACTTTGAAGAATTTGTGTTATACATCATAATTAATTAATTGAATAATGTTTTTGTAGATCCATATGATATTAGCCGAGTTACTAGTTTAACCATTTGGGAACATAATATCCTTAACTTTGCTTTAAACCACATTCCAGCATCGTCTGATGAAGCGCTTCCTCACGGCGGATGACATGGACATGTAAGTACTATTTCTATTAAAAAAATCTGATTATTAAACATGACCCACATTGGTTAAACAGGAAGACCATACAATTTAGTGCCAATAACACAAATTAGTTTTTATTTAAAACATTGTTTCCAATTAAACTTAATACTGCTGTCTTCGCAAACAAAGAAAATATATTGTTGAATATATCTTGCAAGTTAGATATCTATTGTGTGAACACATAATATATTCTCGAAATAAATCTTTAGACGATAGATCTCATAAAAAAAAACCATCACAGCTTTTGAAGTTAATTTTTTTGCTCAAAGTAAATATTTTTGCTCGAACAAATATAAAAATGGAATCTCAAAACTTGTTCATCAAAATTAACGATAGATATTATTGAAACTCCATTTACATAAATTAATTCTTTTATTTTCGTATTCAAATCATTTTTATAATAAAATTCAAAAGTTTATGACAATTTAAGTAAGTTTAAAAATATTTTTTCAAAAAGAAAGAAAAAGGAAAAAAAAATACGAATCAAAACATTGGATAATTCCTGCCAAATTCAATGTAACTTGATACTCATGTGCTTTGGTAAATTCAGAATTTCGCAACATGAAGAAAATTTTTATTTTGACTTTAGTACAGTTTTCAAATAAATCCTCAGGACAGTAACCAGTACATTGAAGTAATTAATTATTTTGTTACTTAATATTATTAAATTATTTTTTTTTTACTTTAATATTTAATTTTTGTAAGTGGGGACGTTTTTTTATATAATTATGCATTTAGCTTTACCCGTTTGTGATTCATTTTGAACTGTTTTTATATTTCAACAAGTATCTAATATTCGCCATAATTATTTTTCTTATTTATTTAAATGATATTGATAAAAACTGAAATATGTGGGCATATTTTTAATGCTTCATTAAAGAAAATTTTTATATGAAGAAAAAGCGGAAATTTTGATTAGGTCAGGCCAAGATGTTTTATTGTGATAGGGAGTTAGGGTGAACAGTAATAGAAGTAAAATAAATATAGGAATATTATTGCACTAAAGAAATCCTATAACGGTATGGCGCCGCAGAGTTGTTAATTCCCTCCATCTCTCTCCTGGAGCCCTCCTTACAATGAAAGTTGTCTAGATCCGCTACTCCTCTCTCCTTTTCAGGTCAACAAAGGGATACTGATATACTTACGCCCCCCAGTATATTGGGTGGATGGGGCCTAGCAGCCAAGAAGGCATGAGATCTGCGCCTTCACTAAGGTAAGGATAAGTGGTGTAAAGGCCCCTTCAGGGCTGGAGTGTGTGCTACGGCTTTTGTCTGTCAGGCACGATTATTTTTTCTGTTATGGCTGGTGGCAGCGGCAGGCTTTTTGGTTAACCGCCCCTATAATTCTCCCGCAATAGCCGAGGTGCTAGCGTGCCGCCCTGCAATCAACGCTGTCCACCGAGTGATCTGTCAGCTCATGCTGACAGCTGGGACTTCACGTCCAAAATAAATCGCTCGCAACATAGATACATAACACTCTCTTCCTCTGCACCTGTGCTGTAGAGCGTGTATTTTTATTTTCAGGTCTTGTAAATGTTACACAAAAGCAATTATTATCGGATGCCAAATTTGAAAAGTTTGTTTTTCTAAAGGCAAACTGAAATGCTGTATAAACAACTACCAAAATTAAATATTAAAACAGCAAAAGCTTATACGATTTTGTTTCCTTTCATATCGTTTTGTGCAACATATATGATATTTCGCAAATGGAAACCTCATCCAGCCATGCAGCTGGCTATATATTTTTCAAAATTCTGATTTGAGTTTTTGAAATCTCTTGAACCTCTATTATTAGAAAGCGTACTTAAATAACTAACAAGAACTTAAGTTTGTACTTGGCGGTATGGCGGTATTACGTGAGGAACCTAAGTACTGAAAACCTGATATGTGGCAATTGTAAGTACCAATACCAATACCTGGACTTGTAGACTTGTACTTGAAAATTTTTAAGTACCAGTATAGGAACTTGTATACTTGAAAATAATCCAATCCTGGCACTGGTTCTTGTATTTGGAATAAATACTGGGCATTAGGCAGGGCGTCACTATAAAATCAGTTTCGTGTATGGAACTTGAGGATTGTTAGGCCGCTAACACATCGAAAAACGAAAACGAACGAATAAACTAAATAATAGAAATAAAGCTATAAATATGGATATTTTCTTATTGAAAAAATAATTAGAATAAATATCCAATATTTTATTACATGTATTCCACAAAATGTCTGTTAGTTTTTTCGGTTCATTCATTTTTCGATGTGCAAACGGCCTTATTTATTTTCCTTTAAGGAGGAAAGGAGGGGAAGTGGAAAACAAAGGTGTTTGTTAATTAAATGACACCACTTTCTTTTATTTTTATTTTAAAATCGTGCAAATTTTATTTTTCAAACAAATATTACTTGCAATGATTTAAAGAAATTGATATCGCGTCACATGTTTATAGTAGACTGTATGGAATATATGAGTGTCGCTTGGGCTCATTGGAATTACGATATGTATCTACTAAAATATTTTCACAATAATTTAAATGTCGACTAAACTGGAACTAACAAATAGAAAAGGAATCGAGGATCGCCGAATGTTGACTGACTAAATTAATTGAATGCTGATGACTTATACTAACTGATAAGAGTCTCCGGGTGCTCAAAATCGAGAATTATAATAAAGAATGGGAAACAGTTGAAAAGTGTTCGTTGTTCCTCTGGCCTCTAACATCGGAGCGTCGACAAACACTGTCCTATCTCAAAAGCTTTTCTTATTGAAAAGTAGTGACGTGATGTCTGCGACTTGTAAAGTCACATGTTATCTTGTAAGTGCTCCGAGGAATGATTAAAAAATTACGGCTAATTGCTGCGAACTGGTATACTTCTCAAAAAAAATGTTTGTTAAGGCCTTTGTATGAAAGTTGGAGGAGGGAAGGACCTGGAGCGTTTAAAGGTCGAAGCCTCGATATTCGAATATTCTTTTCGATCAAACACCCTAGAAATGTAGATATATCCTCCTCTTATTAATTAATTACAATTACCACCATTGGCGTAATTGGATTTTAGTTTGGCGAGGGGAGGGGACGTGGGAACAGATTCTAACATAACCAGAGTATGACTACGCTAAATTTGGCTTATCACACTTCCTGTACTCTGTATATTCTAAGATTTATACTCTACAAATTTGTCCAGAACCTTCACCAAGATTCCATTCCAGAATTATCGATTCTCCGAACCTAAAGTTGATTATTGTCCGCACCTTATTTCATCTTACGCGAAATTTCTATTTCCAGTAGATATCACTCATCTCTTTCCGTTGCACGTAACAATATTTTCATGTCATCAACATAATGTCAAGCAAGATGAACTAAATTGATCTGGTAGATTATCAATGTCTGTTTAATGAACTCGAAAAAATTTCAGAGTAGAACAGGGAACCTCCACATTAGAATATAGAGAGAACAGAAGTGTTGATACCTACATATAAAATTCGTGTACATGAGTGTGGCTTTTCTTCGGGGTTGAGTAGGGGAAATTGGAGAAATGCATATACAACTGCCTACATTTGAAACAGCTGAGAAACTCCCTGGGTACCTTCGCACCGTGACAGCGACTAAGAACACGACTAAAAGCATTTTCGGTGGGAGTAACCGCAGAATTTTCAACCGTATATCTTGGTGCCCTGCTCTCTATGTTGATTTTACTACACGCCTGCACTGAGCTCTCACTACAGCGGCAACAGATTCTAACACAACCAGAATTTGAATACACTTCCTGTACTCTCTATATTTTAAGAGCTCAACTTAGCTTAACTGTCAAATTAAAAGTAGAGCAGAAAAGTGCAGAAAAGACCAGAAAGGATCAGAAACCTCATTAAACACACTTTTCTTAAATGTTCTGCGATCTGTCACCGTAAAACACAATTGCTTAAAGTAATGCAATGGAAACTTTTTTCACACACAAAAACACAATTATTATTTAAATTATTTCATTATAATAGTCCAGAAATTTATTTTTTCTAGAAAAAATGCAATTATTTTAATTGTATCAGAACTGTGAACACAGTTTATTGTTGTCAAATGTCTGCTCCTTCGAAAAAGGTAGGTAGTAGTTCAGTTCACTAGGGTACTTTAGAGCAGTGTTCAAAATTCATTAAACATGGTTTTCTTCTCTTTTTTGTTCTAGAGTAACCTAGAGCAGCTCTAAACTGACCTTTATATAGATTAAGAATATTAGAGGTCCCAATATAGTGCCGTGTAGGAGTCCAGAAAATTGGGTGCACGAGTCTGATTTTAAAACCATTTATTACCCTCCCATGTAACAATTTTTCCAATTTTTGGTGACTGAATGTGATGGGTAGTTTTATAAGGGGTATATAATGGTTACTCGGTTATATAAGAATTTGAGTGGTTATATAAGAGTTTTATAATATTACCAATTGGGTGACGTAGTTATATTAGAGTTTTTAGATAACTAGTGGTTATCGTGGAAGTAAGTTACGAAAGGTTTTATAAGTTGGTGATGGAAGTGTTTCAATCACCGGTCTATATAACTTAGAGTAACTATTACTAGAAGGTATATAAGAAAGTTTTATAATTGTTTTCATCATCATGTTATATAACATTGGTAATAAGTGTTTATTGAGCATTCAGTAATTTAGGTGACTTTATTAAACATTGGGAACTTTTAGTAATACATATACTCTATACTCACTATAAAATATCGTAAAATATTTTGGTGGTGCTTTAGTAACTACGGTGATCGTTATAAAAACAAATGACTTTTAGTATTGAATGGAGCCATTATAAACTGCTATCATTTATTTATGGCGCTTTAGTATCGAACGAGACTCTTATAAAAATTATATTTTACATATTATGACTAAAGGGTATATAAGGACCATTTTCGAGGCATGGTAGTTCTTTCAGTTTATATAATATTTCTAGAAGTTTTATAATGGCCATTAAGTTATAAATAGAGCCAGAGTTTATATAAAACTACTTGAAGTTTTATAATAGTAAAACGAGTCTGATTTTAAAACCATTTATTACCACTCCCAACAGGGGCGCGCCGAGAGGGGGGACGAATGGGACCGGTCCCCCTCCAGAATGTCAGTTTTCTGAATATAATTTACAAATGACGTATAAAATGTGATCTGTATATTATTACAAAGTCCGATAAAATAAAATAAAACCTTTTAATCTACAATTGCAGTCCTTAAGTGCTCAGGTGGGTGCAGGAAGCGACTTTAGAGCCCTATTTTTCCGACTCGTTAGGACTTGGGACACCAACGGTCCGCCCCCAAAGCCAAATCCTGGGCACGTTACTGACTCCCAAGTAACAATTTTTCCAATTTTTGGTGACTGAAGGTGATGGGTAGTTTTATAAGGTGTATATAATGGTTACTCGGTTATATAAGAATTTGAGTGGTTATATAAGAGTTTGTTATGTAACTATATTGAGTGACTGGCTTGGACGTAAAGTCCAGACTGCCAGCATGAGCTGATAGATGACTCGACGGACAGCGTTGACTGCAGGGCGGCACGCTAGCTCGCCTCGGCTCATTGGCGAAGAGTGTGGGGAGGTTCCACGAAAAACCTGCCCTGCCGTCAGCCATAATCAAAAAAAAATTCATCGTGCCTACCTATCAAACAAAAGCCGGCACACATTCAGTACTGAAGGTACTGATACGTCACTTACCTATATCCATCGTCGAATGCACAGATGGTATACCTTCTTTGCATGCCCCAGCCACCCATCTGATTCTGAGGGCAAGATTTTTCAGAGTCCCTTTGTTGACCTGTGAGATACTAGCGGACCCGGACCAACCCGGACGACCCTCATGCGAGAGGGCTCCAGGAAAGTGAGAGGAGAAATAAAGTTTCTCAGCACATCACCATTACTTTATAAAGGAATATGCTAGTAAGTAAAAACATTTTTTTTTCTTTTTTTTTTCTTTCTTCTTGGAATTTCCGAATTTTCCTTCTGAATTAAATTAACATTACAATATATATGTACATACATACTAAAACAATTTCGTGGCAAAATTTTCTGGTTCCGTTCTAAATTAAATTGTACATTATTTTTCAGAAACAAAACAACAAATAGCCAACATTTGGGAAGTAAATATGTTCCTACATTATATATATATATTTTGATAGATTTTTCTGTTTTTTTTCCTTTTATAAAATTTTAATACTGATGTAAGAGAGGAGTATTAGTATTGTGCCGATAAAACTGAACTAACATAAAAAAACTTTCAATTCCATTGTTCGCGATTTGCTACTTTATAACAAAATGCGTAATAAACAAGATAATAAAATCGAGGACTCCAATTCCACAAATCGAAATATTACTAGTGTAGAGACTGGTATAGTAAACGTAACTGCAATAAATTTAACTAAGCTTTGGAACAAAATTCGAGACCTGATCATTCATTTGACGTCTTACTAGTATTCAGTACGAATTGAATACCCTCTGGACAAAAACAACCCAAGAGTAGTCTAGCAATTTTGTTCTATGTAATTAGTATTGAAAAAAAGTACTTACAGTCAATGTTCCCGACACGTTGAAGCGCTCCAACTGGAACTGGTGGAGGTGGTATAAAATCTGGTCTAGGCTGACCAAGAGCTGAATGAGGTCTATTTGATGACTGCTTACGCAGATCGTGAAAATCTTGTGATGGTCTAGGATCACCCATAGACGGAGGTGGTCGTGAAAAATCCACGGGTGGCATTGCTGCTGAAATTTTTTGTCGGCCACTATTTACTAGTTCAGTCCGCAAGGCATTGAGGCTCTGTTCGAGGCCTTCGCGTACTAGGTCTTGCATTTGCATGCATAAGCCTGCCATCAAAGCATCCGTAGCTGCTGAGGTATGTCCACTGCCAGAAGGCAGTGGGCTATTTCGTCGCGAGTTGGTATTTGTGATGGTCATGGAATGTAGATCTGGCATTTCAGGTGATAGAGATCGTCGACTAGGTGTTGGAACTGTCAAAGGTGGTAACTCTAGTGACGGCATGGGAGGCAAAGGATCGTGACTGACAGACCTTACGGGCTTTGTAATCTTCGGGGGCAGCACCAGTATACTCATTGAAATCATACTGAGTGAGATGGGATCTGCAGATCGGGCAGTTTGAATGCTGTCCAATCCACGTTTTCAGACATGCTTTGTGAAACACATATCCACAGACCGTCTTCACTGGCTTCCTCTGTCCTGACCAGTCGCTCTCTAGACAGACGGAGCACGGGTCTGACAACAGCATCGGTACGCCAGTTGCTCGCGGTGGTGTTCGCGCTGTAGCCATTGTATAAAGATTTACTCAGCAGTCTCACCTCGATAAATAACAGTGTCTATCTCTTAGTCTATATTCGGGAATAGTGTAGTTCTGCCTTCGTGCAGAAATTGGACAAAATCAAAAAATCGTGCGAAAATCGGACGTACAAGAAATGTATGGACAATCGACGACCAGCACCAGGACAGAATTTTTCTTCCAAACAATATGGGAATTCGAAATTTTAATCAACTGAAGGTTGATGTACAATCTACGGGTTGATGTGCAACTGCAGTGTTGCTATGTAATGTACCTCTCTATATATAATTATATATATAGGCTCTTACTTAATTCACGACTATGGCCTAATATATATGCAAAGTTATACGATAAGGATGAGGAACATTCCTAATTTCTCCTTGTCAGTAGCCAAAATCAACAAGGTTCTTCAATAGTAGCTAAAGGTTAAGCTCAATATTAGAAAAAGAACCAAAAATTCATATGTTTGTCTATAAGCTAGACTCAGGATTTTGTGACGACAAAAAAAAATCGCTAAAAATGTTCTACGAGCTATACTCAATCTTCGCTGCAGAAAAATATCAAAGTAATTCATACGAGCTAAACTCACGTTAAGCAAGACAAAAACTACCGAGTTGGACGTTCAAACAAAAAAAAATCAAAAAAGACTTCCATTAAAGTTTTCTCCCCCACCCTCCAAGAGCCACTCTACACATAAAAATCTCCAGGCCGCTCCCCCTCTCAGGTCAGAAATATTGATGCAAGCAAGCGACGTGAATGTGTGCATGAAAAATGTTTGAGCTCTCACAAAAATCTGGGAAGAGTCGGGTTGGAGAAGCTAGAGACTGAAAATGATACTAGAGATTCTTCAGCCAGGCAGTTAGCAGTATGCCAACTCCTGATTACTGAAGATCTCCAGGATCACTTCCATCCTCCAACAACTCTTTCCTTCCTCCTCACCCGATCGTCATATCCAGCTAACCTTCCAACTGGGCAGAGTCATGAATCTGGTCAACTAGTTAGCTGAAAGCCAAAAAGTCGTCACACAGATTCACGACCCTGTCCAGCCAGTTGGCCAACAGAGACATGTCTCCGCGAGAGCTCACACAAAAATTTAGTGTGAGGCCACCTACCATTTCCATGACAGAAGGCCAGCGGGAAAGATCATTAAAAAAAAATTCAAAAAAAAATTCAACTGCTCAGACTTGAGGTTTGCCCAAAGTCAAGCCTAAAGTCGAACTTGCAATTCAAAACTTCCCAAAAAAAGATTACTCTACGTTACAAACTTTCAAAACTTTCAAAACTTTCAAAACATTACGTTACTTTAATCGTTACTAAAAATTAAAAATACCAAAAACTTCACTTTACTTTCAAAAAAAAATTCTATTAACAAAACAGTCAAACCTCAGGTCCACATGTATTCTCCACTAGATATGAGACTACCGAGTCAGACGATTTAGCTACTAGTATTCAGTACGAATTGAATACCCTCTGGACAAAAGCAACCCAAGAGTAGTCTAGCGATTTTGTGCTATATAATTAGTATTGAAAAAAAGTACTTACAGTCAATGTTCCCGACGTCTTGGGGTGCCGTGGGTCAAGAATAGCATTCCGTATACAATTTCTGGCCTAATTAAAGACATTAATAAGCGCACTAATATAACAATGGTCAACACTTTTGGTGCGGTGATTCCGTTTACTATAATCGCTTTTTTTTCCTTTTTTGGTGATGCTGGAGTTCCTGATATTGATGATTCTGACTTTTCACATTATTTTCTGACAAAATTTTGTTTGAACTTAGCCGACAATGTTACTTGCCCCAAGTAATGTCAATTTGGACCATGAGGACGGGCAGATAAGCTACCACAACGTGGGCGAGTAAATGCACCCCATTCACTGGTCCCGCTGCCACTTGGGCTGCTAGCAGGTAGATTACACTTTTATGAACGCTTTCACTTTTAAGTGGAAAAGCGTTACCTTTTGTTCAGGTGAATGTTGAGCAGGCCGTGGCTGCTAAGATTTTGTTGTTGTGGTTGAAAAATATTCCTATTGGTTGGAAATATATCAGTAAGAGGACCGAAAAATATTCTAAATTTACTTACAGCAGTGGCGGTTCGTGGGATTCAGAAGATGGGAAGCAATACATTTTATGTAAATTATAGTTCCGCTTTTCAGACTATTTCATTGCTACTATATGTAATTATACATCTATCAAAGTCAATAATGTCAATAATACACAATATAAATATTCACATTTATTCTTGCTCTTGAAAGAGAAGGAAGCCATTATTATCGTTAAATAAATCAGCGATGCAATCATAATTATGCAAATATAAAAATTTCACTCAATATCCCCTTTCACACGTACGCAAAAAATTTAATCATCTAATTCATTCGTTTGAATTCAATTACCATTATTATTGTACTTAGGTGTACTCGTTCGCCGGAATACTCAAATAAAAGCAAGAATTCTACATTGTCTCGCAATTAAACGGAAACGTACGTAATATTAAAAGTAGTCAATGTCTTATTTTTGCACAATATGAATAAAATATGTTTAAACAATTTTATAATAAACAATTAAAAAAGCTAATATTGGTCTTAGACCAATTCTTATGATACCCTAGATCAGGAGTGGCCAAAGCGTTGACCGCGGTCGAGTAGTGGACCGCGTAACTATTCCTAGTCGCCCGCCTACATCTCGGATGCCAGTCCCACACAGCGTGCGACAGACAATATAATGTAGAGAAGCTCTAAATTTTTTCTTAGAAATTTATTGGAAATTTTTTTTTTCAGAATTTTTATGTATTATGGACGCCGACAAAACGGCACACATGAAAGTATTGTATCTGAAAATACCTCCGTCGGCTACCAAAGTGAATAAAAATTTTGCCGAAATATTTTCTGTAAATTTCCAAGAAGAAATGAATGCTTATTGCTCGTCTGCTCTTCTGCGTTCATAAAAATTGTTAGCAGCCCAATCACCCATTGACACTCTCCAATAATGCATAATTCCAAGGAAAGAATTTCCAGTTAATTTCTAAGAAAAAGTTTTCAGTTAAAATTGAGGCCTTCCCACTGACTTATAACAATGGACTGAGCGTATTGTCATTTTCCCATAGAAAAGCATGGCACAAGTTTTATAGTTCTCTCTTTCGCCCTATGGTAGAGTTGGAACTACCAACACAAAGTATTGCATTCTGGAACGTTTGCTTATGCCATTTGATGTTTTTATGTTGGCTATAGATGCAATCACCGCAGAAGGAATAAGGTAAAGATAGTGTTCACCATGTTCCGTCTCTCTTGCCCATAAGCAGGATTCAATTAAGAATAACTTTTGAAAATTAAAGTCGGAATGAGTTTAATTCCTTATAAGTGATTAAAATATCACTTGGGCACAAGAAAATATATTTTTTTAATTAAATTCGATTTACGGGTGTAAAATTTCATCTGATTGGTTGAGTTTTACATGTTTTTTTATGTAATCGTTTTAAAGGGTACTCTAACGGTGATATACAGAAACACAATATTTTTTGTGCCACATGAAATAGCAAATCGCTCAGTCCATTGTTATAAGTCAGTGGGCCTTCCTTACATCAGGTCGAAGCATCGTTGATTTTATATTGGAGCGAGACATTGCTGGCTTGCTCTTACGACGAGGGAATCGTTTTACTGGTTTTTTGCTCTACTTGCCCAGTCTATGAATGTATTAATTTCTTTAAGCTTGTAGGTAGGTTATATAAACTCACACGACCGTAGTGCAGAGCGGTCATGTGTGTGGCCCTCTCAGGTTTTAGAAGTGACACTCCGATATAATCGGCAATCTTCGGCCATAGACAAACTAATAACTACGGCTCTGCAGGAAATGTCATCCTCATCATCTCATCAGTGGTCTTTTAATACGGTTCAGTTGCGACGTGTTTGTATCGATCCCAACGACAGTTAGCAGTATAGTCACAGTAGGCATTAGTTCATGTAAGGTTCTATTTTTTTACCATGCTCTTTTGTTTATTGATAATAAATTTAAATTATTTTAGTTTTATTGTTTAACTCACAATGAGTCACCCGACCACAAGTTCCAAGAAGCGTAAAATATATCACTATAATGATGAATGGGAACAGGAATTTTTTTCACGATGAAAAATGGGAAAATGTATTTGCATTATTTGTTTATCAACCGTAGCACTTCCAAAAAGGGCCAATGTTGATAGACACTTTAGAAGAGTCCATAAACAATATGAGAATAATTATCCATTTGGCACGGAGTTACGGAAAGCAAAAGTACAACAATTAATGACACAATTAAATATGCAGCAGTCACATCTTGTGAGAATAAGTACGAAGTCGAAAACTGTCACCATGGCCTCATTCAAGGTAGCTGAAATTTTATTAAAACATAAGAAGCCCTTTGAAGACGGCGAAATATGGAAGGAGAGTTTCATTAAAGCAGCAGCAAAAATTTAATAATAAATCTGAAATAATTGCTTCAATTAAGGAAATGTCGCTGTCGAGAAACACCGTTATGCGTAGAACAGAAGCGATGAGTAAAAATTTAGAAGAGATTCTGAAAGAAAATATTAATGAATGCAGGTTTCTATCCTTACAATTCGACGAATCAACGGATGTCACTGATACCGCACAGCTATGTATATTTATTCGAATGCGTTTCCAAGATATGTCTGTTAGAGAAGAACTACTAACAATTTTACCGATGAAGAGACAAACGAGAGGTCAAGATGTACATAATTCGTTTAAGTCTTTTATTACTAAAACAGAATTTCCAATACATAAACTGGTATCGATTACGACTGATGGAGCTCCTTCTATGGTTGGGAAACATAATGGATTTATAGCTCTTTGTAAGAGTGATGACGATATTCCAAGTTTTACCAACTACCATTGCATTATCCATCAGGAAGTATTGTGCTCAAAGATATTAAATTCAGATGATGTTATGAATTTAGCAGTCAAAATAGTTAATTCTATTCGTGGAAGCAGTTTGCAAAGACGCAGATTCAGAGCATTATTAGAGGAATGTGAATCTGATCTCGGAGAACTACTATTACACACTGATGTAAGGTGGCTAAGCCGTGCTAAGTTTTTAAAAAGATTCTTGGATCTTTTGCATGAAATAAAAGAATTTATGAAAACTATTAATAAATCATATCCTCAATTGGATGATGATAAGTGGATGCGTGATCTTGCTTTTCTCGCTGACATTACAGGAAAGCTAAATGAATTAAATTTGCAACTTCAAGGAAAGAACAAAACATTGACTGAAATGGTTAGCGACGTGAATGCATTCAAGGGGAAACTTACATTCCTAGAAGCACAATTGAAGAAAGGAGATTTAAAACAATTCCAAAATATGGCAGCTAAATCTACTCATATGAATGCAATGAATATGCTAATAAGTTGTCTCTATTACGAAATGAGTTTGATAGAAGATTTAAAGATATTTCAAAAAAAGAGGATATAATATTATTCATGTCGTTCCCATTCAGTGATAAAATAAACATAGAAGAAATATCAATAAAATTAAAAGAATTTTTGGATGTGGACCAAATACTAGTTGAGAATGAAATCCTAAACTTAAAATCAACTTGAAATCAAGAGCTTTGTCTCAAAATAATTATTGGAATTTACTTTGTGAAGAAACACCTTTTTCAGTTCTACCTATCTCTGCGAAACAATATTTTCTACCATGAATGCAATCAAAACAAAACATCGCTCCCGTTTGACAGATGATCATTTGGCAGCATGTTTACGAATAGCTATAAGTACATGTAAACCGCAATATGAAAAGCTTATCGAAAATACGCAATGTCATGTTTCCAGCGCGTCCTTTGATACGACATAAATAATAATAATTAATGTGTATTTAAAATAATATTGTTTGCATTTATAATAAAAAAATAAAAGAACATAATGTTTTATTTATTAACTAATTAGTATATGAGAAGAAATCATTATTTTCTCTTATTAAAATAACTTGATATTGTATATGTTTAGTATTATCTGTGTTTATTTTAAACTTATCTTTGGCCTTAAATTACTACTTTTCTTATTGTCACTTAACACTCAGGATGTTGGTAGACCGCCGCCTATATTTAAAAAAATAAGTCGCCCGTAGTGATCATAAGTTTGGCCACTCCTGCCCTAGATGAATGTCCGTATGAAATTTCGTATGGGTACACATTTGAGCAATTTAGATTTTTGCAGTGGTTTTTCGCATATATTTCTAGAACGGTTCGTCGGACAGAAAAAATGAGTCAAACCAATTTTATAGAATTCATATTCTGAAGAAGTTTTTAGTACAATAAAAATGTCTTGGACTGACCGTTTTCACAGTATACATAAAAAACCTAAATTTTTATATGGCAACACCAAGAAAGGGTTGCCCGATTTAGTCCATTTTTGAATGTTTTTTTTGCTAGTACAATGAGAACAGCATGTACCAAATTTCAGCTCTCTACATCGACGCTTTGTCAGGCAGTGTTCAAATATATAACGGAAAACGAAATTTTTGTATGGCAACCCCACGAAGGAGTTGCCCGATTTGTCTCATTTTCGAACTTAATTTTACTTTTTTTTTAAAGTCCGTGTACAAAATTTCAGCTCTCTAAGCGTTCTCAAGTTATCGTGCGCACAGACAGAAAATAACTTTTAATATTACGCGTGGGTGTCCAATTTATTTTGCTCTACCATCATTATTTCGAGGTGTTACAAACGGAATGACAAACTTAGTATACCCCTATAGATTTCATCTAGGGTATAAAAACATTCAAACATTTAAAGTCAAACGAGATAATATAATTTTAAAATATTGTTATTGGATAGAATCAGTTTTGCAATGAATTTTTTTTTTTGTAGAAAGAAAAAAATATTTTTTACTTAGTACCTATAATTTTTTTTTTTAATATATTTTATTTTCTAATCATTACATTTTTGCTAAAAACTCATATAACAGGACATACAGTACGTTTACATGAATACTTGAGTACTTGGCTTGAAATCCACTTGAAGCTCAGGTAGGGCGGTTGATTGAATTAATTCCAATCCTACTTGAGTTGAATTTTTCTTGAATTTAATATTCCAATTACTTAAGTTGAAATTTACGCATTGAATGAGCGTTTTCATGATATTTTGATTACTTCAAGCATACTTCAAGTATACTTCCAGTATTCATGTAAACGTACTGATAATCTATCTAATATATGCATATTAACTCGCATCTACGTTCTTTTGCGAATGTTGTGATGTAATTTTTTATCTATGCGGTAAGTACAGTTTAGAAGATTATCGTACTTTAATGTAAGTACTTCTATGTAAAAACGTTTTACACGAAAAAACTGGAAAATTTATTTCACATCAAAACCCTTCGGTTAAACATATAAAATTTAAATGTTCACATGAAATATGTAAAACATTATGCTGAAGCGTTTAAAAGAAAAATCAGCCCCCCGCAAGAACTTACACCCCCTTTTGTACACAAATTCGAGTTTAAAGATATTCGGGTGAAAAAAGTCGATTATAAAGTTTCTTACAGAACAAAAGAAAATATGCCATTTAATAAATCTCAGCAAAAGCTTCAATTTGGTATTACACACGGTCAAAAGTGGACAACGCCATGAGTGTAGTTACCACCCTCCCGCCAAAACCCTAAAAAATCCCATGTAAATCCATCCACTACTTACTATTCTAAAACAATTCTTAAATTTCACAATATTCGTCACGAAGGTCGGATAAAAGTTATTTAAAAAAACCTACGAATTTGTTAACATCTGGCAGCATTTAAATAAATCGCGAGCAAGAACGTAGTGACTTTTAGTATTGAATGGAGCCATTATAAACTGCTATCATTTATTTATGGCGCTTTAGTATCGAACGAGACTCTTATAAAAATTATATTTTACAAATTATGACTAAAGGGTATATAAGGACCATTTTCGAGGCATGATAGTTCCTTCAGTTTATATAATATTTCTAGAAGTTTTATAATGGCCATTAAGTTGTAAATAGAGCCAGAGTTTATATAAAACTACTTGAAGTTTTATAATAGTAATTTGTTCATTTAAGTACAAGCCGCCATTTTTTCATCTGTGCATTGCAGATAAAAAAGAAAATGTCGGGTAAGCCAATTGCAGATATATGGCTTCCGTTGTATTTTTATATGAAGAAAAAACATCTTTTTAGGTATATAATTTCTACATTATGTAATGTTACTTTTATGAATTAATACCATCTAAGTGAAAATTGTAATTTTTTTCATATTTAATGAAAATTATTAAAAATTGCTTATTTTTAGAAGGGTCTGTGTTTTTTAGAAGTATCTATGATGATATTCACAGCAAAATTTTAATTGCAGCTGAATTTCACCACGTACATGCCGAAAATTTGTAATTCTAAAATGTAAAAATATTAAACTTTTACATTATAAAAATGCAATCCAAAAAAAATATCAAAATTCTATGTCGTAAATATTTGCATTATATTGTTTTATAAAAGTAACGAAAAGTAATTTTCCTAACATTTCAATCACTACAAGTTATCAGTCTGAGAAATTCCAAGCGTTGTGGGAACGTTAATATCACCATTATGAACAATGTTTATAAAAGTAACTGAAACATTACTGCAACCACTGCTATGACCAAAATAGATAAATCGAGAGTACCCTGGGTTATATAAGGGTTATATAAGAAGTTATATTAAGGAAACCAGAATATTTTTGTTACTTATTTTATAAAACTTAGTTATATAATGTTACCTAAATCAAGTTACGGTAACCTTTATATAGTCCTCCTCTGTAGCTCTATAAGGCGTTTATAGTGGTTACAAAGAGGTCTCGAGTACTAGTCTATATAACTCAAGTTATATAATTTAATAATGGAAACCTCACGGTTACTACTATAAAAAAAAAATTTCTTGTGCTCTTAAACAAGGATTAGTTAAGTATGACTCAAACCATTCAACAGCATTATTATCAAATCCTATGTATGCTAAGCATCTTTCTAAGCACGATAGAATGATTTATCTTGTCAAAAGCCCTCCTCATATCAGCATAAAAGGCATCAATTTATTCCCCCTTATCTAGTGCTATAGCAATAGCATCAATAAATATGGATAGATTAGTGACTATGTAGACCTACTTGGGAAGAAACAATGTTGGTTATTAGATATCTGAGACTTGAGTTGTGGATATACAATATTATGTATTATTTTTTTCAAATACAAGAACCAAAGCATTTGACACGGAGACAGGTCGGTTGTTTCTGACATTCTGTATTCTCGTATTCCGATTTAAAAACTGGGTAGGCAAATAGGTCTTTCAACTTAGTATTGCAAATTCTTTCTTTAATAGACAAAATTGAATAATTTTGAAATCGGATACACCAGGTTTGAAGAACAATTTTTATAAAAGATATTCTTACTGATATCCAATGACGAAATAATATAATCTACATCGTCAGCTTCAACTTGAGATACGGTTATATTTAAACGGCTTACAGGAGAGCTACCAGAATTATAGTCAACGTGATTTAAAATCGAAAATATTACTACATAATTTCATTCAGGGATTTAGCTACATTCTCATCTCGGCTCATTGTATTGTAGTTAGAGAGCTTTATAGTTTTAGTAAATGACTAAAATATTCCAGAGTTAGATTTCAAACCATCCTCAGTGTTAGCAATGTATCACCCTTATTATAGTTGTCGACTCACCGAAGTGACAAGCTTCGCAGTCAATCTCACTTTACTTCACTTTTCGTATTGTCATTGTCGAACGGTGTGACGTGACAATTTTCTTCGAAGTGACAGATAGCATCAGGGCATGCGTCAGGGTATGAGTTACATTTGTAGACAAAATGGAGGCTTGTCTAATTTCGTGGTATTGTTGTTATTTTTGAAAGTGTTTAAAAGAAAAAAATCTTAAACGCGATGTATTTCAGCCATTTAGCTATAAAAGGATGCTTCACCATTTGAGCTTTTGGCCTCGTATTTTTATTAGGAGGTTAAACTCTCACACAAAAAATAAGTGTTTTTAAAGCTCTTTATAGCCACTAAATCCATATTCATTAGCATGACTGCGAATTGTTTTTTGTTATAATTTTTACACTAAAAATGAAAAAAAAATTAATTTAATTTATAAAAAACTATTGAATTCTATGTTTTAATGAACAAGCTAAAAAGCTATCATAAAATTTATCCTTTTCTGCTTGTATTTTCTTTTGCGTACACACATCTAACATCTGTCACTTACAAAAACCAAGTAAGTGAAATTGTTACTTTAATTAACACTTAAATCGACATTTGTCTACTTAATACGACAATACGTTCAAAGTCGTATGTGCTTGACAAATGTCACTTTAAACCATTTTTGTGTTGTAACGCCCAATAAAGGGTGTATATTTGTCATGACACGTTTTGATCATTAACTTCAGTTTATTGCGTAAGCAAGAACAGGTGTTATAATACTCAGGCTGATTATATATACAAATGACTGCTAAGTTTACCCACTTCCCGTTGAGCTATTGAGGTCAAATTTAATATACTGACATCCACAATAAACGTTTACACTTTTGTATAATATAAAATTAAAATTTTAGACGTTACACGCAGATGCCACGACATCTGTTGTGACAGCTCTGCCATTCCACACGAAACCGATCGCCTTGGAACATTCACAATTTGTAGGGAATACTAAAATAGTTCACCTAAAATTTTGTTGTTTTCCCCTACAACCCTCCAACCCCTCGCTTGGTTGATGAAGCATCATTTTCAAAAAAATCATATCTCGAAAGCAGAACAACCGATTTTTCTGATTCATATTTATATGATCAAACTCTTAAATACATATCAGACAATAACTTCTTATCGAAATTGCAGTCTGGATTTCATGCAGGTCACAGCTGCGAAACAGCACTGTTAAAAGTGTCCACTGATATTCGCTACTCTCTTGATAATAATTTAATGACGACTTTAGTAAAACTAGACTTCATTAAATCATTTGATTCTGTTAATCATTACCAACTTCTCCAGAAGTTGCGCAAAGTATAAAATTTTTCTAACTCTGCCATTAAAATTATTAGTGAGTTCCTATCTCATCGTTTTCGCAAATAAAGATTGGCGAAATTAAATCTAATTGGAAAAGGATCTCCAGCGGAGTGCCGCAAGGCTCCATTCTTGGTCCACTTCTCTTTTCGCTTTTTATAAACGACCTTCCTGATGTTAGAGAAGACGTTAATATCCATCTATATGCAGACGATGTGCAAATATATTTATCTAGACCAATCGGAGTAATGGAGGATTGTATTGACAGAGTCAACAATGATTTAAAGAATATTTCCTCGTGCACAGCTAATAACCAGTTCCTGTTAAATCCTGCTAAATCATCGTGCTTATTTCTCTATACTGTTAATTTAAGTTTGGCGGATATTCCTAATATCTATTTAAACGACGTAGTGTTGCCCTACTCAAGTAAGGTGAAGAGTCTGGGGTAATTTTTAACGGAAAACTGGAATACTGTGACCATGTCAACTATTCTCTGCAAAATATTTACGGAGCACTTAAATATCTACGACTCTCGGATAAAACTTGTCAAATCTTTGCTGATACCTCATTTTACTTACTGCA
The DNA here is from genome assembly GCA_963930735.1 of Dioctria linearis. Lineage (NCBI taxonomy): Eukaryota > Metazoa > Arthropoda > Insecta > Diptera > Asilidae > Dioctria > Dioctria linearis. The sequence continues at coordinate 165,381,962 of OZ005744.1, forward strand.
GGTCAATATATCCACAACTTGACGCCGAATGTGACCGCAAGATAAATGTTGCTTTCAACGATTGCGTACGATTTGTCTTCAATTTAAGGCCCCACGATCATGTATCTGCCTACAGCTGCTCTGTCCTCAGATGCGTGATCAATTTTTATTTCGATATGAGAGCTCTACTGTTTTTCCATGAGTTGTTGAGGTCGGGGGTTCCTTCATATTTGTATGAACATTTCCATTTTCTGAAGTCTACGCGTCATGAAACTCTCCTCATTTCTCGCATGCGATATCTGGTTAGAGAGCGTTCCTTTTTTGTTTATACTTCTCGTCTGTGGAATACACTTCAATCCCATGTCAGGGGGCGGGAAAGGGCGGCCGATTTTAAAAGTGTTTTAACGCGTCATTTTAATTTGTAGTTATGTCTTTTCACGGAGCATATGAGCGCGGTCTATCATTTGAAAGTAAGCATCTACTGTAATTGATTTATTGTTTTATATTATTATTATTATATCTATTACTTATATATTTCACTTTACACTCATTTATGAATTAGTTGTAGGTACATTTTAATTTTCATATAATTTTCACTCTTCCTTCGCATTGAATAATATACTATCTAAAAGATGTAAATCTTGTGTATATGGACCTAAATAAATTATTATTATTATTAGATGCTGAATGAAGTTTAACAATTCATATTTTTTATAAAAAAATATAGCAGTACTGAACAAAACAAAATTTTTGTTAATAATAGTATTTGTTTTTAAAAAATAGTATTATTCACTAGGGAGGACTACTAGCACTTTTTTGTTTTTTCTATTTTTATTTTGAAGCTAGAAACCATATCTATCTCTATGTGCAATAAATTGCTTTGCGATGGCATTCGGATTCGTTATTGAGATATGATATTTTAAAGTCGCCGTATACCCAAAGTAATGCACTATGGCAGCACTGCACTAAGGGAATTTTTTTTTCTACTGAGCAAATTTGGCAGTTTTTAAAATAAGTTTGGGTGAAAAAAGTTATGCGACCTTTTTGTTTAAATCGCCTCAAAGATTTGGTACATTTTATTATTTTGAACTTAATGGAATTTAAAATTTTTTTTTTGCGCAATGGTATTAGCTACGGAATCAAATATTTTTGCATTGGATGGGCCGTGCATTCAGCTAAATTGAAAAAAAACACCAATTTATCTCAATTATTCAAGTCACTATGCCCAAAAATGTGATCGAATTAGTAGTTTGATGAAAAATCACAAAAATAAAATCAGAATTTGAAGACTACAAAAAATCGTAAAACATGGGGATGATTTGGTTCCCCGAGGGACGATATACCTCCAAGCTTCCGATTAGCACTATTTTTTGGGACACCCTGTATAGTCAAAGGGTGGGTTTTATAAAAGTGTAGTTTTATTGGACATTACTTTCCGGTAAGTGCAATGTATAAAAGTGGAGAATATATAGCGGTCTATAATATGCTCGAGTTTATTGGTAATTGGGGAGTCTGGAGATGGGTTCCTTGGGGATGCTGTGGAGGCAACTATGGGCCCTTCCGCGAACTACGTGCACTAGCTTCGACGACTGTTGCTACACTAAGGCGGATACCACGACTGAATAATACAATACAGAGTAAATTTCATACAGCTTCGTTGTGTTGAGTCTACATAATTGAATAAATAACTAATAAAGTAGCGAATACGGTGTACGTGTTTAAGCAATTCAATGACAGTCGGACCTCACTGAGCCACTAAGATTTTGACGTTCCGGGAGTTCAGTGAAAATTAGTGAAATTGAACGATTTTAATAGATATTATATAATTGAAATTATGTTATGTCGGAAGCTTGAAGTGTTTAGTATTATTGGGCTCAGTGTTTTGTGTAATTAAAGCTGTTAAGATATGGGCGCAAATGATTTGTTTATTTTACATAGTAATTTTGGATTATAAAAAATACCCCGTTAAAAATGTCACGATTTCACTACAGCCATGGCGAATCAAATACAAACAGAACACACTAATACATTTCGTCGAGTGGCTTAGGTTTTCACCCGATTACTGTTTCCTTAATAGTTATATATTCAATGGCCTACAGACCCCTATAGTCAACTAAACCCGGTCTACTCTATACTGAATTTACACTTGGAGTAGGCGCAAATTAATTAGCTTGTCTCACTTGTGCTCTTTTAATAAAGAATTATTTATATATTTTATTCAATCCCACAATTTGCCTGTATTATTTTACGAAGAAAATTTCTCGTCTAACAGACTGAAATTTATTGAAAATGATTTCAATATATTTACAAAATGCATTTAAGTGCAAAAAAAAAATGATTGAATTTTTCGACACAGCGATCAGAGGGCTGCCTACCATAGATACCCCCTAGAGGGGGGGATTTTTCGCTCTAATTAAATTAAGTGAAAAATATTTAAGAAAAAGTCTTTTTAAAAATAACTGCTTCAAAATCCGCACTAAAAAATACGAAAATAATTTTTCCTTTCACTTATTGAGTACATCACAAAATTTCTATAGAGTTTCCCATCAATTTACATTTAATTAAATTTTGAAATTATTTTAAATTTGTGCATAAATTTTGAAATTATTTTAAATTTGTGCATAAATTTTGAAATTATTTTAAATTTGTGCAAAAATTTTAAAATTTTCAAAGAAAGAAAAATTTTGGGCAGTTCAAATTTTAACACTATAGTAAATAACAATTTCCTAAAATTGAAATTTGGTGCTCCTAATTTTTATCAAAATTCTTATAAAGTTACAGTTTAATTCCCAGACTTTCCTTTCTTTGTGTACCTTGAAAATTTTAAAATTTATAAACAAAATTAATGTGATTTCAAGATGTAATTAAATGCAAAATGAAGGAAAACTCTAGAAAACTTTTGTGATGTAGGTATTCATCAAGTGAAGTAAAAATTATTTCCTATTTTTTAGTGCTAATTTTGAGGCTTTGAGGTTTTTTTTTAAAGATTTTTTTTTATATTTATCAAGTATATTCTTTTTTAGCCTTACTTAATTCTCAAAAAATTTAAAATTATATCATTAGGGAATTGTCAGTACAAGAAAAATGTTTGCATTTTTTTGTGATCGAAAGCTTACAAACCCGGGCGTATTCGATGAAAAGTATAGTATATTGATAAAATCATCATAGACGGGGTAATTAATATCAGATTCAGATTTTCTACAAATATTTAATTTATAGCAAATAGGGTTATATATTAACCCTACCAAATTAGCACTCCTCGAAAATTTCTCTAACAAAGTGTGATTTGAAAGGAAAATATTGGAAAAAGTTTTAAAAACTTTGCTACAAATTTTAGCCCAGCCCAATATGTTTTCTTTTAATAGTATTAAAAAAATAGCGTGTACAACAATTTTATGGAAATTATTAGGTTTGAACCAAATTCAAACTACTTTTATTTAAAAAAAAGTCAAAACAAGTAGTGTTTCATGGCTTGTATATTCCTTATCTATTATATTAATAAAAAACTCGTGCGACATCCAGATATTTTATGAAATGTTCGTGCTGAAGCGGAACGAGAAAGAGGTCCACAACTGATGGTCGAACTTCAGGACCTTTGGTTATGAAAGAGCAAAATCCGTTATTTTTGATAGTTGAATAAGATCAAATAATAAAAAATTTGCGAAATTCAGTGACATGGTGACATTTGAGGAAATTAGACTTTGTTTTCTGTGTATTACATACATTTCCTAACTACGCAATATTTTAACAGAAAATTAACTTGAAAGATATTGCTTCCTTCTTCAGAAATGCTTTAAATATAATTTATTTTATTTAGTGGAGGAAAAAATTATATTAGAATTTTCATAAATAGCGAAAATTTTGAACCCATATTTAACTTGTCGTCCTATAAGTAAAAAGTAAGAACGCTCCTTTATATTGTAGCATTACCAAGTCCATGATTTTAGAGAAGAAATTTGAATTGTTACAAGAATGAATGAAAATGAAAGAATGGCAGAAAAGACAGGTGAGGAGTTATTCTAATATGTAAAATGTAAATAAAGAAATATTTTTGGTATCATTTTGGTGAAAATCTTCTTAAGAATAGCTTTCATATAAATTTTTCCTGATTGGAAAATGCTTTCTCTATGTGTTTTATCAAATACCATATAATAGAAAGAATATTTTTTCTTATATCGTGTTTTTTATGGCAGATCGTATTGTGAGAAGTGTTGGCAACTTAAGGAAATTTAGAAACTATTCGACATGAAAAATTTGATCTTATGTCATACTTTTTGTTAATTGTGCAGTATGTACAATTATTACTTTAACTTTGGAATATCAGCAATGAACGCTCACGTTCTACTTTGAAATGCACGTATTTGGTAGCAAACTGACTGATGCAGAAAGTATAATTCATTGTTGGGCTTTGCAAGTATTATAATAAACTTTACGATACTTTCGTTGAGTCTACGAAACTGCATGTAATACTGTATAATATTAAACAATCTCCCTCCATAGAATATGTATGTACGAAATATTCGTAATTTTTGCCTTTTATATTAAAAAGGAATCTCATATTTCGTAAAAACTACGAAGCAAGGTTCCACTATCCAAGCGTACATACGTGCGTTCTTTTTACAAAACGTTTTATAGATTTTTACATATTTTGTTCAAATGCGATATAAATTCTACACTAATTCTGTAGAATTTAAGTAGTTTTATCCAAAACTACAAAAATCTTTCAGGTCAAGATTTTACATCAATTCCGCTAAATACTTTACGATTTTTTTATTTTGTGTTGAATGTATGAATTAATTAAGTTTTCTCCAACTTATTTCTTATGTAGAATCTCACTAATCCGGCACTTCAAAAGATCGACACGTCCAATAATCCGCCACCATCCGCCCGCGCCTCCCTCGTCCCTCCGGATTACCAGAATGCTAAATCTTCTTAAATATCACCAAAATCCTTTCAAACTATTCATAATAATGTACATCAGGTCACACTACCTCAATTTTTTAAGAAAGAGATAAATTTCGCCTCGGCCAAGGTGCTGAAAGGAGACGTAAAATTTCTGTCAAATTAAATTCTCATTTCTCGCAAAAATAACAGAGAATCCAGCATGAGTCACACCCACTTAATCTCTTCGGAACAAAACGATAGTAAACAAAAGCATGTGCTTTTCAAATATCATACGATTGCAGCAACAAACATTGGGTACAACTCTCTCAAACATATTGCAGAAAAACGTGTTTTCACAAAAGTGCGGGAACATTTTAGGAGCGTAAAATCTGAAAACTCCGCCCCTTCTCATTTATTTACGAAAATGAATCATTTACCATTCTGTTTCGTTGCATGTCATCTCGTCTTTGCCATCGTCCTGAAGTAGTTTAACCTCAAAACTTATCACGTGCACGTGCGTACGTATTTACCTGCTGTTTTCAAGTGAGAATAGTGTAGATAAAAGTGTCAAGTAAACACAAGACTCTAACTTTGAAAGATAAAATGGACATTTTAAAGAAGTTAAATAGTGGAGAAAACATCTACAAATTTGCAAATGAATATGGAGCTGGACGTGCTACTATACATGATTTTAAGCAAAAAAAAAAAAGATAGTGGACCACGTGAAGACGATGGAATCTGGACCAGCAAAGCGTAAAACATTAAGAGTTGGTGATTGTCCAAAGATGGAAAACGCTCTCTACATGTGGTTCATCCAAGAGCGTTCTAAACACATTCCTGTATCTGGAGAAATTCTGAAAGCAAAAGCAATCGATTTTTATAAAAGTACCAAAAAAGATGATTTTCATGCCAGTGATGGGTGGCTGAATAAATTTAAAAAGCGATTTGGTATCCGTCTGTTATCAATATCGGGTGAAAAATTGTCAAGCGACGAATCTGCAGTGCAGCCTTTTATCCAGCATTTTAAAGACAAAGTAGAGGAACTGGGTTTTCTTCCTGACCAAATCTATAATGCAGACGCTAGCGATCTATTCTGGAGACTGTTGCGCAATAAAACATTCGTATTCTCTAAAGAACCGAGCGCGTGAGTGAAGATAGAATCACATTTATGCCGTATTCAAATGCTACTGGAACACACAAATTGGATTTGTTAGTGATTGGTAAAGCTAAAAAAGCCAGAGATTTCACAAAATTTGTCTGCCAGTCTGCTGCCATAACCAATTTAACAGTTGGTTCACGAGAGAGGTATGTAGTGAATGGTTCCATAAAGACTTTGTGCCAGAAGTGAAGAAGTTTATAAAAAGATTCAACTTGCCCATAAAAGCTTTACTCGTACTTGACAATGCTTCAGGCCACCCAAATGAACAAGAACTTAGATCAAGTGATGAGAATATCCAAACCATCTTCCTACCACCAAACTGCAGAAAGTAAAGTCCATTGCTCATCCATATTATTTCTCGGGATGGTGACATAACGCAGAGCTCAAAAAATTGAATTTGAAGGATGTTGTATTTTCTCTCGGTCAAGCATGGAGCTCTGTTTCACCTAACTTAATCCAATCATCATGGAAAAAGCTACAATGAATCCTGTATCACAAGAAACAGAAGAATGGGATCCTGAAAATATTCTACTTATAGCCGATTGGTTGCAAAATTTATCAGAAAGAAGATTCGAGACAAGTGAAGAAGATTTAAATTCTTGGTTTGAAGAGACCGAAGAAACAGAGCAAATTATGACAGATGAAGAAATATGTGAAGCAGTACAAGAAGAAGAAAGCCTTGTAGAAATACTAGAACTGTAAAAGTAAAACCTGATACAACATTTAATTGTTTCAATACATACCTGCATAGCATTGGCTGAAGAAAACGGCGTATTATAATTCTTCGAAACATACGAGAAAAGGTTTATAAACAAGGACTACAAGCTGCACAAAAACAGATTATTTTAAAACTATGTAATTAGGTAATTCTGAGATATGTTACAGGTATAACAAAAAATGTGTAGAGCATGAACTAAAATAGATTGTATTCCCTTTATGAAATGCTCATTTTATTTATTATGATTTTTTCTATACATTCGACAACCGGAAATAGAAAAATTGAAAATATGGCCTACAAGAAAAAATAGTTGGGCGACCTTGGTACAGAGCAGCGTTTCTCAACCTGTTTACCGTGCGAGATTGTTAAATGTGCCGCGCAAGTGAATGGGTTTTGTAACTTTGAAATAGTATTTATAATTGCCTCAACGGTTTCTTAAACTTTATTTTAAATTTAATTTTCGATATCACGCTGAATGGAGAACAGGACAGTAAACTGTGGGCACTTCAGATTAATGAATCAACAGATATTAGTAGAAAGTCACAGCTTCTTGCTTTTATTAGATTTGTTACAGATGAAAAATTCTTGAATGAGTATCTTTTCTGCATAGATTTGAAAAGTACAACGACAGGAAAAGACATATTTGAGCTTGTTAAAGAAAATAATTCAAGTTTTAGCTTGCTATAGAAAAACTGTGTTTATGTTTACACAGAGGGATGCGTATCAATATTGGGAAACAAAAATGGATTTATCATACTTTATGCGTCAAGAAATTTGGAATATTATAAGCGTCCACTGCATGATTCATAGAGGATCTCCTGTTTCAAAATCGTTAACTCCAGATATGTGAACTGACGTGAACCAAGTAATCCAAGTGGTCAATTTCATCAAAGTCGACCTCTTAAATCCCGAATTTTCTCTCAGCTATGCAACGCAATAATGTACTCCGACTACAAAGCTCTCTTATATCATACCGAAGTGCTTACAAATGGAAAAGTTTTGAAACGACTCATACAGGTGAAAGCGGAAGTGATTTTGTTCTTAGGGATCGAAAAAACACCTTTTGCATTTTGTCTTCATGATGAAATTTGGCGGCTTAAAGTTTAATTTCTCTCGGTCATGTTGGAAAAGCTGAACTCTCTGAACTTAAGTTTTCCAGGACCATCTGAGAATATCATCACATAAACAGCAACAAAATTAATGTTATTTGAAGAAAAATTAGCACTGTGGAAATCTGGAAATATCAAAACGAAGTTTTTATTGTTTCCAGGTGTCAATGAATCTTAATCGAAAAAGAAAATTGCGGACGAAATTATAAGTACTCTTCACTTCACTTTCCTTCGTTGCAGAAAATTAATGGTTTATCAACCCATTTTTGTAATTTGCAAGACACCAAATTTGACAATAACAGCTCATTGATTTGAGAAATGATAAGTTTTACCGTTCAACGTTCTATGAAAAAACTTTAGAAGAGTTTAGCTTTCAGTTAAATATTTGTACCCTCAAATCAACTTGAAAGCCATTGAAATTCTTCAGCGTTTTGTGTCTTCATGGTTTTGTGAATTTGGATTTTCAGCATTGACAGAAATCAAGTTCAAAAAACGGGAAAAACTTTTAAAAGTTGACGATGAGATGCAAACTTATCTGGCCACTTTCGAACCCCGTTTTGATTTAATTTGTTCAAAACTATAGGCTTAGCCCATTCAGTGAAAAAATTTCGTAAAAGAATAATTTGTTTTGTGTTTTGTTTTATATTTTTCATTTTCAGGTGTGCCGAAAGATTTCGAGATATTTTCGGGTGCCGTTAATCAAAAAGGTAGAGAAACACTGGTATAAAATCTATTATTGCGATTATTACGAGTATTTGAAAAGTTACGTCTAAACCTGGTACTATAGATCACTTTGGCATCTCCCACGAGAGTTCGTACAGTAAGATAGTATGGGTGAAATATACCATATGCACGAATTGGTACTTCTCACGGCGAGATAACTATACTTTAGTGAAAATTTAGATTTTTGGCTCTGCGGGTACTGTAGTAGGGCTTTAATGACAGGAGATAATTATGCAGAGAATTTAAGTGCTCATGATAGTCAGAATAATAAAATCTCAGACATAGCCTCTTGGCGCCCCCTGCCTGATGTTTTAGTTGATGAATAAGTTGATGATAAACGGATATCAAGTGTGTATGTTGGGCGCTTATGTGGTTAGTATGCATGGTTAGCTATAAGATCCAAGTGGTGAATCTCGAAGCGTATCCAGACTTGAATACGGGCATATCTTAACCTTCACGTAGTCCTCCCTGACAGCGCCCATAAGGGTTGCATTATCTGTATGGGCCAAGTACAATTCTTTTAGTCATTTCAAAGCCATACCAAACGGGTAGACCGACATTGGCTAACTTGGTACCACGGGGTTGAGAAGCCCTAAATAATGGAATATTCACCTCAACTTGGGATGGCCGCTTTATGGGACCATCGTGGTGGCTGTGGTGAAGGGTGCCGTGACTCTAGATCGGCAGAGATTGGATAGGTCTCGCTTCGACCAGTAAGTTGATGTCATGTCATGCTCTATTGGCACACTGGTACTCATTATTACGACATTAGGCTGTTGATTGTCGATAACAATCCGAGCATGAACAATGCCATGAGATTAAGCCATACTTGGCAGGTGCTCACGTAAAGCCACAAGGACTTTCTGATCACTGGATCAAAACTCAATAAAAATATGTTCCCTGTGCCTGTTGTTGTACCAAGAATACTTTAAGACGAAATAGCTGACCGCATCATGTGCGAATAGACGATATTTTTCTACATCTATCTCAAATCCACTGGATACCACAATCAAAATTATATGAAGCTTTTTTATCAAATCTAAATCAATTTTTGTGAGCAGAAAGTTCTGAGTTTTGAAAAAAATGTCTGGCGGTGTTGCCATCGTACGTGTTACCAGATCTTTTTTTAAATTCTCTTTGTATTCGAGCTTTATTCCGAGCTACAATTTCCTAATTTTCATTCCTTCGAGCTCGTTTAATGGTCAGTTTATATGACAAGTGCAATAGACATTCAAACATACGTATCCACCCATGCAACACTGATAAGTCGAATTCCAAATTCTCAGTTGTTATATCCCTCGAGATAATTTCGTCAATATTGTTACATTGGTTTGATTTTGCGACCACATATAAAGCATTTCAGGGATGAAGATGTATCCGTGAGAGCATTACACACTTTGCCGTCCACCATGGCAAAGACTAAATTATGATTTACCCTCACTTCAATCGAACCCCCATATTGTTTTTTTGGATGTTTTTTATTTGATCATATCCATTTCATTCTTTTCCTCAATAGATACTTTTGTAGACTCCTTTATAAATTCTATTTTAATAGGCCTGCAATACCTGGTTGATGCGGGATGCGGGTTTTGCCATATAATGACTTCTCCAGACGCTAGACGGAGTGGAACTACACATATAATAAATATGGACGAATTGCTGGCTTCCAAGTTATGGAATGCTTGGTTGTAGAAACTGTGTCCTGAAGAGTCCGCACTTTGATATCAGACACAGCCGATTCAATTCCACATTTTTAAGAGAATCAATTATATGATATGATCTAGTAGAGGCTTTAATTTAACAGTGGCACCAGTGTCAGTAACTGTGATATCCTTAGGATAGCATATATTCTTCGCTGCTTGCACGGCTTTATGACAATTGAGCATATCTGGAGCACTTTCCTTATAATATCGTATTACTTTCAAGATAATTTAGCGTTTATTAGAACAGCTAGAGCATCTTCACCCGACAAAACTTGTTGTTGTAACTCTAGAGATTTTTTTGTAAGCATTTTAATAAAGATCCATTTGGACTTGCTGTGGATATATTTTTCAAATCTTTCGAGGCCTGTACTTTCCCTTCCACTCTTAAAGTCATACAGATCGCGTAAGTTATTGAAGATGCAGCAGTAGAATCTCGCAATTTTTTCGTCTTTAATCTTTTTGTTCGCTTGGAACACAATTCAAATGGAATATGCGATTGATCACGTTTGTTTTCCGATACACTTTTTATAAAGCGAGGGAATGAAAGTCATGTATCAAACCAGTCATTTTCATGAATTTGTCATCGATTCTACAAGTTTTCATCCATCGACACCTAAATTCCGACTTAAAATGAGGTACCTCTTTTCTCGTGATGAGCAATGTATTCGAACTCGTTCTTAAAATAAAATAATACGTAATCGAGATATGTAAGTAGACTTAGAAAAACATTAATATGAGTAGCTACATAAATGACTGCCTATCTAACAAAATAGCAAAAAGTAGCAAAATATCGAAAGGTTTTTACATTTCTGTAACTCAAACTTAGTAGAAAAAAATATTTTCGATACTCGATCTACCTTGAAACATAACTAATAAGTTAAATGTTTGTAGACTTTATCATGATTAAAATAAATTCAACATTATCATATTTGTTAAGCGTATTTTAATGTATATCAGTTTTCTCAAAAATAAATTAAAAGTTACTAAAATATAGTTAATACCTGAAGTTGAAGGTTCCATTGCCAAAAAATATTATTATTAATAAATTCTTTCACAAACTCAAGTCGAAAGCAATTTTAAACAATGATCAAACCGCGTCACTTGTTACCTTGTCACTATAGTTATGCGTCAATTGGCCGCGTACTCTAATGATGAACCCAAGTAATTGAATACTGTGTAAGTGCGTGTTGATAAGTGGTCTAATAAGGCGGTATAGGTGTGTGTTTGTTAATTGAATTTCATTTTTAATACATTTTGGAGAGTAGTGTTAGATTTTTGTAGAGTGGCTGTTCGTACTGCATCATGTGGGGTGTGAAGTAGGTGCAGAAAGCTGTCAGGGTTTTACGTGAGCACCTGACATTATGGCTTAATCTCACGGCAGTCTTAATGCACGGATTTGAAGACAAGCGACAATCAACGCCCTCGAGAGGCATAATATAAATATTCTGCCTCGGGAGTACCAGTTTATGTCAGTGCATGCTTGACATTGGACTTATTGGTCGAAGCGAGACCTACCTAAAATCTCTTCAGATCTTTGGGTCACGGTACCCGGTTGATTTAGCTCAACTCCACGCCGAGAGCCAATCCTCTAAGCATACATTAATAAGCGACCATCCTTCAAATTTACGGACGCAGTATGCAATTATGACAAAAGAACAAACTACTCTGTTTGGAGAAGAATGTTCGCCTAAGTCATGCAGACTCAGACAATCTCACTCTGCCCGCATATGGGCTACCACAACCAGTACGTTGCTCCCTTCCCATGTTGAGGCGAATATTGCTCTAAGAGCTCTATTCCGGGCTCCCAACCTCGTAGTACCAAGTTAGCAATGTCGGCTACCCAATTGGTATGGATTCATATAACATGATCATACCATCATGAGTACTCCCAGTGAATCTTGCATGCAGATCTTTAAACGTTACTGGTACCTCCATTCGGGCTTAATCATATTAGCACTTATAAAGTGACAGCAGTGGACTACGAGAAGGTTATGATGCGCCCTTTAGGCTAGGAGAGGCTTGAGACTAACGCCAGTAGTCTTATAGGATACCCAGGTACAAATACCAAGCTGCATACTAGGTCATATACGCGCTAGGCTTCGCTAGGTACACGCACTATCATCAGTAATTAGATGTGTCAATATCCTCAGCACAACGAAGCACGGTTCGCATATATGGCTTTTCACATCCAGTTATTCTCCGCTGGTAACTCTGCGCTTCACTAACCCTTTGCACCGCCTTGTACAGTAGGTGCCATTACATCCCGAATCATTTACAAAAGAGTTGATCAGGAAGCACACAGCGCGCGGCCAGGTACGATGACAGAATTACAGTTTGACTGCCATTCTAAAATTACATGTCAAGTAAGTGCATCGTCTTAGCTAATGCAATGGCGGCTAGTTAAGTTCACAACACCTTATTTATGTCATAAGGGATTTCGGAGAATTGATAAGGTAACGTAATGCAAATGCAATTTTTCTAGTATTACCTCGACTATCAATATTATAAAATGTGTATCTAAAAAAAATCATAATCATAAATATTGCAAACACATCTATCATGTATACATATATATGTGGATAAGAACCAAACCACCCATAATTAGCACATCCACTATTGACAAATTAATCTATTTAACTACTTAATATACCACCCAAAAACTTTTTCAATGACTAAACAAATTTGGGTCATTATCTATATCTATATCCCAATAAACACTCAATTGAGCACAATCTCTAAACCTGAAAATACTTATCTAATCGAAATCAAATGGAATTTATTCGCCAGAATGAACCGAAGAATAATGATAGCAAACTTTGTGAAAAATCCTGAATGGACAGGGACCTCTTTCTTCAACTTGGAGCACAATATCCGATTGCCTAACAATAAAAGTGAAGACAGCATCAGCAGATGAATGGGATATAAACCTCATGAGGGCAGAAAATCATAAAAAAGGAAAATAGTAGCGCGTTAAATCCTCGTGTTTGCATGTGTAACACATCAATTTCTCGTATCCACCATCCCCAGAAGGGGTTGCTCTCGTTTACTACAATATAATCACCCTCGGCGCTAATACCTTCATGTGAGTCGAACCACGTGTTACCTTAACAGTCACGCACTATGCACATCTATCTAAAGACCTCACTCCCGGCTATGTTGGCTCCAGCTTCCGATGTATATGTACCACACTCTCCCTCCACATCATCTACCTACTATAGCCGAAGCAGCAGGCCCAGAATCCTTGCACAATATACATAGGTATATATAGTGATAGTGTGTGATGATATGTTTTGATGTTGGTGGTGTGACCGTGTTTATCCTTGTCGCTTCCTCAGCGGTGTTCTGTTTTTGTTTTCTGTTTTAGTTGTTGTTTGTTATGTTACATTGCTTTTGTTTTTATTTCCCTGTCCCGAAAGGATATCATGCGAAAAGGATCAACGCCAACAACTACTGGGGCGTTGGACCGTATAATGATTACAGCAGGATCTATAAGGGAAGTGGCGAGATTAGGTCATGTTTATAACAAACTCCAGGCGAAAAGTTAAACTTTTATCAATTTGTGAACAATATTGTGTAGGATTTAGGAGTAGTGGGGGGGGGGGGGGCAGCAGGAAGGGGAACAAAAAAGTTTTTGTGGCTTTAGATGAGACTTTTAAATTCTGCTGTACATTTGTATTGCGAACACACATTAATTTCCAAGAGAGATGCATACATTTCTAATGACTTAAGGATTACAATTCTCCAACTAGCTGGAAAACACCAAGAAGACCAAAGACTGGAGGCAGGCATTCATGTGGTTTTTCATATGCCGCACACTTTACACTGACCATTTTCTATAGAGTGTTTACTGTGGTAGCCCTGTCGTCACCATGAAACAGCTAATGGCATCTCTCCGCATGTTCTAATTCCCATCATCAATTTTTTATTACTATCCCATAGTAGTCCCATAGTAGTCCATTCCGATGCAATACAGGCTACATACTATATGTAGAAGAAAGCATCCTCTTGAAGAAGAATCAAGTGGACATTGCACTTCATGACAAAAGGAATAACCTTTTGGAGAGGGATGATGTTGTTTTTGGACAAGATAAATACGAAATCGTCTTAAATAAGTTTTCCCTCTCACATGCAAATCTTGTCTTTTCATCTTAATAATTCTATCCTAAAAGATATTATATCGTACCTAAGCTCATTGTGTATCGCCTTAATGTTTGGATTTAATTCTGTCTGTGCGTCTTAAGACGTTGCCGTTGGGTTATTAGAATGAGTTTATTGGAAACTAATAGAGGGATGAGTGTGTAGACAGTTCGATTTAAAAGTTGAAGGACTTTTTTTTCACAAGTCCAGACTTGTCAGGAATGTATTTGTGGTATTATCTACTTTGATTTTAGTTTTATGAAGAATTCTTTACTTCTTGTGAATTTAACAAAATAGCGAAGTAATATACAACTAACTGCTATCGAAGCTGACGTGAGGAATGCATGTAGAGGAAAAAGTTAATGCGGCTTTGGGATCTTCTCTCAATGCAGGAGAAGCTTTGGTGATACATGGAGCATGAAACCGAGTATTGTGCACTGTATGTACGCCTCGATTGTAAGACCTATACTCAAATATGTCTCTTATGTATGGTGGACGAGGTCGCAAGTGGTGATGACGATCCGGAAGCTGGTTGGCTTGCAAAAGTTTTCTTGCCTGGGAATTACAGGTACATGCTTCATGCGGTCTACGGCTACTGCCAGCGCTGGATCTTGTATTTTCAGGCAGACCCTAAAAGTGCTGTGTTTAGATTGGAACTCACTGGGATCTTACGGTTGGACTAGTCCTTCCCATTGCTCATTGGTATGTGGACTGGAACTGAAATACCCTCTGGCGCTAGTTCCAGAGCTTCGTTTTGGATGTCGCTTCTCTGTAGGTTTTACTGAAAGGGGTTGAGGGAAGAGCTTTATCGAGCCTTCCCCGGTGTGCTCTAAGATTTTTCACCGACGGTTCTTTCACTAATGAGGGAGTGGGTGCTGGTGTTTTCTTTCTTGATCCTGACATTGGGCTGGAATACTGTACACAACTGTCTTCCAGGCTGCTGTTTTTGCCATTGCAATTGCAGCAAAAATAACTCTTGTTATAGAGATCAGTGGAAAGGACATTGCTATTCTCTCGGATAGTGAGGCAGCCTTGATGGCTCTGAGTGGCACTCGAATAACTTCTGTCTTGCTGGGGGACTGAAGGACGTCTGGGGATAAGCTGTGCATCCACAACAAGATGTCCCTTCAGTGGGTTCCTGGATACATGGGGATCATGGGGAATGAAAGGCCTGACCTTACGTCCAGGTGTGCCTCTCATTCCACCTTCTTTGGAATAGAGCCCATTGTAGCCGTTGCCACTTCGGTTATTGGTAATCAAAGCGGACGTTCGCAAGTGCACAAAACTTTTTCTTGGTGGCCCTAATAAGAATTTCACTGACATTCTCTTGGGGCTAGGAATTAAACAGTGCAGAACTGTGGTTGACGTCAGCACCACTTGCAGCTCGCTTCACCCTCATCTAACAAGTATGGGAGTTGCTGAAAGCCCTAAGTGTCTATCCTGCCTGGAAGGATAGCCTAAGACAACCGAACATTTTCTGTACGCTTGTTCGGCCTAGAGCAGATGACATGACGGTTTTGATGAGAGGGTTTCTAGCAGGTTAGCACAATTGGCCGCCCAATTGGCCGCCTTGCCCTCCGTTCTTCCACTCTGTTCCCCTGTCATTGAATTAAAAAAAAAACATACAAAAAATGGTATCGAACACCTTATTAGGACTTCCTTAGTTTTGAGAAAAATAGGACCCGGAATTATAAACAATGGAACAAAAACGACATGGACAGAATGGAGGGAAAATGGTACAATTGTAAAATATATGTATATAAGTATATCAGTAAATTGAAAACTTTTGTGGAGTTTACAAAAGAGTATTAGAATAAGCGGTCGACATGAAACCCAATAAGGCAACATGAGATAATACTGATTGCAGACGTTAAAAAAATAAATAATTTGCGTTGGCTGATCATGAACCTTTTTGAGGACTAAATGAGCTTACGAACCTTACATTAGAGCAGAAATTATTGAAAGCGTCATCGTAAATTGCTATTAAGCCAGGATAAATTGGAATAGAATTGATGTCGAAAAAGAAAAAAGTTATCTCCAGAAAGCATCGTTGGTCGCATATGCAAAACAGAACATTCTACTCACGCAGCGGGAGAAACTTTATCCATACCTATTTTGCACAGAAAAGAATGTAGAGCAACGAATTCAGTACTGACCCTCAGTTCTACAGATGTGTGTACCAAACCCCCGTGTCAGTTGTGTCACTTGCACACTTTTTCCTTCTTTAGCAAAGTTCCTGTTTTTTTTATTTTCGAAATTATTACAATACATAATTACATAAGTTTCTGTGCTGCCATACAAAAGCAGCCAGAAACTTTTGCTAATAGTCTAATTCATACAATATTGCTCATTTCATAGTAGAGTATACCAAAAAAAACCCTCGAGAAATACTTCATAAGCCATAAAACAGAAATCTTTATGTGTGCGTGGTAGTCCGGTTCTCTAAATGTTTTATATTGATTCTTATGGGAAAGTGACTTGACATTATTTTATATATGCCATAAAGCCTAAGCTACTATCCACACAGGAAAATATGCTTCCAGTAATCTTAAGCTTGGCTACTTATCTTCCCCTTTTACGCTCAATAACTCCCAGCAGAGCAATTATTGCATGCCATTGCAGGCAGATTGATTCGAATTCAATACTCACTTCATTTCTCAGTTTGCTTCCAATTTTTGGAGAAGTGTGATATCGATAGAAGATGGATAGTGATAGTTACAGATATTTTTTTGTACTCAATCTCCTGTGGGGGAATGTACTGAGGTTGAGTGCATTACAAAAGAGACCGGTTTTATTCGGAACTTCATTGAGACCTTTGAAAGTCTACCTGAATAGTGAAATCCAACAAATGCTTTTATAAAAACAAAGCAAAGCGGAGTTTAGATGCAGATAAACTTTCAAAAATTTATGTGAAAATATACATCAAATATTAGCAAAAGCTAAACATTTCAACAGATTATTAAGAACCTCGCACAAATTTCACTTTCAATGTGTAGTTCAACTAATCCCTACTTAAATACAGGCAAAATGGAAAAAATTC
Organism: Dioctria linearis; assembly: GCA_963930735.1. Taxonomy (NCBI): domain Eukaryota; kingdom Metazoa; phylum Arthropoda; class Insecta; order Diptera; family Asilidae; genus Dioctria; species Dioctria linearis. The sequence goes on from OZ005744.1 coordinate 165,399,414, forward strand.
TAATAGTTAATAGTAAACAAAAATGTGGAAATATTTATTTCTAATTCAGCTAAAATACCAAAGTCATATACAGCCTGGAATTTACTGTACATGACCATTTTTCTGTATGAATAGTAGTTTAGGGCGCAGGAGCTATTCAAATCAAACTTTTGTCAGTTTTACATATACAAATATTTTAGATTGTTAGGACTATGTTAGGGCTCTTATGGAATAGTGAGGGATTCTGTTTCATGGATTGGGATGTATTTATCGAGGGCTTTGGTATTTCTTACCTACATAAAAAAAACACAAATTACACTAATGCTTTTGTCACTGCTCGTAGACTTTTTTCTTTCTTTTTCAACCGTAGAATACCAGCTGATTCACTCTTCGTTTAGGATAACGAATGGTAGATCCCATTCAGTTTTGCGTTTGCACTCGAATTTCAAGAATACCACATGTGTCGATTCCGAATAGCTTTGAAATCATAACGAATGCGGAATCTGCCTTCGTTATTCAAGAATAGGGCTCCTGAGTCAAGGCATCATAGGTTTTATATTCGAGAGAGGTATTGCTGGCTTACCCTTTGGTTACGTCATCAAGTCGAGGTATCTTCAATTTTATATACGATACTCACGCCATGCAGATAAAACAGAAATCTCATAAGCTGGGAGCTAGAGATACCTATTTACACTATAATCAATGCTGGAGTGGAAAGCGCAGGAAGGTCCTGGCAGTTAATATAGAATAAATCTCAGAAAATATTGTTACGCCCCCAAAATCATTTTGTGTGCGTCCTCAATGTTGTACGTGTCGTTTGCAAGATTTTTGATACTTCTCCAAAATTCTTATTTCCAGAACCACTAATTCTTTCACAACCGCTTCAAATTTTTTCCTGTGGAATGAACCATGGCTTTCAGAATATTGTAGATGCATTCAGTCTCGTTAATGGGAGACTCTATCACCTACCGAATCTCGTTTACGACTGCCGAAATACCTTCAGTCTAGTTAGAGAATGCCTATAAAGGAAAACTATGGGTATTCAGGAGATTCGATGAAAAATATAGATCTTATAGTAACTAATCATCATTGCGACAAGATAGTAGATAAGAAGTATGAATTGGCGAATACACACACAACAATCATGGTCACTAGAGGGGCGGGGTGCTATCACCACTTCTATGGCTTGTAGATTTGGATGAGCTATTAATCGTACTCCAAGAGGCCGGCCTTAAGGCCCAAGGATATGCTGATGACATTGTCATCTGTGTTAAAGGAAACTTTGAGCGAGCTTTACTCGAACTTTTGCAAACTACTTTTAACATCGTTACCAGATGGTGCCAGAGCATGGGACTATCAAAAAACCCAGGTAAAACTTTTACTAGGAAAAGAAGCATTCAGATCCCATATCCTAAGTTAAATGGAATTGCAATAGAATATTCCAAAGAAGCAAAATATCTAGGAATAATGCTAGAAAGCAAGCTTACCTGGAATCCTCACCTGGAAATGATAACTAATAAAGCCATGTGGGCTTTCAGCTCTTGCCACAGGCTTTTCGGGAAAAAGTGGGGTCTGAACCCCAAAATGACCTTATGGATCTTCCAAGGCATAGTCAGACCCATACTTTCTTATGGGGCAAATGTGTTGTGGCCTAAAACATTGCAGGCATTACGCAAAAAGCACGCATTGTCATCGTAGCTCAATTTACTAGACAAAAAGACCTAACGTAATTCTTTAGACCCAAATGATTTTATGTTATCTAAAAGCTTTACTTCATAAATTTGTTGATTTTATCAAAGATTAATGAGTAAGAGTTTCATGCGTCTGTCTACAATATACGGCTTCGCTAAGATCATACGTGATTAAGTCTAGCCAAAAATTTTGTGACAAGCTTTTTTTATGGTATCCAAATCACGGGGTAGATATAGATCTCTGTTTACAGCAATGTGTTATTTTATTCGAATATCTGGCTAAGCAAGTTTCATCTGTATCTTGTTACTGATGAAAATTTGTCCATAACTGGCTTAACCAAAAATCGAAATACGGGAAGCAGCGTTAAATGATAATTTTGAGCTATTTTAGAATACGTACACAAAGAGGCTAGGCGAGGAGAGGCAAGCCGAGGCGAGACTATTGTGGTGTTTATCTTTGTACACCGCGAGAAAAAGGGATGTGGAGGCTTTGATTACGAAAAGGCGAAAATGACACACAGTTTAATCTTTTATTTTCGTAGTTATTAATTTATCTTTACACCTTAATGCTTATGAACTTTTATATCTACACGACTTTAATAAACTTTTTTAAACTTTAATAATTACACCGCTTTTTTAAACTTTTAATTATTACACCGCTTTTATACTTAAATAATTACACCGCTTTTTTCCTTTTTTTATTACATCGCTTTTTTACTTAAAATAATTACACCGCTTTTTTCCTTTAATTATTACATCGCTTTTTTTCTTAAATAATTACACCGCTTGTTCTGTCTTGTTTAACTTTCCACACGAGACTCTGAAGTAACTCGACTTATTCTACCGCACTCGATATTAATTAGTTTATTTAAAAAAAAATGCAGAATCGGCTACGCGTAATTTCTGTGCCAGAATTTTTTAATGTTTCCAAACAAGATCATTTTTATTTCCTACTTGGCTTTGTTTACCTGCGAAGTAGGTCATTATTGCGAAGGTAAGTCACAATAAATTCTGATCAATCACTAGGTCATTTTTATTTATGCTGACCGGGCATTGATCAGTGCACGTAAAATGTTTTTATTTTATTTATTTTTGCAATTGTTACGATTGCAAAGTAACTTACATATTAGTTAATTTGTAACATGGAAACAACTGAGGAAATAATTATACAACATTCCTTCCCCCCATGTAAAAGAAAAATGATACTAAGGATTAGTATCATTTTTCGTCGAGAGAAGGAATTAAACTAGCAGTAATGGAACATAAGAAAAAGTTATGCTGCTGGCACAGAAGTTTACGAGTAGCTTGATCATCTGAGCTATTAACAAATACAGGTATATTGATTAACTTAAGAGGAAACTATATATTTTATATTAATTAATGTACCTAAGTAATTATACATTATCAGCGGAATAATAAAAAAAAATAGAAAAATTCCTAATAATAATTAAGACTAATAGAAGGAGTTTGAAATTAATCTAACAATACTAATAGTTACAATATTTTTTTTTGTTTTTTTTTTTTTTTTGCAACAAAATTCATTTATTCATTTTTAACTTAGTTATTCTAGTAAATTAACGTATTCAATTTAATAATTTTTTAAATGCTATTAATCTAGTTCCTATAAAGATTCTTTTTACTTATTTATTTTTTTATGATAATGTAATTTAATAATTTGAGACTGTGTGTGAGGGAATGCGGAACGATTTCCGATATTTGTTTTTAAGAGTTGGTGGTGCTGGTGCAAGTTCTATAGGCAATTCATAAACTTTTTCCGTTGTTGGATGCGTTCTGGGTGTTTCCATTGAAGAAATAGTGGCAACCTCGTGTGGGATAGCAGTGAGGGTGGATGCTGTTATTATTGGAGAGGATATATATATCGTAGAACGTGATTTTGATATTTTTGAGGATGCTTTTCCTTTCCAATATAAATAAATTCCTACGACTATTAGAAAGGCAGTTACTAACGAGAGAAGCCCGGTGTTAGTATATGAAAACATTTTATGAGCAGACTGTACCTTTTCGTGTTTTGCATGCCTTATTTCATTGTCTAATTCTTTGAAATTTAGAGCAGCCTTTTTAAGTACTTCTTGAAAGTTGGGGTGTGATGAGGTTATGGTTAGATTTCTTAGTTTGGTTGCGTTAAAGATAGATAGCCTGAGTGAGGAGTCCTCGTAATTTAATTTGGGGAGGGAAAAGTTTGCATACACGTACGTATTTAGTACATTAATTGAGTTACCTCTTGTGGGGAGCTCCCAGTGTCCTAGGGTAAATTTGCAAGATGCATTAAGATGTAAGATGCCAGGCCCGGAGAGAGTCTTTTGGAAAACTCTGTTTGGACATTGAGCTTGTAGAATTTTGTCTTCGTGGAATACAAACAGCCAGTGGTTGGGAGCGGTTAATTCCGTCACAACATTGGGAGGCTGAGGTAATAATTTTACTGGACATGTGAGGACATTTTCATTTTGGTTTTTATAAAGGCTGTTAACACATGATTCCTGTAATTGGTGGTCAATAGAATGGGGCTTACTCTGTCTGCAGAGATAGAGTTCAGTTTCTCGATATGTAGATAGAAGACGACATAAAGTATTGAGCTCACTCTGAAACATAACGACGGTCTGCTGAGTAATATTATCTTTGAGAAGATAATCAGCGTCAATATCTAACAAAGCGTAGACTCCATCGGTTTTTTGGAACGGAAGGGGGTGAATTTTGCTGATGTAAAAATCTGGCGAAGTACCTACGGGTATAACAATTTTAATAAGTATATGATCGGGCAGATAGAGGCTTTGCACCGATATTACCTCATTAATAATAGAAGTATCTCGAAGTAAATGGTTAATCGGGGAATACAGGGTTATGTTGTTATATAAATTTTCCAAGTTCTCTGAACGTAAAAGAAGTGGGTGTAATCGGTGTTGTTGCAAGGCATTTATAATTGTGAAAATTTTCGAAAGAGTGTTTTGTATATGCTGTAACTGAGATAACATTGTCAGAATAATCTCGTTTAGTTCAGCTTGTATTCTATTTCTATGAATTTCCACGTCAAACTCGCTCTTAGTGCCATTAACTTCTAGAAGAAAACTATTGACCACCTGTATTAAATGGTCCTGATTTTTTGTCAAGTCTAGTATTGGCGAGGATAGCGATTCAAAATTTGACTTCATTAAAGTGAGTTGTCTTTCCAGAAGATGGATGGATTGATCTTCTTGGTTTTCTAACGCGTCGAGACGACTGTAGATATTGTTGGCATCATCATTATCCATTGTACCAAACAAAAATTTGCTCACTTTCCCACCGATATCCAATATCCCTCGTTTTTCGCGATGTCGCGCTAAGAAGGACGTCAATTCAGAAATTTCTTCCTGGACGTCTACTATATTTCTTTTAAATAAACTATCCCAGAAATTGCTCCTACCCTCTTTATTTTTACCTTTGAAACTGCACAAGTTTAATAGGTTGTCATCGCAGTACCTCAGAAAATTGATGGTTGTTGTCCAATTAGGCATTTTCATGCGAGTAACCACCGTCCACGTCGTGTGATAAAATACTGCAGTTCCTATTGGTTCCATCAAGACTTCCCTTTCCGGCTCCAGTAGTTTTATGTCGAAGGGAGTACTGGTGATCCATTGCCACGTAAGTGTGGTCATTAGAAAGCGCAGTATTTTCATACCTAAGAAAATTCAGCGGTTAGGACAGATTCTTTCTTTGTATATTTAAGTAGAGATAAAGAAAACGAAGAGAAAGAAAAAAAAGAATAAGAGGGAAAAAAAATATTTGTTTGTTTTACTTATTTCCAAAGTTTTAATCTATTATTATGTACACGCCGTTTACCGTTTTTAATTCGTATCACCGTATTTACTTCCGAAGGTACTTCAATTACATTGTACGGTCCTAACCATTCAGAAGAAAACTTTCCTTTTTTAACCGGGTTCTTTAGCAGCACTTGGTCGCCAATATCGAAAATTAAAGGCCGAGCCGTTTTGTCATATTGGGTTTTGGAGTACTCTTTACTTTGTAGTAAATTATTACGCGCAATTGCATATGCTTGTTGTACAATACTTCTTAATTTAAAGTAATAGTCGTCAAAGTTGTATACTGGTTCAGGCTCTCGTTGCAAATTGTTAGGAATTTCCGCAGTGAAACCGAACAAACAGTCCATAGGCGTTAGCTTAGTTCCTCTATGTTTGCTGTTATTTCGTACGAACATTGCTGCCCTAAGATGTTCACCCCATGTACGGGGGTTAGACTCAACGAAGATTTTCAGATACTCGACCAAAGGCCTATGAGACCGCTCCAAAGCTCCATTGCTTTGCGGATGGTACGCGGTAGTCTGTATTTTCTTGACCTTAAGCATTTTACATACTCTTTTGAACAAATCGCTTGTAAAGTTTGTCCCTTGATCTGTAACCAGTACTTTGGGGATTCTGTAGCGCGTTATTATTTCATTAAAAAATGCCTTCGCTACTGTTGCTGCTTCTGCGTCTGGTATAGCGACACAGTCCATGAACCTCGTCAAATCATCTTCGAAAGTTAAGATATACTTATTACCTTCACTCGTTTCTTCTAAAGGGCCTACAAGGTCCAAATAAACTTTCTCGAAAGGTTCGCGAGCGGTGTCTGTTATTACCATAGGCATTTTATTTTTACGGCTAGCTTTATAGCGTTGACATTTAATACAGTTTTTTATGTATTTATTTATATCCGATAACATACCTTTCCATTTAAATTCTCTGCGGATTTTATAAAATGTTTTCCACACGCCTTGGTGACCGCCCAGAGGTGCATCGTGGAAGTTATGTAGGATAGTCTCAATTTCGTTCCTATCTTTCAAGATTCGGATTTTGCCTCTTGTGCTAATTTCTTCCTCATTTGTTATATCATCAGCTTCTTCGGCACCGTGGTTGTGTGATTCAATGGTATGTCCTGTATACGTTGAGGCTCCTCTGATATTAAAGGCAAGCTATAGGGGCCCTGTTTGGCTTGAGATCGTGTAACCACCAAGCAGTTGGTTTTGCTGTTTTCCTGATCTTGAGTCGCGGAACTTGCTAATTCTGCGCTAAGAGGTGAAATTCTGGACAGCGTATCTGCATTTGTATTATATTTTCCGGGCTTATATTCAATGTCGAAATCATAGTCTGACAATTTCACATGAAACCGAGCTAGACGCGAAGTGGTATCTTTTACCTTGAATATTCCTTTTAAAGGCTTATGATCCGTATAAACCGGAAATTTTCTTCCCAACAAGTAGCATCGAAAGTTTTTTACCGCCCACACAATGGCCAGGAGCTCTTTTTCTGTTGTACTATAATTTTTTTCTGCCTGGTTCAGGCTTCGGCTTGCGTGTGCTATGGCTTGATCTTTGCCTACCTCTCCCTGAGAGAGCACAGCTCCCAAAGCGTCATTACTGGCGTCGGTAGTTAGGATGAACGGCTTAGAGAAATCAGGGTATAACAAAAGCGGAGGTGAAACTAAAGCATTTTTCAGCGCACAAAAAGAATTTTGGCATTCCTCGGACCATTTAAATTTTACATTTTTCCTTAGTAGTTTGTTTATTGGAGTTGCTATTTTGGAAAAATCGCGAATGAGCTTCCTGTAATAATTTGCCAATCCCAAGAAAGATTGCACTTGTTTAACTGTTTTGGGAGTTGGAAAATTTTGAACTCTTAAAGTTTTCGCAGGATCTGGCAAGGCACCTTCCTTACCACATTTGTGTCCTAAATAGACAACTTCACGACGTAAGAACTGACACTTTTCCGGTTGTAATTTTAGGTTATTTTCCCTTAGCCTCTGGAATACTTCCAGCAGCTTGGCGTTGTGATCATTCAGACTTTTTCCATAGATGACAATGTCATCTAAATAAACGAAACATTTAAATCCCTGCAAACCAGTCAAGATATGGTTCATTATGCGTTGAAACGTTGCTGGTGCTCCGGTGAGTCCAAAAGGCATCCGTTTAAACTCATAACGTCCACAATTAGTGCTGAAGGCAGTTTTTTCTCTGTCTCGTCTATCTACTTGTATTTGATGATAACCACTTGCCAAATCTAAAGTTGTGAAGTATCTTGCGTGACCCAACTGATCTAAGATTTCTTCTATTCTCGGTAACGGGAAAGCGTCCTTGACAGTAACTTCATTTAACTTGCGGAAGTCGATGACAATTCTCCATCGTTTGGTACCATCCGAGCCAGGCTTTTTTGGTACTACCAGTAATGGGGAGTTCCATGGGCTTTTACTAGGAGTTATGATATCATTTTTGAGCATTTCCTGAACTTGTTCATTTATTATCTCTTTTTGACTCTGTGGTAATCTGTAGTTCTTCTGGTTAATTGGTGCCTGGTTTTCTTTTACCTGTATTTTATGTTTTAGTACTGGAGTGTATGTCAAAAGATCATCTTTCAAATGAAATATATCCTCATAATCTTCACAAATTGCCCATATTCTACCCCTTTCCTCAGAGTTTAATTCTTCATCTAGGCTTATTTCTTCATGTAGTTTTTGCAATCGGTTAATGTCGCGATAAATTCTTTGGCAAGTACTATTCTTCTTTACTACAGTTGCTGTCTCCACTGCGTTTATTTCCTTACTTTCATTCACCATTTTCTTCTTTGGTTTCTCAACTTTTCCTTCACTAAGTCTTACTATATCGTAATCTTCCAGTTTCTCAATCTTGGGATTAATATTTTTCAGTGTGACCGCAATTTCGTTGATGTTTACTATACTTATCACAATGTGTTGGTCCTTTGGATGCACTATACAATTTGAAATGAACACTCCAGGGCTTAGCTCTTCGGCTAAACAAATCAAATCTCCTTCATTTGAACAAGTTGTCTTGACCAAAACTTCTGATCGAGCAGGAATATGAACTTCTCTCGAAGTCAATTCATTTTCATTATGGCACTGAACATTAGTAAATTTTTCAGGGCTACTCTCTTGTTGCGAGTCTTTTATTTGATCCGCTAGCATAATGCGGACAGAATTTTGTTCAGCATGCCTAGGCTTGCCGAGATTGCGGGTTGCTCTCTGTGTCTCCTTCCCACAATCCAACTTGGGACTAGCCTTGGTACTTGAACTTTCTCCTGAATGCGTAGCAGTTTCTTCAAATGGCACTTCGAATTCTACTTTATTGATTTCCGTGCGAGGAAAAAGTAGTCGTTTTCTAGGACCTTCAACATTGCAATTTTCTTGGAGAAAGTCATTTCCTAACAATCCATCTTCCGGAATGTTAGTACCCGTACTTACTACGTTTAATTTACAGGGTAACTCCGATTTCAACACAAAAGTTCCTGTACAAGTCCCTAAAGTATTTTCTTTGCCGTGTACTGAATTTATTCGAATTTGTTCATTTTTATTTACTTTTGTTCCCGTCTTCAGTACGTTTTCCTTAATAAGAGTTACCTGGGAGCCAGTATCTATCAAAAATTTTGTTTCACGCTTTTTACTTACATCTAACGGCAACTTAACTACAGAGTCAAGAGGAGTTTGCGATTCAAAATTTCTTACTTCGTTAAGGCTCTTGTTTATGTCTAAGAAAGTTACTGCCGATCGGGGTGGGATCCGATCGGCGCCGGCAAGTTTCCCGAATTTTCTTGTTTATCCTCCCATCGTCTTTTCGTAGCGCAATTAAATACTGTATGGCCATGCCTTTCGCAGAAATCGCAAGTGACGATTACCTGTCTTACTTCCGAGGGTCGATCACTTACTCGCCTACAGCTTCTTGCATCGTGACCCGAAGTCTTACACCTTTGACAATAGATCGAATTACCGGAGGCTCTGCAGTCTCTACTCAAATGATTTGGTTGTCCACACTTATAGCAGGTAATGGGGGCTGAGTTTCGTGGGGGAGCACCATGTGCGGTACGTCTAGGATACTGGAAGCTTTCATATTGTGTTCGGGGTGGGTGATTTTGTTCTTGATATTGATAATTCTGTGGATAAATGGGTACACTTGGACGTTCTGAAAAGTGTGAAAAAGGTCTACGGCTATTTAGCCCATTCCTATTTATTTCACTTTGGCCAGGGAAGTTATTTACACCACCAAAAGGGAAGTTATTGGAGTTTACTCCACCAAAAGAGAAATTGTTGGAGTTTACACCACCGTAAATTTGATTTTCCGTGTCTTCCATAAAGCTAACCTTTTTTATTAAATCTGTGAAGCTTGAACTATCTGACATGCAGGCATATTGCTTGAGTGTCATACTTAAAAGTCCTCTCCTAAAAACTTGTGTGGCCATATTTTGATATTCTTTTATCATTGGTTCTGGATCTGTTTTGCATTTTTGTCTCAAGTTCAGCTCACATTCTTCTAGACGTTGTTTTACTCGTTGACCAAACTGTCTCACAGTTTCTCCATTGAGTTGTCTACAGCTTTGCATGTCATGGGTGAGATCTGCTAAATTTTTACAGGGAAAGTAATAGGCCGTTAAGGTCTCCTGCAATTCCTCCCATGTTTTAAAACTAGTATTCTTGCAAATCTCATAAGGAATTTTACGCAATTTTAGTTTGGGGAGAAAAGATAAGAAAAAAGCCTTCTCTTCTTCATTCAAAGAATTGCAATACGCCTGTGAAATATTCAAAAACACATGCAAATCGGATTCTGCTGTTGAAGATGGCTCACCGGAAAATGTTGGCACTATTTTGTTTATGGTATCTATTATGGTGGACGTTGGTTCGCAGTGAAAAGTCTTGCTAAGACTGGTGCTGTTATTGGGGTTAGACATTATTCCAGAAAGAGTTGGAGCTTGCGTTATTTCGGAAGGTGGAGAAGTTACTTGAAAGTGTTCTAAGTCAGTGAAAAGATCTTGATTTTTCTGAACCAACTGCTTAACTAAGGTGGTTCCTTTCGAAATTTTTTCACAGAATGCCCTAATCTGGTTGTCCGTTTCTTCAGCGGTTTTAAAGAGTAGATCAGTAGCCGTAGTTGAATGGACTGAATTTATGAAGGTTTCGGCAGAACTCGTAGTGGGAGTAGGAGGTTTCGCTATTCTATGACCTGATCGCAGTACTGTTTCTTCAAGTGGTTCAATATCACCTAGAAGAAAACTTACTTCCCTATTTTTGGGCTTAGGGGCATCTGCACCTCTACCTTCTAATCTGGACATGCGCTATACAGGCACCATGCGTCGGTCGATAAAATTAAAGAAGTTTACAATTTAACTCATGAAATGGCATTCAGAAGCTCAAAATTTAATCAAATGAATTACCGCAGAGTACCTTCACACACAGTTAACAAGGAAAGTTTAAGAAAATTTGACTTCTAATCACTGATTCCGTAACTCGTAAGCTACTATTATGTATATGCACGAAAATAATAATAAATAATCTTACGTTGCTATAAAAACTATATATGTAATATATGATATGGTATAAATAAGAATAAATGCAAGATACGATATACTGCTTACTGAATTTTAATAGGCTGCTGGATGCTCTATTTGTTGACCACTTTGAATTCTTCTTCGGTTTTTGCGTTTCAATTGGCTGCTTGATGCTCTATTCGTGGACAACTTTCACTTCTTCAGTACTTTCTCAATTTATATCTTTTTATAGGCTACTGGCTGCTCTATTTCTTTTTTACACTGTAACTTTTGCACACTTTTGCCTTCTATTGCCTTTCGTAGATCGTAGTCAGCCTCGTTCTCGCTTTCAAATAGGTTTGGATTCGGATATAGCTTTTCTAATACCAGTATCAGTATTATTAAGTGATACAACGCTATGTAATTTTCCGAATCCTACCGGCTGCGCCAAATGTGGTGTTTATCTTTGTACACCGCGAGAAAAAGGGATGTGGAGGCTTTGATTACGAAAAGGCGAAAATGACACACAGTTTAATCTTTTATTTTCGTAGTTATTAATTTATCTTTACACCTTAATGCTTATGAACTTTTATATCTACACGACTTTAATAAACTTTTTTAAACTTTAATAATTACACCGCTTTTTTAAACTTTTAATTATTACACCGCTTTTATACTTAAATAATTACACCGCTTTTTTCCTTTTTTTATTACATCGCTTTTTTACTTAAAATAATTACACCGCTTTTTTCTTTTAATTATTACATCGCTTTTTTTCTTAAATAATTACACCGCTTGTTCTGTCTTGTTTAACTTTCCACACGAGACTCTGAAGTAACTCGACTTATTCTACCGCACTCGATATTAATTAGTTTATTTAAAAAAAAAATGCAGAATCGGCTACGCGTAATTTCTGTGCCAGAATTTTTTAATGTTTCCAAACAAGATCATTTTTATTTCCTACTTGGCTTTGTTTACCTGCGAAGTAGGTCATTATTGCGAAGGTAAGTCACAATAAATTCTGATCAATCACTAGGTCATTTTTTATTTATGCTGACCGGGCATTGATCAGTGCACGTAAAATGTTTTTATTTTATTTATTTTTGCAATTGTTACGATTGCAAAGTAACTTACATATTAGTTAATTTGTAACATGGAAACAACTGAGGAAATAATTATACAACACTATATCAAGAGTTTAAGAAATAAAATGATTGCACGCTGTACTATGAGAGTGTTCATAACAACGCTGTAACAGCGAGCAATATGATGAGATACCACGAGATATCTCTGTCGAAAATGAAATTTTTCATGTTTTCACGAGGTGCAGCGCGCTCATTTTGATAGCTGGCATATTCTTATAGGTTTTTTCTTTGATATAATCGAAGGATTCTTTACTCATTCTTATATACTGGAAGAATCTATGTGGATCAGTATATATGTATATAAATCTTCATATACGAGGGATGGTAGAAAAGTAATGGGACTGATTTTTATTTACCAATGTTTTAATTTTTTTCAAACACCAATGTTATCCCCTTCAAAGTAGTTCCCTTGGGCAGGTACACACGGATGGAGACATTGTTCCCACTGTTGGTAGCAGCGCTGGAAGTCTTCAACCGATATGATCTTCAGCATGTCGGTTACACTCTTTTGGATGTTTTCTAAAGTCCCGAAATGACGTCCTTTGAGGACATTTTTAAGTTTAGGAAAAAGTCACAGGGATTGAGGTCTGGTGAATAGGGGGACTGGGGAACCACAGGAATGCGTTTTGAGGTCAAAAATTCTATTATAGAGAGGTCAGTGTGACATGTGGCGTTGTCATGATGGAGCATCCATTTGTCTGCAATGTCTGGTCTCACGCGAATGACCATTTTTCTTTTTTGAGGAACAAATACTTTGTGGACGATTCCACTTCTGATTTTCGATTTGCTCTTTCGAGTTTTCTTTGGTCGAGGAGAGTTTGCAGTGTGCCACTCCTCACTTTGCCTCTTGGTCTCAGGATCGTATTAAAAAATCCATGATTCATCACCTGTGATCACACGACTAAAGAAATCTTGCTCAATAGTGATTCTGTCAAGTCAAGAAGATCACGACAGTTGTTTTTTCGATTGTCCTTCTGCTCAATTGTGAGGTTTTTCGGCAACATTTTGGCACAGACATTTCGCATGAGCAAATGATCAGTAAAAATTTGATGAATGGTAAATCTGTTTAACTTTATTTAATTGGTCCCTCAATATTCTTAATGTTAAACGACGGTCTGATCGCACAAGTGTGTTCACACGTTCGATGTTTTCGTCGGATTTCAAAGTTGAAGGCCTCTCTAAACGGTGTTCATCTTCAACGTATTCTCTGCCTTCCAAAAATAATTTGTACCAGCGAAAAACTTGAGCTCGGCTAGGCCTGTTTTAACTTTTCAAACGTCACATTTGCCAATTCTACAAGTTTAACACAAAATTTAATGGCACAACTTTGCTCCAAATTCCGCAGTTTCATTTTGCGTGACGCACAACCAAAACACAACTTCAGTAATAGCACTGACATATAATAAGAATGGACTGAGCGTTCTTGCTTCAAAATGGCACAAATATTGAACAGGCTGTGAAAACCTTTTAATTCGTACAATTGCACACTGATTCATAATTTATTATTATTTGTCGATTGCAAACACTAAAGATGCTATAAAATAGTATTGCATTAAATTAAAATTATTTAGAAAGTTAAACTTGTTTTAATTAACCCAAAAACTCATTTGTAATATTACTGAAAAATGTGATCCTCTGCAGATTTGTTGTCAAATTTCCTTGAGCTTGTAAGAGATAGACGTATAAAAACAATATATTTGTCTGAATTTTTATGTCAATTCCAATGCATTCCAATTAATACAGCCGTACTGTTTCCATAATTGGTTACAGTTCAGTGTAAATTTTGAGCTTGAAAGAGACAAATAGATTTTAGCAAAAATGTGTGCCATTTTTAACTATAGGAATTAGATAGGATGGCTCAGTCCATTCTTATTATATGTCAGTGAGTAATAGGAGACAGTCACAAAAATCACGTCGTTAACGGAAGGAGTAGAAACTCGCACTGAACTATGGGAGGGTGGTACTGATACACGTGTTCTATCAAGGACAACAGCGCAGGGTTGCCAGATCGCTGCAGTGTTGTCAGTCTCATTACTTTTCTGCCACACCTCGTATGTGGATGATGGAATTCCCCAAATTATAAACGCTAGTTATTTATTGGGTGACAAGAAAAACTGCGGAAAGTACAAGTATGTGAAAAATATCTTACTTGGCAAACACGAAATTTCTTCTTCAGCACCTGATGACATAATTTATGCTCTCAGTTGACAATTTACTATGAATTGATCGCCTTGTTGTGAACATTATATCTCGACCGAGATGTATCTTCAGCTCGCCTTGGTAAACTCCCTAGCCTCGTTTCTCCTCACCTCATTGTGCACATACCCTTAGTTACCCCGAATCCTGATTTCCGTGCCTTGGACTATTTTAAGTGTCTGAGCCAGGCCAAAGATTCTGATGAATGTCGTTCTAGTTTAATTTGATTTTAAACAAAGCCTCGCTCTTCTCAATTAAAAGTTGATATCACAAATAATATAGGGTTGGCCAAAAAGAACTGAACTTTTGTAAAAATCATAATAATGAAAGGAAAATTTATTTTTCGCATAATTTTATTTGGCTTTTATCTATAATACTATTGAATAATATTGTTAAATTTTACATTTTATTTAAACCAAACTGTATGTAGTTAATCACAATTATTTTTAACAATTTATTGATTTTCTCTTGATTTCGATTATCAGTTTATTTTCTTCTCACAGACTTTACCATCATATACCTGTAGATATACATAGATATACAAATCTTCTTTAGATACTAATTTAAATTATAGAATAAAATTCTAATGTTAAAAATAATTGTATTTAAGAGTACGATATTGATTAGAGATATTTGATTTCTTTTTTAGATAACATTTTTTATTTTTGCTTATTTTTATTTGCATATTTTACATAAACTTTTTTCTTTTCTTATTAATTTTCTATTCTAGGCAATATTTTTAATAACTATATGATTTTTTGTCTTACACATTCGAAAATTAATTTGCTCTACTAACTTACAATTTTCATCAGACCTACACACAACAAGGCAGTGAGAAGATTTTGTCCGATGTTAGTATTATAATCTGTATTTAACATGAGGGAGGGGAAATGGGGAAAGGAGGTGTTCATGTAATCTTTACGTGCCTTTTTCCCTGATTTCAAACTTATATGATTTATTTTGAACCATATTCGATTTTTGTACACTTTATAAGAGAAGAGGATTTCAAATGTAACTCTGTTTGTCCTTTATTTCATTGAGATTATAAAGATCTATCAAGCCAATAATGTAAGATTACTGCCTTAATTTGGTAAACTGGTTACATCAAGAGTTAATTATTGAAACTGGAGCTATTTTAAATGTCGTCAAAAAATCTAAATCTAAAATGAACTAGTTCAATAAATCTCATTAGTTAAAGATTCACGCGAATGTAAAAAAACCGGCCAAGTGCGAGTCGGACTCGCGCACGAAGGGTTTCTGTACCATCGTACAAAATTTAACACTATGTAGTTGTTATTTATTTTTTCAAATGAGAGTAGACGTCATTTGAAAAAAAAAATGCCTACTTATGATAATAATAATGAATGAGAATAAAACGAGGAAAAACACTCGGAAATTACGTTTCTTGTATGGGGCCCCCTTTAATTTGTAATTTAATTTAATATTATTTTTATTATTTGTTGTTATAGCGGCAACACACTCTGTGAAAATTTCAACTGTCTACCTATTACGGTTCATGAGATACAGCCCGGTCACAAGGCTGAACGACAATAGAAGTAAACAACTTTACGAAATTAAACGAGACTGAGGTTTACTTACAAAAAATTGATACTTTTAGCCTAAATATACATATATCACATTCCGTAAGTGTTATTATCTTGATATTTAATGTTTTCAATTTTAAATAGTGGTAAAAGTGAAAAAAATTAACAAATGGAAGTTGATGTAATTGAAGATTTGTGCCTTCTATTAATTCACAGTACCATTTTTATTCCATTTTAATTTTTACATTGCACTTTTAATCATTTAGAATTAATTTAATTGTTTGACACATCGCATTCTTACGGAATGAACGATTCTTACCGCACCTTTACTGATGACTTTTAAACATAAAGAAAATTCAGCTCACATGAGTTACAGTTAATTTGTGTAGGTACGCCTGTTAAATTAAAGGGCGCGTTCACTTTACGTAAGTAAATGTACTTACCTACGAATACGTTTATTGTAGTTCAGCCTTTTATTGCATTCGTTCAGTTGGATGAAAACTTTGAAGCGATTAAGTGCGGTGGAAAAATTATTCGAGCATTTTTTGTTGAAAGATATTGCTTGAAGTTTATAGGTAAGTGAAGTAAAAGACGTGTTTGAAAAGAATAAGCTAAATGAGATTTTAATAATTTCTCCGTTGTTTGTGTTAAATATTGCATAAAATGTAGCCATATGGCTACATTGGGTACTAGGGGCTATCCTGTCCATATAGTGGAAAAATAAAATTTTATTTTCAACAATAATTTCAAAGTGTTTTGTTAATATTGTTCTTTACTTGTTTCTCATAATACATTTAATTTAAAATGTCGCGGAAGAAGAACATATCATTTTGGAGCTAGATGGATATAATTGTGATGAAGAAGGTGACGATGTTGACTCTCAGCGGGGTAAGTTTACAGGCATTAGCAAATATGTAGGGATTCTATTTTTATTCATTTTATAGATATGCTTCCTGAAAGTTCTGTTGAATCTCAAGCAGAAAAAGAAATTTGTGCGGCAAACTTCACGCCGAAGAGAAGTGAGATGGCGTAAATCGGATATAGACGGTATTTCAACAGAGTGTGAAATAGAGATTTCAAGCGAATCACCTGAAATAAAATCTCCTCTCCAATATTTTGAGCTCTTCCTGGACGTAGAAGCAGTTGAAGATGTCGTTCAACAAACGAATCTATATTCTGTTCAGAAGAATCGAGAAAGAAATATCAACACCACTGAATCGGAAATAAGGGCATTCATTGGCATTAACTTTTTAGCGAGTATCGTTAGAGTTGCAAGGTACAAAATGTATTGGACCAGCTTTGCAAGATTCTCGCCTATTGCCGATATATAATACTTCGGAACAGATTCGAAGCCTTAAAAACAAGCATTCATTTTAATGATAAAAGCAATATGAAATGCAAGTCAGATCCTGATCATGACAATCTGTTTAAGATACGTGCTTTTGTTGAAAATATCAGGACTAACTTTAAAAAAAATTGAATGATGAAATTATTATTCCTTGAAAGAGCAAACAACAATTGTTCAATTTAAAAGCAATCCGCATAAATGGGGAATAAAAATGTTTGCTCGCTGTGGAGTCAGTGGTATCGTGTACGATTTCAAAGTCTACACCTGCAACCAGACAATCAAAGTTCCCTGAGATCTGGGAATAAGCGGAGATATCGTAGTAAGACTGTGTGAACATTTACCAAAAAACAAGGACTTGGAAGGACTACACTGACAACTAGTTTTCCTCACATAAGCTCATCTGTGCTTTGAATAATAGCGGTATTTTAACTACAGGATCAGTTCGGGTCAACCGTTTACTTGGATATGAATTGGCAGCTGATAGCGAACTCAAAAAGAAGGAAAGTGGTTCATTTGATTATCGCAACGAAACGAGCCAAAATATTATTGCCCGCGAAATGGTATGACAACAAGCCTGTTCATTTGTTTTTTTCATTTGTAGGTATAGAGCCTATGAAAAGTGTGAATGATATGCTGGTTGCGCTGTATCGAATAATTATTTTGGAATTAAAGTTTTTGAATTACTTTTCGCTAAGCTATCGATACAAATTGTTGTACAACTTGGAAGGCTTGCATACCCTAAGTCCCAATGTAGCCATATGGCTACACATCCTTAATTTCCCATAGGACATTTTGAACTAATTTTTTTTTATTTTCCAGCATATTTGATGTCTAAAAACCATTAATATTCCAAAAATTCATTTCTAATTATGATTTTTCTATTTTTGGGACAGAAAGGATTAAACAGTTTTCAGAACGCATCCCTTCATTTTGTATTGGCTCTTAGCACCAAAGAACATATAACTTAACAAGAAGCTTCATCTGGCCTCTAAAAATGCACAAGTTTTATGATTATTTGTTGATGCGGTCGGGAGGTAACAGACGGAAAGAAGCAAAGATTTGAGAGAGAGCGCATCCATAAATATAATGGCAGAGCCAAGCAAAAACACACAGAAAGTGTTCGGTACTCGCAGGCTTTCCTTTCAGGCAGAACAGAAAGTCAGGGCTGTCAATAACTTCCATCTTTGTTAGATGAGCGTGAAGAAAGCTGTCGCCGGTGATGATGCCAACCACAGTTAGTTCTACATTGTTTCCTTCCGAGCCCGAAAAGAAAATCGAATCAGAGAAACTCCTATTAGTTTTTTATACCTACAAGTGCTCAGATTGCCACTCTCTGCTGATGCTTAATACGAACATCCGTTTTGATAAGGGACCCGTTAATCGAGGTGGCAACGCCTGCGCGGGTTCCGGTCCAAGGAAGGGGGAACTATAGCTAGACCTATTAGAAGATCAACCCTTTCATTCCCCATGATCCCCATGTGACCAGGAATCCACTGAAATGTTACCTTATTGTGGATACACAGCTTAACCATGGACGATCTGCAGTCCCTCAGTAACTTGGATGTTATCCGAGGGCCACTCAGATCCATCAAGGCTGCCTAGCTATCCATATCAAGGGCTAACTTCGATGCCATTGCGGTGGCGAAGACTTCAGCTTGGAGGACAGTGGTGTGCCTTCTAATTGAGTGCCTCAACCCAATATTAGATTCAACAAATTAAACATCCGCCCGGGCTCCTTCATTAGTGAGAGAGTCGTAAGCGAAAATTTTTAGAGCGGACCGGAGAAGGCTTAATAAAGGGTTTCCTTCAGCCCACGATTTCTGCCTGGAAAACTCACAGAGAAGCGGTGCCCAAAACGAAACTCCGGTACTATCGTATCAAATGGTATGCGGACCAGAAGATTTTTCCATTGCAGCTCAAACGCCACAGAGCAATAGGAAGAACCAGTCCAGTCGTCCTCCCAACATCCCGATTAGTGCAATCTACACACAGCCCTTTTAGCATCTGGAATGGCAAATTATAAGTAAGACCTCAAGGCCAGCATTAGCCATAGATCGCATGGAGTCTGTAATCTTTTGCATGCCCACAAGCTTCCGAATCACAGTCCCCACTTAAGTTCTCGGCCACCATACCTACCATGCATATGTGAGTATGGGTCTCACAATTGAGGTGTATATCCAGTGCAGAACAATACTGGATCTCATATTTCTCTGTTCTCTCCGTACTTCACCACCCCACAGGTATACACAAACCTGTTAGATGTTCTTTGGTTGCACACAACAATTTATCTAAATTATCATCTAACAGTCTTTTCTTCATGTATTTTTCACTATCAAGCGCCAGAAAAGGCGACAAACAGTACGTTTACATGAAAACTTGAGTCTTTGAGACTTGAAATCCACATGAAACTCAAGTAGGATTTTTGATTGAATTAATTCCAATTACTTGACTTGAAATTTGCTTGGAGTGACTTTTTACCTCTGATAACTCTGCATCACAACCTGAATTATCAAAAATAATCTTCTTCTTGTTCCTCTTTGCCGTTTTCATAACACGCAGATATGAAAAATGTTCAAATACTGAAGTTGCGTTTACATGAATTTTTTCAAGTAAATTGAACAACATTTTGTGATTTACTTGACTTTGATTACTGGAACTTTACTTGAAGTATACTTCACTTAGAATATAGAGAGTATAGGAAGTGTGATAAGCCAAATTTAGCGTAGTCAAATTCTGGTTATGTTAGTTTCCGTTGCCTCTTTTTGGAAAGCTCAGTACAGCCGTGTAGTATAATCAATGTAGAGAGCGGATCAACAAGATATACTCGTATGGTTAAAAAGACTGCAGTTTCTCCCACCGAAAATGCTCTTAGTCGTGTTCTTAGTCGCTGCCACTGACCCAAGATACCCAGCTGTCACAAATGTAAACGTAAAAAGACTTCGATATTTCATCGTTTTTGTTATTAATTTCAATTTAATTTAATATAAAAATATGTGTAAAGTACACAAAAAAATATTTTATAATTATACTTGAACTTGCCTAAAAAATAATTTCCCACGTATATTTTCACCAGATTCAAATTCTTTCAAATTAGGAAACTTCGTTTGACAGCTGAAAATACATTTGACTCTTTTTTCAATATAATTCTGACCTACTTCACGATACCCTGAAAAAAAGGCACGCTGTGGCACACGAATTTTACATGTATCAACACTTCCTGTTGTCTCTATATTCTAAGATACTTCAAGTATTCATATAAACGTTCTGAAATTGTATTGATTGACAATGAACTCGCTTGTAAAATGTTCAATTGTGAATTTACAGGTATAAATCTTTTATATGATTCTATCACAGAACTAAAATAAACTCGAAATCGGATGCAATCTCTTGCTATTATTGTACAACATACATTTTGGCCACTTTCATCCTAAAAGGAAAACCTCTCCTATCCCATATACATACAGTATTATAGTTCCACCCAAACGGTAATAGAGTACTACTTCTCATCACAAGGCTTTGTTATTGTATAATCGCCTACGACTTTTGAATCACCTGTTCATGTCCTAAGGACGTATGCATGGCTTCAAATTTACAAGAGTACAAATTCTCCACCACCACAAATCCTCTGATCCTTCTGGCAAAGTTATTTTTTCATCTTATTCAGACTTTGAATTGGGGTCGTCGCAATTTGCCAACAAACCAAATGAGGAAGGAAAGTATGAAGGACGGAATAGCGGACTTTTGTAACTATACTACCAGAGTTAAACTGATTTTTTTTCTCTTCATGTTTTCAGTATGGCGCGATGAGAAAGAAGATGTATGGTATTCATTCAATCATAACATCGTGACGGTTAACAAAGAGGGTAGGTAGGTAGCTAGCGCCACGTCGTCGGCTCATCGTCGTTGAAATAAAAAGAAAACATTTATGAACACGAAAGGAAAATATAAAAAAGAAAAATCAGCGAACTTAATTACTTATCGATTGAATACTGTTCCATGCTATACATATCGCGCAGCAGCCTGGCTATGGGAACGTTCCCGATGGTCTCCTTAAAGAACAAGGCCTCAATGGTTGATGCTCGTATTGTCCGTAATGATGGCAACAAAAGTAGTAATCTACCGAATCGTGTCGGTTGTCGAGGATATCTCAATCTAACATGATCGGAAAGTATACATTGAGCTTGATCTTGAAGCATTTCTACAGGTTGAACATCACAAAGTCCTGCAGTTTCTGGTGAAAAAAGGCTTATCGCTTTCATGCAACCAACTTCACTGCCATCTGGTGTAATTTGCCGAAAGCGACAGAGTATTTCCTGTATGGTTTTCATTTCGATAATTGTAGCCTCATCTTGTAGTACACGCTCCTTAATCATTGGACTTTCTAAGATGGGTGTTAAGTCAAGCGGAATACTCCATTGTGCCAAATTTAGTAGAAATAATTCCTTCCAGGATTCCTGTATATAAACGAGAAAAAAAAACAGTGTTTGTTTTCAAAGAATTCCATCATACTTCCTCCCTACCCTTCTCTCTCACATTACATTAGGAAAAATTTTACGCTTTACCTGAAGTAAAAGCTGCTGGTCATTCCTTGATAACGTTTGAAATGGCATAAGACACCTGACCCATCTAACAGCCATAAATAGTAATCTAGCTGTCGTTTCCTGAAGCATTTCCCAGGACAATAGTCTCGAATCCATACCAATCAGAGTCTGTGGGAGTGGCGGGAATAGTAGCGAATTGTGAACTTGATATTGAATGAATTCCTGACACTTGTCGGGACTGAGAAGAAGCTCTAAGAATCCATTTTGGCGCCCATTCTGTAGAATCGGTGGCGTTGTTGATGGCGTAGTTTCTACATTTAATTTTGGACTTCCTGTTCCGTCAGATGGTGGACCTCCCA
Source organism: Dioctria linearis (assembly GCA_963930735.1). NCBI lineage: Eukaryota > Metazoa > Arthropoda > Insecta > Diptera > Asilidae > Dioctria > Dioctria linearis. The sequence continues at coordinate 165,421,513 of OZ005744.1, forward strand.
CACTTGATATACTTTGAATCGTTTGCGTTGGAGATGGAGACAAATGATGTAGAGGTTTGTAGAATTCATTTGCACTGGAAGTTGTAAGGTCAAAAGTGGGACAATGTTCAGGGATTTTTGTTGTATCCATTAGACCATGATGCACTTGTGGCAGAAGAGGCGCAAATCCCATTGTCGGTGGCTGTCCATGGGGATGTATTTGTGAAGGATGATGATGTCCATGGAATTGTTGATGTTGAGCTGTTGCCGATATATGTGATGTGTAATTAAAAGAAGCAGAAACATTTGTGACTAGTGAGACTGGCAGATGTGGATTTGGATGAGGTAGTTGATTTGATCCATGATGATGTAATTGCGGGTGAAGTTTAGGTTTTCGTGGTCCACGTTCATGTTGAACAGCTGTAAAAGTATATAAATTTTTAAAATGTCATGATGAGAGATTTAAGAATTTGATCAATTTTTTATAGATATGTATAGATTTAACAATGAGAAGATATTTGTATTGTTCATAAAAGCCGACGTCATGAAAAAGTAAGTTAACAAATAATATTGAAAATAAAAAAATAAGACGTGGAACGTGACATCGTGACATCCATATTAATGTATTTTCTGGAACAAAGAGTGCCAGTAGAAACCACGAAAATGTGATTTTTTCTTATTTCGTAAAACATTGCCATACGGCATTTTGTATTAGCTCGCATTACAATTTTGTAAACTGAATGCACACAAACTGTGTTTTAAATGCAATTACTAGAATACCCGCGAATTTTAAGACGTTAATAGACTCAGAGGCGTATCTAGGTTTGAACATTTGGGGGAGCGAGCATATTAAAAAAACCGGCCAAGTGTGCCAGTGATGCCAGATTGGGCGCTTTTCCGCAAATTGGGCTATCTTTTTACAAAATCTGCGCTTCGATTTTCAGGAAAAGCGCCCAACGCCCAATTGGGCGTGACACTGTTTTTTCTGCGCGTTTTGGGCTCTATTTAAAGATACAAAATAGAATGGACTATGGGTTTTATTCACATTAAATGATTCTTGGATATCTCATTGTAACTAAATAGAAGAGGGTGGGGTTAAATATTTCGAGACCCGTATAATATACAAGTATACAGGCAATTTTCCGTCTGCTGTGTGCAAAGACAAGTACCGAGGTACTGGCTTTGTAGCCGAAAATCAAAATTTCGTAAGGAAATTTTGAGAGCATACTGCATGTTTCGATTAGCAGTGCAGGACGATCTCATCAGGACAGCAATGAAACTCTGAATTGCCTGTTGTCTACACTATACTGAACTCAGATGTCCTAAAGCTGGTGGTGGATATATAAAGATTTATTTAAAAATCTAAATATGAAAAATATGGAAAATGGATTTTATTCACATTAAATGATTCTTGAACATGTCATTCTAACTAAAAAGAAAAAAAAAGTTTGGAATTTAATTAAGGTATTATTTCATATTTGTTCAGAAAAGGTTCAGTCCACAGCAAAAACAAAAGCATATATATACACTAGGTAAGGGTGGTTCGAAGATGTATGGATATAATTTAGAATTTGTTAAATAATGTAAATTCAAACTCCTATGCAAAATTTCAGTGAGATTCAGTAATGTTTACAGCCGCTCAAATCGAAAATAGTCATTTTTTGGCTGTTGGTGCGCTGTTCGGTGGACTGTCACTAAAACCGTTTCAATATTTCATTCATAACTTTTTACATTGACAATATTTTTTTTCTTTTTTATTTTAAGGGGCATAGTTATCAAAGCAGTTTTAAAAAATTGAATATTTCTATTTTTTATAAATTTTTTAAAACGAAAATTCGGATTTTGTGATTTGGCGGCACTATTTTTTTTTGTAAATAAAAGTATCGCACGGGTATACTTTTTCTAGCATAATGCAATCTACAATCGATTAAATCATTAAAATCTAATCAAATGGCAACCCCTTAATAGTAACGATGAAAGCTCTCGTTAGCTCAGTGGTAAGAGCAGTCGCTCGGCAAACGGAAGGTCCCGGTTTCAAACCCCGGACAAGGTGGTTGTTTTTTCCTCTTGTATTTATGATTTGATTTAGAATTGTGAAAATAAAAGTTCTTTAAAATTCTTCTATTCGTGTAGGCTCGATTCCCATCCGCGGGAAAATAAATATTCTATATAAATACTTCTACACACAAGGGCTATGCATTCGTTTGTACTTAGGAATATAAACTAAAATCACATCTAAGTGACTGCATTTCAATTTCAATTTCAATTTATTCAACAATAGGCATTGTACAAATGAGAATAGAAATTCTTTTGTGTTGTACAAGTTAAGACAATATAATTAATAAAGAAGAAATCTTATACTATAAAGTTACACTAACTTACAGCTAGACCTACAAAACTACAAAGCTAAGAAAGAATAAGGAAAAAGAAAAAAGAATATATAAGAAATAATAAGAAAAAATAAAATAAATTAAAATATGGAATTACTCTAGGAAGAGTAGTAAATCAATGCATTTTGATTGAAGGTGGTCAATGTACTTGACGAAAGCGATCTTCGCAACGAAGCTGGCGATGAGTTCCACAATTTGATAGCTTGGATGAAAAACAGGCGTCTACTAACGAGGTAATTAGCATTAGGCATTAGCATTAGGTCATTGTTCGGCTGGACCGAGCGAACGTAAGTAAGTTAAACAGGCATTTAGGTTGCGCAAATTTGATAATTTTAGCCACATATGAAATCAGTCGAAGCTGCAAGTAAGCTTCAAGAGTACAACCGAAGACTGAAGAAGCATGTTGCGAAACATGATCAAATCTACGAAGGTTATATATATACCTAATCATGGAATTAAATGCAGTTATAAGCATCCGCCAGCAGACAGAATCAAGCCTACCATAGATCTCACACCCATATGTTATTAAGGGAACCAGTAGGCGTAAAGGAGCCTGTGACCCAAAGCGAACGAAGGCCACCGTAGATTCTACGTATGATAAACTTAATGTGATCGTTCCACTTCAGGGTCTTATTAAAAATTACGCCGAGATTACGAACCGATTCAACATATGGAATTAAGTTGTTACTAAGAATGATCGGAGGGAAGTACGACGTGTCAATAGAAGTCTTGTAAATAACCAAAGCCTTCGATTTCACTGGATTGATGAGGAGATTGTTTAGGATGGTCCACTGGTGGATTCTCTCGAGGTATTCATTCAAACAGCTAATGCCAGCCTCAATTAAACCAATAGGCCTAGATAGATACGCCTGCACATCATCTGCAAAGAGGTGCATTTGACAATGCTTAGGACAGGTAAAAATATCGTTTATGAACAAAGAAAAGAGTAATGGACCAAGGATTGATCCCTGAGGAACCCCAGATATAACAAAAAGTGGAGATGAATACCTATCGGCTAAAAACACCATTTGCATACGATGAGTAAGTTAGGCATAGACAAAATTTGTAGCCTGCACCGAGAATTGAAAATTATCAACCAGTTTCTTGCAAAGCAGTGAGTGATCAACAGTATCAAAGGCCTTGCAAATATCAAGAAAAATTAAACCCGTAAATTTATCCTCATCAAGAGCTATCCGAATATCGTTAGTCACCTTGAGCAAAGCAGAGGTACAGCTATAGTTGAGTCGAAAGCCAGACTGAAAATCATGTAACAAGTTATGAGCAGCTGGAAGCTTTTGGTAAGAACCATTATTTTTTCATCCATCAGAGCGAACAGTTTCGACATTTCAGTCTTAATGCTGATATCTTGAAGAGACGGAGAAGACATTCCAGACGCAGATGTAGTAGTGCTACCAGCACGAGTGACTCGTTGAGTGCTTGTTGTTTGTGTTTGTGATTGAATATGTGACTGAGTTTGTGTTTTGTTACTCATGCCTCCTAATAAATGGAAACCGCTTACCGCAAAATTAAAACCGATGATGGTAGATATTAATTTCACTGAATTATTTTTCCGTGTACGCCCACAAATTAATCAACTAAAAGTCACTCCGCAATTGGAATGTTAAAAAGTTAGACTATAAGAACTTTCGGCCTTAGTTATAAAGAAAAACTAGTTGAAATTGAAATTAAACACGGGAGCAGATGAAAACGATGTTAGCAGTTGAAGCTCATGACACTGAATATTATAAGCAAATTCTAAATACGTACACGTATTGAATATTCTTTAACGTATAATTAAAAATTATAAAAAAATTTTTATATCGTTTATCTTTTAGTAAAGCTCTCTACAGGTTCACCTCAAAAATTTGTTAATTTCCCATATCCACTTTTGAAAAACGCTCCTCATTTATCAACAGAAATTTTGCTGAATATAAAATTTCTGAAACGAAAAGTCGACCATGTCATAACTAGCGCATTCAAATTAAGAGGAAACATTTTCACAAGTTCCTTAGGAAAATTTATCAATGCTCATAAAAATGTGTAGTGGCCTAGAGAACCGAATCAATCGACCTCTTTTTGGGGTGCTGGTAACCAAAATTTCTGAAGAAAAACTTTCCAGGCAAATTCGAAAGAGAAAAATCAAGGACCGTAAATAACTTTTATTTTTGGAAATCAGCTAAAATTGTCCCATCAATACTGAATGGTATATTTAAGACATAATGGCAAATAGTTTAATTGCAGAAACACGGTTAGGTCTCATAGAAGAGTTCCAATAAAAATTTCACGCTTAACCACATGCCTACTTATTTTTGTACGAATATGTGAAATGGAATTCCTTACATTAAGCCTTAATAAACACATAGGATGTCTTATTTTCTCCTTTTATCTCATTCTAAATGCATATTATTGAAGCGTATTCCTTGGAAATTACTAATGGAATTATATACAAAAAAAAACTAAAAAATATGTATACAAGCTGCTAAAATTGACTGAAGTTGCCCAGATGGCCTTGTAGCAGTGGGCCTAATAGCATTAGTTGTTCTTAAGCATTGTTTTAATTTTAAGCTGTGTAAAAGCAATTAATGTTCAATAAATAAATAATAATAAAAATTTTTATTTTAAAGTTAATTATAACTGTTACAGAAAACTTTTATTATTTTAACTGTGAGTCCAGAACAGTTTGCTAATATGACTACTTTAGGAGATTTTTGACCTTCAAAGGTGATAATATTTTAAAGGGCGAAAAATTTTTCAAATTATATCGTTAGCGAGTAGTAATACGAATAAAACACGACTAAAATGTCGGTTCAGTCAGCAAAACAGTAAAAAAAGCGTTGCAAGCACCACATTTTCGAAAAAATTTAAAATTACCTGTAATTTCGAAAATAACATGATTTCGAAAAAAAAAAAATAATATAACATTTTCGATTTTCCTCATCGTTTAGGGGTTTCAATATTGCATACTTTCCTAGGACACCCTGTACATATTTTATGTCAGTTAAACTATTAAAAATGGAATGATAAAGAAAAAGTAAAATGTGGCAACCAGAGGTACATTTAAAAAAAAAAAAAATTTTTTTAAATTTTTTGTATTTATTGTATATGGGGTATTGACTAATATTAATTTACTCTCAAGTCTCCAACATGTTCCATGTAGAGCATGTTAAAAAAGTAATCGGAAGTAAAAACAGTGAAAACCCATTTGAATCGTAGTCGGATATAATCCACCCACATGACAGAGTCTCGAACTTTAATTTTATTTGCATAAATCGAAAATTGTTCAGTTTTGAAACTCCCCCATCGCACAAAAGATTAGTGTGTTAACAAAATCAGGACAACCCTCGTAAGAACTTATTTAGGTTTGAAGTTTACAAGGCAATTTTCATACGACTTAAGGGAAGGGAAAGGGATGATTTCTTTTCTTTAGAAAAAAGATAAAAGGAAGCAAAATCGTTCTTTAAGAATATTTCCTGCTCAACAAGGAAATTGGGAAGTTCCCGAAATGGAATGATACTGTTAACAATTTACCCTCCCCTATTTACTTGAATTTTGTTAAAATCTTCAGGATGAAATTCTAATTTATGCTTTCTCACTTTATGAAGACATAATATAAGTTTATTAGCAAGTGTGGTAGCTTCTTAGATGATTTTATTCTGATTCTTGTGACAAGAGGACAGAAGGCGTTACCCAAGATGTTCGAACACTAACCTTTAAAGGAATAGAGGCTTTTAAGCATAGTTTTCACAAGCAAAGGTATTATTTAAAGTAACCTCACCTTTAACCACTTGCATATATCTACATTTTGCATATCTATTATATTGGAATCTTGAATCAGTATTTATTAAAACAAGTTCCACAAACTGCTACTCTATTTAGCAAAGTGGTGACTGTAGTGAAATAGTCAAGTTAAAATCTATTCTCTGTAATTTGTATATTTTTTGATCTATGATCTAATTGGTTATTTAATATCAGCTGATGTGGAGTTTGCGGAATGCCAACAATTTGTTTTGTTGAAAAATACTGTTTTCAAGTAAAAAAAAAAGTGGAATTATTAAAAAGGTGGCGAAAAAATATTCTAATCAATTTTGGAAGAAGAGACAATTGGCAGAAAAAAGAAAGTGTGGGTACAAAATAAAGATGCATATCTAGTATTGAGTGTTTCATAAAATTTTTTGAGAGAATTAAGAGGATCTATATTCCTTACGGGCGGCGGTGCCTCGCCTCGTACTGTACTGCGCGTTGATAGAACGTACACGCAAATTTGAATTTAGTGAATTTGGATCAAGATCAGTGGTCGACTCTCTTATCAAGATAAACACTATTTACTTCGCTTTAACTTTCAATAAACAGTCACACTTATTTTTTTTAGAATTTCCCACTATTAAAATCAGATTATGTATATAAGTTATTAGGTCAAAGATCTACACACACGAAAACACACTTATTGACACAGTACGATTTTCAAGAATAGTTGTTTTGGGATAAACTCAATATAGAATTTTTGGGTCAGAGAATTTTGGATCACACTGAAAAACACTTATTGGCAGAAAGTTGCACATAAAGTATATAATATGCAAATATGTATATGAGTAAATATATAATAAAATGGATATATGAATAAATAATAAAATGCTACAAGTGGCTGGTACTCACCGATCTAAACTTAGCACTTGAGGAATTGGCTTTAAGCTAATGTTAGGACCCTTTGCTCTAATCATTGGTTAGAACAATTCTTTATTCCCGTCGGTACCAGAAATAAAGTGTTAATGTTAGTAATATTATCTCAGTCGAGATAATATTCTTTAAGTCAATGGAGACCCGGCTTAAAGTGTTATCTTAACTTCAGTCGAGACCCGAAGTACGATTCTTTATTTCCGTCGAGACCAGAAATAAAAGATTTGTTAGTAAATGATTATCTCAGTCGAGACCCGAGATAATATTTTTTAAGTCAGTCGAGACCCGACTTAAAGTGTTATCTTAACTTCAGTCGAGACCCGAAGTAAGATTCTTTCTTTCCGTCGAGACCAGAAATAAAAAATTTGTTAGTAAATAATTATCTCAGTCGAGACCCGAGATAATATTCTTTAAGTTAGTCGAGACCCGGCTTAAAATGTTATCTTATCTTCAGTCGAGACACGGAGTAAGATATTTCAATTTCCGTCGAGACCAGAAATGATTGATTATTAGTTTATTAGTATACCAGTCGATACCCGATATAAATGTTAGTCCCAAGCCAAAAGACAACTTACCTCAAGCGATGCCAAGTGCAAAAAGAGAGATCGAGATCAGTCAGCTTGTAGTTATGGTTACACTTACTGGAGGGATCTTATCAGTGACAGAGAAATGAGTCAGCATTTCGGTCTTCTCTTTGTATCCTCTGCATACAGGGGTTAATCAACACTTGGGTAAAATATAGAAGTATGTGAAATTCGTTTCTGTACTCTCCTCTATAAGGTATATAAGGACGAAATGATGAGAGTACTAAAAATGAAGTTACTTGAGAGAGTTATTTCGTTTGTGAAAACCATTCTTTAGAATAAATAGGTACCCACAATGTAAAGATTTTCTTCTTTGTTGCTTCTAAGTATATCTAACATTTACACACTAATACTGATTTTTTTGTAAATTCTTCAAGTGAGAAAGTTCTACATTTACATGTATATTAGGAAAATATTTTTTGGATTAATATACATTTTGTCATATTACCTTGAAAAATTTCGGAATCAGGAGCGTGTTTGAAAAATGAAATTTGCACTCTACATCGACATGAATAAGAATCTGGGAAGAAATATAATAAAAACAAAGTATTAAAAACAAAAAGCTAGGAATGTACCGTTTTTATTTTAATTTTTTATTTGACATGAAAATTATGAGTTTTTATATATTTATTTTATTTTTTAAAGTTTTTTTTATTTAAAACTGTCCATGAAGAAATTAAAAAAAAACTTTTAAGCTTTTGGAATACCCTACACCATAGTATTATGGTAGGTATATTTATTACAAGAGTGGGCTACTAAAAGGTTCATATCGATCGTGTTAACAAATTAAGTGATTGCCTAAGTAACAACATTTTATGACACTTAACCTAAAAATATTTGGTAAAAGGACGTTTGCCATTTGTAAACACACAATTGCCTAAAACATATTTGCAATTTTTTATAAGTTAAAATTTCGTTATGGAATTAGGTATCTTGAAATTTAAAATAGAACCCTTTTTCAAATTCATGTAACATGTACTTTTAAAAGAGGTAAGAATGTTCTTAGAAATCATAGAAATATAATTCATGCAGGTAGATGTGTCATTAATATCTAAGATAGATTTTAAGTTAAAATTTTTATCTACGGCAATTCGCATTCTTCATAGTCGATTTTTTTCCTCAGAATTATTTTGATTCGCTCATCTTTTAAATATTTTTTTTTTAGAACTGGAGGTTCACTACATTGAAACTTTTCAATTTCACCTTTAACGCAAGAAATTTTTTTTTAATTTAGTTAAAATTCTTTAAAGGTCGACGTGATCTGCACCGGTTAAGTTATCGATTCTATTATACCAAACCTCACCATAATTTTGCGTTCGGGGAATATTATTTTCATTAAGATAAAAACAGCTCCAAAAAGAGGAGGTCTCTTGATTTTACAGCAAATGTTTAAATTTTTCAATGTTTTGGGAAATGTACATCTGGTAATGATATTTTGGTAAAAAACCTTTTGTCGGGAATCTTCCGTTTGAGAATTACTAGTTTTAGAAAAAAAACACTGGAAAAGTATACTTTTGAACAATAGTCTTTAGACCAAATTTCTGTTTGGGAAATAGAATTAGATAAAATGAGATACTCCCACTAGCAAGATAAGAAAAATCGTGGATTTGTTATTTTTGTATGATATTACTTAATTCTAAACACATTAAAAAATTCAAACGAAAAATTAATCAGTTCCACACAGAAATTTAGTCTATGCAACAAAAACGAATAAAATTTGGGTTATGTTTTAATCAAACGAAAATGAGGTTAGGTATATATAGAGACTTGCTCATCAAAAACAAGAACCGAAAAATTTAAACTGAAAAACTCAATTTATTCCCCTTTAAAACAATATTTTTGCTCCAAAGATTAATAAAATGAAGGGAAAAAACTTTACTAAGAAAATAGTGTATTTCCCCGTAATTTTACGAAAAACATAACTTTTATGTTTTATTCGCCGAAAAACGAAATTTCGGCTGCATCTGTCAATTTTGATCTGTTTTCACACTGTGGAATGTTTCGAGGAGAATTTTTTTATTTTTTTTTTACTTATCCTCTGTTTGGACTGTTTACAAAAACATTCTTAAATTTGCCGGGAAAAGTTTTTTTTATATAATAATATGGATAGGAACCACTACTTAAGGGATAGCCTAAGGCGTTATACGTATAATAATAATCTGAAAAGATTAAGAAGGACCTGCAGCGGCAACGTATACCTGAAATCCGCAGTTATTAGGCTCTGCAAGCTGTTCCAATTTTATAAGTTCACTTAAAAAATTAAATAGAAATCTACCCCGAGAGCATCAAGGAAACAATCAAGTTCTTGGTAGAAACTCATTTGCCTAAATCTTTCACTTTCAATAGACGAGGAATACTAAATAATTCCAAAGAACACAATCATACTCCCAGCCTGTATAAAACTATTAACAAAAAGCAAATTTCAATTATCTACAAGGTGTATTGGGAGCATATCGAATAGGCTAGAGTTGAAAGTATCCGAATAATTTGCTATCCGGATTATCCAGAATAATTATGATCCGATTACTTAAATCCGGATATTCGGATAATCCGGATTCTAGTATCCAGATCTGGATCTGAACTATCCGGATCCAAACTAAGCAAAAAAGGTTCAAAATGTCGTCCAGATTGCATTGTTTCACTGGGAAAATGAAAATTTTTATATTTTTCAAATGAATCAATGCAATTTGAATGAAATTTTAAACCGCTTTTGCTTAGTCTGGTTCCGGATAGTTTAGTTCCGAATTGGAATAGTTCGGATCCAGATCTGGATAGCTCGGATCCGGATTTCAGCAATCGGATAGTTTGAAGATCCGGGTATCCGGATCCAATTTTCAGCTCTAAAGGCACCATTAAAAATAACTGTACGGAAAATACTTCGCAGAATATGCCAGAAACATTATATATAATGATAGGTGGTGAAACTCTCAATCGCTACAAAATTATACATAAGTACAAATGCGAGCCTCTATATGGCTGTATGAAAAATCAAATCGATCATAATTAGTGGAAATATATAATATGCATTTACCGATCATATACTATATACCGAAGTAGGACTATAGTTTTAATGGGAAAGGTCAATGTAAGCATAACGAAAAGATAATTTAGGGTTCCGCTTTGGACAATCTATCGATCTCAACAATACCGAGCTTTGAATAAATAAATAAGAAAATTTTTCTATGAAATCCGCCATTGCCTCTATTTGGATAATGTCAAAAGCCCCTTAATGTTGAGGGAGATACACATGGTAAATTCCTTATTCTTGAAGGATTTCTAACCAATCTTCCACCAATCGTAGTAATATTGACATTTACTCCCTTCCCTCTCTTTCGCTGGGAGTCTGAGTTCGGAGTTTAAAAAAATCCTTTGTTCTCTCTATGCGAAACCTAAGTTCGGAATTTGACAAAATCATTTTTTAATTTTTATGCGAGATCATAAAAATCTGGCATTTGCCAGTAACAGAGAGATTTAGTTAAGGACACCACAACTAGGTACTAGAAATGAACTCGGGGAAGTATTCATTCAGTAAACTTATGGACCTTATCAGAGAGACTTTGTACAGTAGAGTGAGGGAGTAAATAAATTAAATAGAGCCATAAGTAGCGATTCACTTGAAAAATAATTTCATTCGTAACACGCACTGCAATTACAAGTCGTCATTTTATATGAGTAAAGATATTTCCATTGAATTGCCTCAGCTATTCTAAACCAACCCTTGCATATAGATGTATTAACATCAATTACAATTACAATTACAACAAAACTAATATTCCCCTTTATCCAGGATAAAGCGATAATTTCCCTAATTAAGTTTTAATCAAAGGGAAACAAAATCAATTTTATGTTGGAAACCTCTTAATTACGCGTAAAAACACAAAAAGGTCACAGAGTAAAATATTTAAATGAAATTCAACCGACAAAAAGCCAAAGTAATACCCTAGCTGGATGGCTGGTGGGGCGCTAAATTTAAATTGTTATCTCAGCTAACAATCCTGTGGCAATCTCTAGCACTTCTATAAAATTCTCCGTTAAAAAGGATTTCCTCTGGTGAAACCAGGATATTTAATAATTTGCATAACAACCCTGTTCTTTACTCTACAATAGAACCTCAAAATTACAAAATGAATCCCTACAAGAATTTACTGGCTGCGTGTGATTACTGAGCAACTGAGCAATCTACTCGTACCTCTGGGTAAACTTGAATACCGTTAAACTTTGAGGCTTTTGGCTGCCAGTTCCCCCCCCATCTCCATCGCATTAGTACATGAAACCTCTACAAGAATAACACATCTCCATCGAACGGATCGCACAAGAAACAAGGACTACAAAAATTTCTCATTGTTTGTCTGTTCAATTTCACACGCTCTTCGGTTGTCACTTTTGAAGATATCGCACAAAGCACAAATCCTGCTCCCCTCTAGCTCACCATGGTTTTGTTGTTTGAGGCTTAAAATTGAATAAGAGAGGGACAAACATTCTGACGCGGGGGGGGGGGAGGAAGATTTTCTCATATGTATGTATGTATGTAATTGGAAACGTAGAAGTGGAGTTAAAAGTAAATTGAATTTCTCGATGCGTCTCAGAAAAGAAGTCCAAACAAATACCCTTAAGAAGGGATGATTTCGGTCCAACTTGCCTGGAGGGGGGAGGCTTATCCTTCCCACATAACAAGACGTTAGCGGATTTCAGAAGCTTTATGTCCCTTTGACAGATCTTGGTTTTCACCTTTCACATTGATAGAAATCTATTAAGGTAAGCGATTCTGGTGCTTTGTTAAATTGAGGGATGATGATATATTTGGTAACTTTTCTATTTCACTTAAGCGCTTGGGATATTTTACTTTGTCCTCAGTAATTTACATTATGAGTAAAAATTAAAGGATTCAATGGAAAAGCAGATAAATTTGCGGATAGATTTTATAGTTTTATAGTGATAATAGTAGTAGTTCATATCTACAGTCCTTAAATTAATCTATGTGCTCATTATTATTAAAATTGTTGCCAAAGTGGACTGCCAATTAGCGTCTTGCAAAAAATAAATTGCATAGTTATAGTGAAAGTCGTAACGAAGCCGTGTAAATCCAGAGATCGTTAGTTCGAATTCTAACTTGGCGCTGTCCTGGACTTTTTTTCCTGGACTTTTATAGCTTATCCTCTCCCATATTATCTACACTGTAAAAAAAGTAAGACACATTTTATCCTAAAAATAAATGTTATTTTCTCTGATATAAGGGGAAAATCAGTTAAATTTTCCCAAAAGCAATAGAACATTCAATGGCTGTAGGTATTTGGTACCAGAAAACAAATATAGTACGTAAAATTCCCGAGAAGTTAAGCTTTCTCGGATAAAAGGAAGAAAAAATTCAATAAGTTAGGTATTATTCTACATTTGAAGGTACCTACATTTTTGGGATAAAAATCTGTTCCACTTTTTCCAAGGTGGAGCTTGCCTTAAAATTATTGCCACTCACTTTAAGGAAAACAATTTTTACTGTCTACTAACAAAATATGTAACACAATATGTAACTTCAGAGAAGCGGAGAAACATTTTCGGGATTTTACATATATATATAAACGTAAATGACCATTTATCTGTAAAGTCTGGCATCAATTTCGACGTTCCACAGGGCTCAATCTTAGGCTCACTAGTATTCATTAGTATGTATTTTAATGACAGTCCCGGTTTCGTCTCATTTCTTTCGATTTGTATACGCTTTAAAGGGGCTTTCAAAAATGGAATGTTGGTATGCAGCTTATTTTAACAAAACCAATTTTGCACTTATAGTGACTATGTCTGGTTCGTATTTAGTAACCGGAGCTTTAAAACCGCGGTTTATGAGCGTACTTATCTTCGTCAGGCACAACTCATATTATACGGTGAGATAAGAACGCTTCCTAATAAATTAATGTATTTTTTGACGTATCTAAATTTTTTACGCCAAGTTTCATACCAAGTTGTGGCTTCAACAATAAAGTTTTTCAACAAAGATGTTCCATAGAATTCCTCTATTTTTGAAATGATTTTTATGAACTCTTGCCTTGTTAACAGTTTCGTTTCGCGGCAGTGAAACTACAAGAGCGCCAAAGGTTTCATTATGATTTTCAGAACGAAAAAAACGTTCATTCAAGGATATAATTATAGAATCTAAATAAGGAATGAATATTTATCTTCTATAATATTCTTCCACAGAATATGCTCGTATATTTGACTTGTATGTCATTCGCTGCGGGGCAACACCATGTCAATTTTCAATAAGTTGCAACAAGTTGAAATTTTCTGAAGAATTAACCAAAATTCTTCTTCTAACTTTTCTCTATAGCAATTTAAAATTTTTATACCCTAGATGAAATCTATAGGGGTATACTAAGTTTGTCATTCCGTTTGTAACACCTCGAAATAATGATGGTAGAGCAAAATGAATTGGACACCCACGCATAATATTAAAAGTTATTTTGATTTTTGCATGTCCGTCCGTCCGTCCGTCCGTCCGTCCGTCCGTACGTCCGTCCGTCTGTCTGTGCGCACGATAACTCGAGAACGCGTTCACCTAGAAAGCTGAAATTTTATACGCGGCCATTAAAAAAAAAAGTAAAATTAAGTTCGAAAATGAGACAAATCGGGCAACTCCTTCGTGGGGTTGCCTTACAAAAATTTCGTTTTCCACGATATATTTGGACACTACCTGAGAACGCGTCGACATAGAAAACTGAAATTTGGTACACTGTGTTTTCATACTAATAGCAAATAAAATTTCAAAAATGGGCTAAATCAGGCAACCCCTTCTTGGTGTTGCCATATAATAATTTTGGTTTTTTACATATACTTTGAAAACGATCAGTCCTAGACATTTTTATTGTACTAAAGTATTCTTCAGAATAAGAAATCCTATAAAATTGGTTATAATCATTTTTTCTGTCCGACCAGCCGTTCTAGAAATATATGCGAGAAACCAATGCAAAAAATCAAAATTGGTCAAATGGGTGACCATACGAAATTTCAAACGTGCATTCATCTAGGGTATCATAAGAATTGGTCTTAGACCAATTCTAGCTTTTTCACTTGTTTTATTTAGAGATTGAAAGTTAAGTTAAATTTCATGCAACTGTTTAGTGAAAAGCTCTAGTATGATGAATAAATAGCAATTGTGTGCAGAGCTACAACAAAATAACTACTAGCTGTGTGCAACGTAAAGATGGTGAGCCTTTTGGAAATGAATACTTGTGGACAATTTGTGGAGTTGCTTAAAGACCTAGAGAAATATCTTAAATGGAAATCTTTATAATTTTCTCAAAAACAAATTTTTAATCAGTAAACTTCATCAGTAAAATTCCAAGAGGTTTTGGCATAGAATAGAAAATAAAGTTTCATCAGGGATTTTTTTTAATCAATAATGTCTGTAGCGTATTTCCAGATGTACAGTAAGAATATCGACATATAACTGATTAGAATAAGCAAATTTATTTATAAATAAACTCTCTAACTTATGTAACATAACATAAAACATGTTAGCGAAGATGAAATATATCTGACCTTGTTGAAAATCTATAAAATAACTTTATTTAAATGGAAAAATTACAAAATTTTGCTGAGGTTAAATTGGTAAAGTGGCAACCCCAAAATAAAATTTACCTGACGTTGCGAGTACATTTTTCGTGGCTAAAAATTTTAATTTGATGATTAATACAATCTTAATAAAAGTAAAAGATGATTTTAAAAAATACTGAGATAAATTTTTTTTGTGAAGTTTTTATATTTGCAGAAATTTATAATTTTTTTCGTCTCTAATAATTTCTTTACATAAAGGCCTTAGTAAATTATTATTTATTTCAGTTAGTGGTGTATTAAATTTGTAAGTATATTTAATTTTAATTTTAAACTCTACGAAATTTCGATAGATTTAATAATATAATTTATTGCTTGCATTTAAAATTAAAAAGAACTTACGCATACAATTAGTATGTTTTTACTTCGGTTTAATTTTTTATTATCTATTGATCTACTTATTTGCAATTGGTGTAATTAGTTTTTGCCAAAAAGTTCCAAAAGACATAATCTTGTTGAACTGATTTTAAAATTTGTTAACACACAATGCATACAATAGTTTCTGGTGTTTTTGAAAATATCTATCGTGTTATTTCCAAATGATTCTGCTGATACTTAATAATATATGTGATTAATTATTTGCAGTTAATTATTCACATATTACCGAAAAATTTAAGGTTTTGAAATCACGTTTATGTTAGAATTAAAAGATTTAATAGTCAATTTTATATTAGCGGCTAATTTTAAGTGGTTAATATATTTTTCCGAACAAAAATGTCAATGGCTGGGGTTCGACGATAAGCAGATAAGACAAGATCTGGAAATAAATGTTGGGAGCAGTCATGTAAGATTTGTAAGAGGAATGGTTTTAAAAATTATGATCGTCTATTCTCATTCAAAAAAAAAGAAAAGAAAATCAAAACTGTGAAATTTTTTTCGGAACATTTGGTGAAATAAATAATTATTTTCACATGCACCATCTTACATAAAATCGTGGCGGCGACCATGCCTCCTACTTAGCCTAACCTAACTACTACTACTATAAAGCAAAATTAACACTCAGTTTGAATATTTAAAAGATAAAATAAATTTGAATAGAGGAGACCAACAGGCTATGTAGAAAACTCTAAAAAAACTAGTCATAGGGGAAAACTGCAAAGAAACACTTAAAGGAATCAATTTCGGAAGATCAATTTTGTAAAAGACAGCAGAAATATAGCAGAAGAATTTAAAAAAATATTTTACCAGGAGTGTACAAGAAGTTAAAGTTTCCATCCCTAACACAAGTTTTAATGATGCAACTTTAGTTTAAAATCCTAGCAATTTCGTGTTTAAAAGAATAACAGTATCCGAGTTAAAAGCTGCATTGATAGGCATATTATGATTAAGAAATTATCACTTTATAGAATAAGAGGAAGAGAATTGGGATTTTTTTAATCTTATTTGAAAAATCGTAAACAGCTATCTAGATTAGAGCAGAGAGTATCCGGATTATTTACTATCTGGATAATCCGAGATAATTAGGATCCGATTCCTCAAATCCGGGGATCCCAACTATCCGGATCTGGATCCGAACTATCCGGGTCCAGATAAGCAAAAAAAGGTCAAAATTTCCTCCAGATTGTATTGTTTCATTGGGAAAATGTAAATTTTATGATATTTTCATTTTCTCATTGAAACAACACAATTTTAAAACTTGTTTGCTTGGTCTGGATCCGGATAGTTCGGAACCGGATCTCTGGAATCGGATAGCTTGCAGACCCTGGTATCCGGTTATCGGGATATTTGCAAATCCGGATCCAATTTTCAGCACTAATCTAGATACGGAAAAGAGGTATCAGAAAAAAGCGAAATAAATTTAGGGGTTCCGCAAGGATCAATTTTGGGTGTTCTATTATTTGTTCTGTATATAAGTGACATTCCAAATGTGTTGAAATATTCCAAGCTTGCTTTATTTGCTGATAACACATTAATTAACATTCAGGTGAAAAATACAAGTAAATGTGTATCTAAGATTCACTGAAGTGAATATTTTAAGTCGTTATAATTGCCTGAACATGAACAAACTAAAACTGAGTGTAAATAGAGCAAAATGTCTTGTAATGAACAGTAATGAAAGAGTACAATTGTGTGTAAGGTAGTCAGAATATATTGAGTGTGTAAATGAAATGAAATATTTAGGTGTGATCGTGGATAAAAACTCATGTCTTAAAGAAAATGTGAACTATATTTTGTAAAAAAAAAATCAAAAAGACTTGGTTTTCTCGCAAGACTCAAAAGTAAAGTACAAGAAGATTGCCTGCTAAGCATATTATAGCACCATTGCACAGTGGGCCATTTTCAATATCTAGGTAGTCATAATTGAAAAAAAAATAAAAAATACGAGTGCCAATCACCTTAAGGCCTATATAAATCAAAAGCTGATTTCCCCTGGAGATTTCCTTTTGTTCACAAATCCTTATCTCACAGGTGTTCGCAAACAACAAACAAACAAAAATAGGGGTTTACTGCTCTAGATAATCCGAACCGTACAGTCTTAATTTTGTACTCGCAATCAATGATTATACGTTTCTTGTGTTAAGTTTTGTGAAAATTTTTAAGGATTATGGATATAAGTGGTACAGGTATGTATTTCTTTCGCTAATATTTTTTCAGCTTATTAATTGTTTAATGTATTTACAGAAGAGACAAACATTACAAACACCAGTGTGTTTTATTTTAGATACAGTTTGTCGCAAAAATAACCGAACTTTTAATTTAGATCATAGAATACGTGAGGTCGTGATCCTAAATGTCAGGTAGGGCAAGTTGGCTAAAAAGGACACGTTTGAGGGTTATTGCATATAAAAATATGGAGCAATGATAAAGTACATATTATCTGAGAAATGCGTTGCTTCATTATTTATTACATGAAGATCACTTGAAGACAAGAAATATATAAACTGTCTAACCAGGCTGGTCATCCTTAATAAAGGTTAATTTAGGTTAAAATCTCCACATGGAATTATGTGGGGAAAACAGCAAGAGAAATTTAAAAGAATATCCGTGAAGATATCAGATAATGCTGCCGACAGAGGTTTTATAAACGCAGCCGATGAACGTTTTGTTTTCAGCACCAAGAATTTCGAAAAATAAAAACTCCGTCGATGAAATTGTAGAAGACAGAAAGATTTTTGCCTGTATGTTGGTTCTTATGAAAATTGCTACACCGCCTCCTCCTCTATCTTCCCTATCATGTCGAAATAAACGATATCCTTAAATTTTTATTAGTGATGAGGGTACTGCAGGTTTCAGCCAAGTTTCCGTCACATAAACTATATCAAATCAAAACTTAAGGAATTTGTAAGAATAAAGTTTGTAGTTTAAACTCACATAATACATATGCTATAATTATCCTCTGTTATCCTTTGTATCCTTTGTAATCTGAGTTGTTTAATAATAATTAAATATAGTTCTATCTAGTCTATAAGAGAGATTCCTCTGTAGACCTTAATAATGATAAATATAAATAGTTAGCTCAGTAGTAAGAGCAGTCGCCCGGCAAGCGGAAGGTCCCGGTCTCAAACCCCGGACGAGGCGGCTGTTTTTTCATCTTGTATTTATAATTTGACTTAAAAGTAAAAATTCTTCTATTCTCTCTCATTGACCGATTCTAACAAGTGTAGGTTCGATTCACGTCCGGGAAAAAATAAATAAATAAATTAAAGAAATCTATGTTAATCTGTGAGTCTAACTAGGTAGATACACTAGGAACTTCTTCATTTCTCCTTATATAATAACGCAATAGTTTTGAACAATTACCAAATCAAAAATTATTACTGTTGTGAAACACAGTCCAATGAACCTCTTTTCAGTTCTCCCACTCATTCAGATTTAGTGAAAGAAATAAAGCAAAAAAAAAGGAAAAAAAAGTCCCCATTAATTAAAGCGCGATGAATAACATCTGTTTATTTCCAGGTATCTCACTGTTTGCTCATCTCTGAAATCAATTTAAAAATAGCAACCGTGAAATCGCCCCCGCTCGCAATTCATGCAATCTTAAATGCTCTCTGTCTGTATTCCCTTCCATTAGACACCACTACCTTACCTCGATTTTTCCTATTCCCTTGCACAAATCAAACAGCCTCAGGGGTGGGCAGAATCTATATAGGGTGCGAGAAGAATGACGAGAAAAAGAACACATTTTTAAATTATCATCCTCATTCACCTTGGCAATAAATAAAAATGTCCCGCGTGAAATGATCCATAAAAATCCTGGAAGCTTACGGAGGACTTTTCGTCGGCCTCGAAAAGCTCACAAGGAATCGCTTAAAGGAATCCGCAAAGGAGGAGTGTTTACACTCTCAGCCATTTATAACATCTGCACACATCAATCCATCTTTGGAATGCGCGGTTGGGTAGGAGTTTACCACTTATTTAAGTACTTGTCGTGTATCTTATCAGTATGTGTTTTGGGAGTAGAATAAAGTAAGAAAGGACATGATATGGATATAGTAGGTCTATATATGTATAGCTGATGAAGGTAGAGAAGCGAAAATATATATCTTAAGACGACGACATCATCGTATCGCCGGTGCTGTCATCTTTCATGTATGAGTGACTGCAGAGTTTTGTGCTTTTGATATCCGAAATGACACATAGCCCTCTCCCCCCTCCCAGAAATCTGCAATTTGGTGAACCTACTGTGGAAATTTAGCTGAAATTTTCATGGGGACTTAATGTCAAGACGTTTACTAGCCAGGAGGCAAAGAATCTTTTGGCACTCATACTGCTCCCCCCACCGCCCCCTTTCCATTTGTCGGTTAGCATCTCAGGATATAGGAGTCGGGTCGGATCCCGCACATTATGCAAGACTGACTGATTTCTCTGTTAGCAAGTTCAAACAGAAAATCTTACGGAAGCGGATTAGTGTTGATGATATAATGACTGTGTGGTATGGAACTCGCTCTGAAGAGGACTGGTTAAGGGTAGGTAGGGTGGGTGAGTGCGTCGTCACATCACACGAAAAATAAGTGAAACTTTGATAGATGCTCTAGGCAGCAGGGGGTTTCACCGATGATTATTATCAGGATGATGGCGTGAGATAATGTACATGTGTGATACAACAGGAATTGAAAGCTAGGTGAACATCCGTCAGCTAAATTCATATGGATGCTATTGGCATATGTGTATGGTCTGATAACGCCCGGAAGGACACGAGGAAGAGAAGAGTTAACTAAGTTGAATTGTGTGGGTGGACATAGGGAATCTAAACAGCTGTGATACTTGTGATGACTTTTTTCCGAGCAAGGGGGCGAGTATAAAATATAATATGTTTGAAAGACAATCAATTCTAAAGGATTTCCAACTTTGTGAAAATCACACACACACACATACTCTGTCTCTCTTTCAAAAGTCATCCCCTTTCAAAGCGATTAATTTTTAATTCCATTGACACCACGAATTAAAACACCCCCATGCAATTCGATTTAATCGCAATAGGTTTCATCGGTGTCACTCATCTATATGTGTAACTTTTAGCGACCGAACGAGGAGGAGGAGGAGGGCTAAATTACTTCAATCGAAACTGCAATATCATGTTCCATCAATTTAAAGCTCGTGTATGTCAACTGACCCAAACCATACCTTTATCTGGACATACCAAATTGGAACCCACGTCTTTCCATAGCTTACATTCATCTGTACATTAGCGCGCGTATTTTGGCTTGAATATTTGCAGCGGGTGGGATTTTCAAAGGTCTCGTCATGTCGCCATGTTACAGTGTTAATCGGATATAGAAAATGTATTGAACTGTGTTAAACTTTTGGAGTTGTTTTATGTATAGCTGGAAAATTGAATGTGGGAATTGAAAATTCGAAAGGGATCATGTATGCACGTATACATATGTATGTACATCCGTCACATTAATATCGCGAGTTCAAAGGATTGCACACCAGAGAGTTTGACATATAGAAGGATAGTAATTTTAAAATTTTAAATATAGAAATGAATTGCGTAAAAGTTAAAATGTATTTTTGGATTTTGCCATATGCCAATAGCAACCAAAAAAAAATAAGGTAAGAAAACCGAAAGAAACCCATTAGTAAAAGGAAGCTACAATAAACAGATTTGATTCGTTCTTGACTTTTTGGGGAAAATGCATGCACAACCAGGTCTTTTATAAGCCAAAATAACCTTTTAATTAATTAGTAGGGATGTTGATAACCTACAGAGCATAGCGGTATCGACATTAAATTATAAGGTAGAAATTGATTGTACCTACCGAGGGTTAACTTTCGATTCTTGTCTTCTCTAGGATCAGTTGGTGTGCAAACGTTGATTCAAAGTGTTACTCAAAGATAAGGCCCGATTCAGAAAGTTTTGTTCAATTTTCCCGGTATTCCAATTAGAATAAAATGGAACAAATAAACCAGCCAAGCACATGCAATAGAGGATATACTCCTTGTAATAATATGATTGTTTCACATAATGGTCTATCCATGATTTTTTATTTCAACGATCGCTAAGGAGGCCCAAACAAGTCATCCTACAGTGAAAAGAACCATTATGAGATTCAGTGAGAGCACTACAAATAAGGAAAAGCTAAGAAGTGGAATGGAAGGCGGATCGTATTTTAAGTATGATTTTTCTACTTTGTCTGGATCTTAGTTCTATTGCGCGAAGGATAAAAATAACGTACCTGATTCGGAGAAATATAGTGCAGACGAAAAATTTGAAAAAAGGTTCTGATTTGGCAGCCAATTTGTCGATGTGTCAAGCGCAGTCAAACTTTTTTTTTTGAGAGACCAATAAATACGGAATTTTACATTATGGAGTGTTTACAAAGGAAATTATTACAATTCATAAGATCTCACAACATATCTACGCTATTTCGGCCAAACTCAGCTACCAGCCACTATGCCAAACAACTGTGGATTGTCTTGAATGAAACTACATTGACTTCGTGAGAAAGGACATCAACCCTCCAAATATCCCAGAACTTCGCTCCAGTGGAAGGAAAAGCAGTCAAAAACCTACAAGAATTTAAAAGCTTAGATAGCAAAAAAGTGACGTCAGAGACTGTGCAAAAAATAATGACACCCATTAAGAAAAAAATGTGATTATTTTCCAGGAGTCCAATTGGAGTCATATGGCAAATTTCAGTTGTATTTGGATTCGTGTCAAAGGAAATCGGTTTGAAAATTAGATTCAAATTATTTAAAGAATATTCTACTAGTAGGCATCTAAAACGATGGCAATAAAATATTTTAAACACAAACTTTGACAATTTGAAATTTGAAATTTTCTTATTCGCAAATTTTCACTAGAGCGAACTGTTCGAAGTTAAAAAAAAAACCTGCATTCATACATTTGTGTAGAAAAAAATATTTACTGCTTGTTTGGAATTTACTTTATTGATATACACCAGAAGGTGATTCAAAATTTTAATAAATTCTATAGGAAAAGCAGAAGCAGTAGCTAGAAGTTATAAAATGCATAACACTTATCAGGTATTTAATTTAATAGCGAAAAATATTTCTGATGTCAATTAAGCTTAGAAATGAAAATATCATTGAGGTAATTCTGGAAGGCGATTTATCTGATTTATCAGTTATGTCTGATGACGATGACTTTGCAGTAGATTACAAAAATTGTGCCCTTGTGGAGCAGCAACATCTTGAAAATGAAGCTGAATATCCCAATGTTACCGAAGAACCAGTTGATTGTCTGAATTGTGAAAGTGGAGAGCATAGTGATGAAGAAAACATTTCACTGGTAACACTCCAAAGGGACTTAAGTTCACAGATGCCTCCTAAGTGGCAAAAGAAGGGTATGGAACGTAAATGATAAATGTGAACTTGAGTTTTCCTATCCACCCTTAGTTCAAACATCTTTTCAATACTTTACTAGATAGAATTTTAGTATTCCAAACAAATTTGTACTCAGTACAACAGAGCGGCGAATCAGTCAATAGCAGTTACGATGAAATATGTCGTTTTTTGGGAATACATCTGTTGACGGGAATTATATCCTAGCCGTATAATATAGCACGTATTGGAGTGAATCTACAAGATACCCTCGTATAGCAAATGCAATAGTTCGAAATCGCTTTTCAAAATTACGAACTTACTTGCACGTTTCTGATAACAGCGAGATGTTGATAAGAGATCACCCAAACTATGATAATTTATTCAAGTTTCGTCCTTTTATAACAGACCTCAAAGACTATTTAAAAAAAAAATGAAGCAGAAGAACACAATGGTATATAGATGAAAAGGTGATCCTAATAAAATAGAAAACAAGTCCTCGCCAATATATGAAGAATAAGCCGCATAAATGGGGAGTAAAAGTACTCGCAAGAGCAGGAGCCGGGGGAATTTTATATGATTTTGCAATTTATACTGGAAAATCGACTTGTGTTGTCAGCACTACTTTAGGATTAAGCGGGGACTTAGTTTTACGACTCATAGAAGGTCTTTCGAAACCGAAAATTTTTAAAATATACCCGTATAACTGGTTTTCTTCGTTCAATTTGTACCGCAATCTGAAGGAGCAAGGATTTCTTTCAATTGGAACCATACGCAAAAACCGGCTGGCCGTGTGTGACTTATTGCCAGTTTCACAGTCTGAGTTTAAACCTTAGTTTAAACTCGACGAATGAGTTTCACAGTTTGGTGTTAAACCCCGGTTTAAACTAGAGTTTAAGCCGTGCCATCTATCGGTTTAAACTCAAGATAATTTTATTTTGACAGGA
Source organism: Dioctria linearis (assembly GCA_963930735.1). NCBI lineage: Eukaryota > Metazoa > Arthropoda > Insecta > Diptera > Asilidae > Dioctria > Dioctria linearis. The sequence goes on from OZ005744.1 coordinate 165,445,420, forward strand.
GCATTGTTTGTTTGTATGAAGAAAATAATTTCATCTTGGATTTAGATTTAGACATTTCTAGCGATGAAGAAGATTTTTTTGAGTTAAATTTACAACTCTGTCGACGACTGAGAGTAATTAGAAATCGGCAAAATCATTTTAATGAGTGGGACGACGTTGATTTTTATGCAAGGTTCCGTTTAAGTAAACAACTTTGTCGCTTTGTCTTCGAATCTATTCTTGTCCGTTTTCTTGTCCACTATTATATATCTTTTTTTATGCACTAGGGAAGGTCAACTTTACTTATGCTAAAATTTGCATCCTTTTTGAATGTTGGCATATTTAAAATGGTGATGTTATTAAGGTGTAAGATTGCATGCCAATTGTGTATTGGACATATTACACAAAATAACATCACCACTAAAAATTTATTGAATACAATTTTCTTGTGATTTCAGTTGTTTGTTTATAAATTTGTGTAATAAACTGTGCCCACAAGGGTCACCTTTACACCACATGAGAATTGATTCACGATTGACATTAACAATTTTTTTATTTTTTAGCATTAAATACATTAGAGGAATAGAAAGGAATTTGAAATAGTTATAATATAATTCTAGTTAAGAAATTTGTGCAGAATTAGTAAAAATTAAACCAGTACCAGTGTATAATTGAAACAAAAGATAATATAGTGAAATTGAATTGCAATTAGGTTAGTTTCTTTCAAGTTAATTTTATTAATTTAATTTTAGTAGTAGGAAGAATTTTGCTAAATAAATCTAAATGCATGAATAACCGCATAATTCTCCGCCATCGTTTACATTTTAGTTTTCTACGTTGATTGACACCAGACACTAGGCATTGGGATTGTGAGCCCACACACAGTTCTCCGTTGAATTATTTCAATCTTGTTGTTATAGCCCAGACGTGGCAGTTTTTAGGTGGATTATTTCAATCTCGTTGTTATAGTTCACACGCTGCAGGTTCAGTGTCTTTGAGTTAATATTCCGCAAGAGACGTTTACACTAGTAGTAACTTATAGGAAGTCGCACTAGTGCATAAACGTTAGAAGGTCAACTCGTCTTTTCATTACAGTAGACAGATCTAAGTAGTCATCAACAAAGCTCTAATTTTAATTTATGAACGTACACAATTTCGATTCTATAAGAGGAGCACGGAAAGGTAAGGTTCGGAAAATTGAGCATTTCAGATATTCTTATTTTCAGGACGACAGCTGTCAGTCAATCTTTCATCGAGCACGAGACAACACAATTTAAACAATAACTACATATATTTTTTATTTTCTATTTCTGATCTGTCTACTTTTTCCGATTGACAGATTAATAGAAAAATTGTTTCACAATGGTGGCGATAACTAATTTAATTCACAATTTAATCAGTACTACCAACGTTACTAAAAGAATGCACTGTGAAACTCGATTTGGTTTAAACCTTAAACGTAGGAGAATGGTTTAAACTAAACCTTGGTTTAAACTTGACAGTGAAACTGGCCATTAGCAAGCGATAATGTTCTAAAAACGGACGAAAGATGTTCTTTTGATTTCAAAGTAGATGCTTATAGTAACCTTCTAATTTTAAAATGGTTTGATAACATATTTGTCCATGTTATATATTCTTATAAGACACCACTATCGATTGAAAATGTAATAAGATGGTCTGCAAAAGAAAAGAAATACGTAGAAGTTCCATGTCCAGACGTTATCGGAGCTTACAATTCAAAAATGGGTGGAGTGGATTTGCCAGATATGCGGGTAACATTATATAGAACAAATATAAGAGTTAACGCCTGGCTGCTCTACCGGCGCAATTGCGAACAGCTGAAAGAAAAATATATGCCACTTGTAAAATTTGGAGCAGAAATAAGTCATGTACTCATTTCAAAAGGCCAATGTGCAATAAATAAGCGAGGACCCAGTTATAGTCAATTTGCCATAAAGAGAAAGGTAGTTGCTCCTAGACCTCAAGATGGCCGATATGATGGATTAAATCATTGGCCTGAACATATTGACCAAAAATAGTTTGAACATATTGACCAAAAAATAGTTATACCCGAACTAGATGCGGAAAGTGTAAAATGCCGCTGTGTTTAAATTAAAAAAAAAATTGTTTCAGAGCATTCCAATGCAAATAATATTAAGGCTAAGGTTGTAAGTAAGAAAACAATTACTATTATAAACAATAATTGTTTTTTTTTTACATATAAATACCCCCAACTACCAATGACTCCAATTGGAATCACAAAAATATTTTCGTAATGGTAAATTTTATAAAAAAAAATTTCATTAAAATTATTTAAATATAATCTTTTATAAATAAAAATATTGTCTACTATTTATTTTTTGCATTTTTTCATAATTCGGGGCTGAAAGGGTTAGTATTTTTGTAGTTTTTTAATATTTAACGTGGATGTTGATTTAATTAATTAGATTTGTATTCTGAAGTCATATAAACCGAGGATTTAATTTCATAAAATGTATGAAACTTTATGAATCGGGTCTTAGTACGATGAGTGGATTTAATTTATATAAAATAAATGGGTGATAGTTTTCGATTTACCAAAATATTGTAATTGTAGTGTTATTAGATATTTTCAGCATGCGCTGGTATGTTACGCGGTATACACAAACATTAATTACGTTTGTGATTTATACTACTCCTTCTCTGCAAATGTTGTGGAAATAGAAGGACTATCTGTTCTTCCACTGCGCCAGGTATATTACGACCCAAGGAGATCTTTGTTTCTAGTGCTAACGCATCTCGTTAGCATTACAGTAGTAGTTAAAGCTAGAGCAAACAGCCCACTGAGTGTTAACTCAGACCTATCTATCTTTTTCTGTTTGCAGGAAGTGGCTGAGTCAGCGCCCAATCTAAGGAGGGACCATTCTTTTATTTAATTATTCTTAGTTATATATCTTAAAATAAATAAACTCTACACGACCAATTTTCTTTTGATCGAATAATAATTGTATAGTATAGAAGAACCTTTGAAAGGTTGACTTAAAGTGTAGGTACGATAAGCCCAATTTTACTTTCGAACCTTCTTGAATGAGTAAGTACTTTAAATTTGGGAGAATAACATGGAGGCTAAAACACAAGACCTATAAAGTACTATAGCTGTAAATTGGATCCGGATTTGCTAATATCCGGATAACCAGTAGTAGATTCCTGAAATCACTGTCCGTATCCGGATCCAAACTAAGCAAAAGAGGTTAAAAATTTCATCCGGATAACATTGCTTCATTGGGGAAAACATAAAATTCATGTTATTTTCATTTCTCCAATGAATCAATGTAATCTGGAGGAAATTTTGAACATTTTTTGCTTAGTTTGGATCCGGATAAAGAAAGTTCGGATCCGGATAATCCGGGTACTTGGATTTAAGAAATCGGATCCTAATTATTTCGGATAATCTAGATAGCATATTATCCGGATACTTTCAGCGCTATAAAGTACCCAACTGAGAGCACAAATACCAGTTAACGAAACGTAATTGAAATTAACGAAGGGAATTATTCCTTGTAAGGTTTGGAATGTAAAAAACATTTGCTCATGTGTATTTTCTTCGGTATCAACTATTTCTATGCGATCAACACTAAAAACTATACATATTCTACACATATGTATGAGCTAATTTTACAACATGTGAAATTTCGTGGCCCGAGCCAAAACCCTCGATAAATACTTTCCAAGCCATGAAACAGAATTCTCACAACTACATGAGAGCCTTAAAATAGTACCAATAATCTAAAATATTTGCAGTGTTCTTATGTAAAACTGACAATAGTTTGATTGGAATAGCTTCTGCGCTTCAAACTACTATTCATATAGAAAAATGGTCATCTGATAATCTTAAGCCTGATTACTTATCTTCCCAACCGTAATCAAATTTTCATACATTTTTTAACAAAATTATTTAAAAAAATGTATCGTAAACAAATGACTACGATTCCCTTAACAAAAACTCTCAACTGAGTAGAAATAATCTAATCTGCCTACAGCTTCGGATTATGGTGAAAGATAACCTAATAAGTTAATAATAAGTGGTTAAGTTAACTTTGCTACTGCCACACATACACTATTGCAACTATTTCTCAGCTGAGAGTTAGGAGCGTAAAATAGTAAGGTTACTTTGTAAGTAAGTACTTTGCTAAATAAGTTATATAGTAAGTGTTGCCTTTAGGAAGGTATGGAGCCAAGCTTAAAATTACTGTAAGACTATTATCCTGTTTGAAGAATAGTTTAGGCTCTTTGGCATATATGAAATCGATGTCTAGACAATTTTCCATAAGAATCAACATAAAATATTTTAGAGAATTGGACTAGCACCCACACATATAGATTTCTGTTTATGGCTTGGGTAGTAGCTACAAGCCATGAAGTAGGTAAGAGATCATACCTAGCTTGCTCACATAGAAAAAAGAAAATATAACAAATTGCAACCCAATATGTTTCTTTCTAATGGTGTAAAAAAAAAGCATATAAAATAAATTTATGGTGTTCAAACGAAATCCAAACTATTTTTATATGAAAAACTCTTGTAGTAGATCATGGCAGGAAATGTGTAATGTCGGCCGCTAACCAGTCCACTATATTCGCATTGAAGTCGTACTTCATGGATTGTATATTGCTGTGGTTAAGATTGATTAAAGATTCAGTTTTAGCGGGGCGAGTGGCCATTATACTGCAGCCATTATTGGTTTATTGTGCACTGCTTTCATTTACAATTCATTTTTTTGGGTGAAATTCAGACTCATATAATGATTCTGAGCATTAAAGATACAGGCTCTTCCTTGGTAAAGGGACATGGGTGCTCCTTTTTTGGGAAGTATATCTGCATTTTTATTCCCATTAATTCCCGAGTATACTGGTACTTATGAAGTTTTAAGTAGTTCTTTGTGCCAAGGTTTGTTAATGTTTGAATGCATTCCCACATTAACTTAGTTTTGACTTCAATTCACGAGATGGCGTTCAATGCCGGTATGCTATCTATAGATACGTATTTTTTTATTAGTATAGGATCGGCTGAGGTTTTCGTATGCACATCAAGTTATGGCATATACCTCGGCATGGAATATTGAGACGTATTTGATAAATATGACCTCTTGGCTTTACTACATATGTATATTCCCACTCCTACTCCTTTCTCAGTTTTAGAACCGTCGGTGTACCAGATTTGGGCTTCATTTTCTAGAATTGTATCTATTTCCTCTTTATCTTGAATGGCAGATTACCATTCTGTCTGATATGATGTCCAGTATTGGATTTGCTTCTGGTATTCATTTGGGTATAGTTCGTTGACTTTTTGAAACCCAGTCACTATATCCATCTGCCAGGGCTCTGTAGACAATTAACCCATCCTCTTTTGCAACAACGTTGCTGAGAATCAGTAGATTCAATAGTGTTTCTAGATTGCTGATAGATGATGTGCACATTGTGCCGATTTACACTTATATAAACCATTCTTTGGATCTTGTTTAGCTTGCTGTCTCTTGTGTACATTTGTTTCATCAACGTCAATTAAGCTGGGACTGCCATTTCATGGTAGAAAGATCTTGAATAAGTCAAAATTTAGAGCTCAATTAAGACTAATTTAATCCATCTACCCCGAATACTATAGTATATAAAAAGAATCTATATATAATCCAGCTTGAGCCCTAAATTTTGACGTATTCAAAATTTTCGTACCATGAAATGGTTGTCCCAGCTTAATTGATGTGTTCCATCACGCTGCTGAAGCATCGGTTACCATGGTCCACATCGTGTTTCTCCAGCCAGTTTCCTATAGTTCCACAAGGCTAGCTTATTTTTCAGGACTGTCTTATCGATATGTTTATTCTAACTGAGCTTGTCGACGAGAGTTATCCCGAGATATTCAGTTTCTTTGGACATTGGGATCTCCTTACAAATAGGATAGGGCTTGTTATGTTCCTCAGTTTTCTTCTCTTGTTGAAAGGTTTAATTGAAGATTTCTCTGTTGCCAATAGCTTTTTTCTATACCGTTTGTCAGGTTTAGTAAAGTTAGTTCTGTTGATTTACCTTTTAGGCAGGCAAATTGATTGATATTTTCAGGTGACCATCATCCTCAAAGAGGTTGCTTGTTGTACGGAAAATCACTCCATTGTTTTTTCCTACATGATATTGTCCCTAACTCTCTGAATTCAATATACAAATATATAAAATAGTCAAGATCGATATGACATTGACGGTCAGTAAGAAACTAAAATTTTATTTTAAACATTTCATAATCAGTCGAATCTATGGCTGTGATATTCGAAGCTTCGAAGCTTCGAATTTTGTTGGAAGCACCGAAGCTTCGAAAGAATATTCGAGAAACGAAGCTTCCAAGGTCCATTTTTATTTACCATTGCTATGAAAAAACCACGTAGCAAATTTTTCGCATGGTGACCCTACAAAAGAGTTGCCCGATTGATCCCATTTTTGAACTTAATTTAAATTTTTTTTAAGAAAGTCTCGTGTACAAAATTTCAGCTCCCTACGTCTACGCGACTTAAATCGTTGTATCCGTTTTGGAAGAAAAATAAAATCGAATCGTAAATAGCTTCGACTATTGTAAGGGTTATCTTTCACAAATAAAAACCACTGAGCTTCTCTAATTCAACTTTTATAAAGGTATCCAAACTTAGATTTACTTAAATACCGCTTATCGAAACTACTCGCAATTCAAGCTCTCGACAGACTGCAGCTTTTCTGATATTCACCATTTGTCGCTTCACTAGGTAAAATTATCATGTAATCATTTTTATTTTTCTCATAATAATTTCTGTGAGAAATTAATACGACACCTTTTATGTTTAGTAAATCTGCTGTTGTCGCAACGTGGAAATGTGGGAAAATAGATTTGTTTAAGTTTTATTACCAAGCCATAGGTTTGGGTTTTGTAGCAATTTTGTACATGTCTGGATCTGGTAGATCCGGTGTCTGTTTTGTTGTCATGTCACGTTTTAGGTCAATGTATGTAACTCGCATGAGGCAGTGTCCAAATATATAATGAAAACCTAAAAGTTTGTATGGCAACACCAAAAAGTGGTTGCTCGATTTGTCCATTTCTGAACGTGTATTTGCAATTTTCATGAAAACACCGTGTACAAAATTTCAGCTCTTCACGTCAACGCGTTCTGAGACAGTTTCCAAATATATAGTGAAAAAACAAAATTTTGTATGGCAACATCAAGAAGAGCTTGCTCGATTCAGACGATTTTTGTAATTTTATTTACTATTGCTATGAAAACACCAAAGACAACATTTTAGTTCTCCATGTCGAAGCGGTCTCATGTAGTGCAAAAATATATAGTTAAAAATGAAGTTTTTGTATGGCAACCCTACGAAAGAGTTTCCCGATTTGTCAAATTTTTGAACTTAAATTTACATTTTTTTTAAAAACACCGTGTACAAAAATTTCAGCTCTCTACGTCGATGCGTTCTCAGACAGTTTCCAAAAATATAGTGAAAAACCAAAATTTTTGATAGCACCACCAAGAACAGGTTACCTGATTTAGTCCATTTTTAAATTTTATTTACTATTTCTATGAAAACACCACGTACCTAATTTCAGCTCTCTACGTGTACTCGTTGTCAGACAGTGTCCAAATACATACCAAAAAACGAAATATTTGAATGGCAATACTACGAAGGAGTTGCCCAATTTAAACTATTTTTGAAATTATATTTGTAATTTTTTTAAAAACGCCCTGTACACAATTTCAGCTTTCTAGGTCGAAGCGTTCTAAAGCAGTTTTCTAGACCTCGAGAATAGCGGCATCTATCGTGTCCAAAGTTATCATATCTTTTAAGTTGGAACCAACTAAACACATTCACAAAATTTAATTGCAATCGGTTTGGCGAACACAGTAACACGGGGATTTTTATATATTAAGATTATGATAACCTACTCTTTGAAAAAATTTCTTAAATGGTACCTACACAGAGGGATACAAATGGAAAGTAGTGCAGGCGTAGGTATATATGGGCTGAATGTTCGACTTGCTAACTACCATTTTCCTGACAGACATCTATACTATAGAACTCTACGTTCCTGAAATCAGTTAAAAGAAAATGCGTCTCGTAAATATATACATTATATCAGATAATCAAGTAGCATTCAATGAATTAAATTCATATCTTAAGTTGGTCTGGACATGTCTTACGGTTCGAAGTAACTAGGAGAAACAAATAAGATCACGTTAATTTGAATGCCAGGACATGAAGACATTGATGGCAACGAGATTGTAGACAGATTTCCAAAAAATGCACGCAGACTCACCTTTCAGTATGAGGCAGGTTTTGGGAGTGCAAAAATAAATTATTACTTTAAAACAGTCCAGGGCTGAAACACTCTAAGTAATTTAGAACGTATTCACAACAGAGAACGAAAATATTACTCATGATCAACAGGAAAGACTTAGGGTTCATAATGGGCCTACTTACTGGTCATAAGGGTTACGTAAGCCGAAAATCTCCAAAAAAGGGCTTTAGAAAAATTGCCCCAAGAACGTTATAATGTTTTGTAGTTGTGTAAAAGACCTCAAGATCGAATAGGCGCCTTAGGGCACTTAAGGGTAATGTCACAAAGATCTTACAGATTACTGCATGAGAGGACGAATCTCTGTCCGCATTCCCCATATTAATAACAATAAGTATAATAAATAAGTAATAAATAGTATGAGGTCTGGACTGTTCAGGAATTATCAGTATAATATGTACTACAACTGTTTAACAGGGCTGTATTCACTTTTTGTTGTATACATTTTTCAGGTATTTTTATATCATTGACATCTATATATTTATGTGTGAATCCCTCCTAATGTTTTAATAGACGTGTTCCACTACAGCCAGCGTCATTATGGTAAATATGAGTATTTTTACACGAAATCAATGTATTGGCAACCATATTGGATGCTTACTTTATTCCTGACCGTCGAAGAGGCTGCACGTGTTTTAGTGTGCTCGGCGATTCTTGACTTGTGGAAAATGGAACAAAGAATTTGTAGTCAATTTTGCTTAAGAATGGAATAAAGAAGAGCAGCACTATATTGGAGCTATGTAACTTTTCTTTTGGTGAGTCTTTTACATAGTAGAAATAAAAATCGATATAAATTTACCCCGTTGCTGGATAACATAAATTTTGAATCCATTTAGGATAATCTTAAATAATTTATACCCCGTGATCATGGAGTTTTAAATATTTTACCCTGAATGGTGTATGAATTCACCAAAAAAATACCCAGCAGAGCTCTATCTATTTTTCAATAACGCATACCTATTCCGCAATTCTTGTCCGAAGCAAACATTAAAGTCAGATTTGTGCGCGATTCGGTGTAAGCTAACACAAAATAGGAGTTTCGAATGCATTTCAGATCAGGGTAAAAGAGTTCAATATATAGTCACCGTACACAGTAATAATTATCCTATAGCGGAGCTTGGTAAAATTATATTTATGAGTAATAATAATTACACCGCTTTAAAGGGGAAATGTACTCTTAAAATGTACGGACCCCATTGAACACCCTTTCGGTGTTCATGGAACTCCGAATTTTTTACTGTGTATGCATGACAAAAACGTTTACAAGAAGTGGTATATGTATATGTTTCAAGTGGGCTGTGAAGACGTTGACCATGATAAGCGCCTTGGATGGCCATCAGAACATCAAAAACCGATAACAACGAAAAAAAATATTATGGAATCAGAGAGATTGTTGATGATCTTCGCATATAATTTGGTTCATGCCAAGCAATTTTCTCAGATGTTTTCGGCATGAGACGTTGTTCCAACGCTGTTAAATTTCAGGCAAAAGCAGTGCCGAATGGACATTGCTAAAAATTGAAAATGAGTAATTAAAATTTACATGCGGCTTAAACCAGGGGGTACAGAATCTAGCAGAACCATGCTAGGTTTTAAATTTATCAATGAATTGCTTGAAAACATTTTTTTTTCGAAACCTCGTTAAGTTGAGGCATGAAAGACGGTAAAAATTAATATTCCTCAAGAAAGCGAACAACACTTTTTGACACATGAATTTTTCTGTAATCTTAAAAACGCAAGATTTTTATTATTTATTATTATTATTTTTATTATTTATTTGATTTATTTTGCGTATTCTCCGCAACTCAACAAATCGCGAAATCCGTCGATGAAAAACAATTTTTTTACAGATCAAAGTTCAATGTGAAGCTCCCTAATAAGAAGCTGTGGATGAATTTAAGAGACATCGGGGTGGATAAATCAAAATCCTCTATTGTTTCTAAGGATTTGAATGAGTTCACTCAATCCACCTCCAATGAATCTCTGGTGGCAGAAATGGGAGACGTTTCAACAACTTTTCATCGGTATGAACCAAATAATGGGTATACTCATTCATAAATATGTAATGGAGATTGAAGTGTATACAGGAATTAGGGCCATTAGAACCAATTTCATGAGAATTGATGGTATTCACCCGAGGTTTATAAAAATCATAATTCCTTTCCAAATTGCACACTAATCTTATATGTTTAAATATTATTTCATCTTACACATTTCCCATCAACTGGAAATTGACTAAAATTGTTCCATTTTTTAAAAAATTAGGTACCCAGTGTTCAAAAAATTAATGAACAATCAGTTGTTGAGTAGTGGTCTATGGCCCATTTTTATTTTTATTGGAAATTATTAAAAATAACCGAATTTTGTTGATTTCCTTATTTTTAGCAAGTTTAAAGGGAATCATTCCGCTGATTAAGATTTTGAAAAAGTTAATTTTTGCTTTGAACCTTATTATACTGTGGTAGTTTAATAAGGCCCTTGGAAAAGGTTTTATAAAACTGAATTATTTTTTCAAATACTCACTTCTGTTATATTTTTTCTGTTTTTTTTTTAATTGTGCAAATAAATAAAATTCACGGAAAACTTGTTTTTGTAGTTCTATATCACCAAATATTTTATTTATTGCATTTTCAAATTAGGCCCATTTTCCGCAGGTACCTTATTACATTTTTGACTATGTGGATGCTGTAGTAATGCATGGTGATGGTCATTGCCACCGGTCATCTACAAAGAAGTTAAGTACTCATGCAAGTTAGAATAATAAAATCTCAATAATTAGCCCAATGGTCGTAGGAGGTTGTAGTTAATGAATAATGGAAGTCAAGTATGTATGGTAGTAGTGCTTATAGGGTTAGTATGCATGGTCAGCTATAAAATTATATTAACCTTAGCGTGGTCCCCGCTGGCAGCGCCTCTTAAGGCTGTGTTTGCCTGTATAGGATAAATACAATCTTCTAGATGTTGCAAATAAGATCGTAGGGCCGAATGGAGTAACCAGTCCCGTTTATAAAAGGATATCTTCATGTAAAGATACCACTGGGAATACCCATGACCTTACTGTCATGGACTACGAAACCATACCAATTGGGTAACCGACATTGCTAACTTAGTACCACGTGGTTGAGGAGCCCTGAATGGTTCTACTGTAATAGATAGTAATTGCAGTGGGACTATTCATCTCAATACGGAATAGGCCCCTTTATGGGAGCATCGTGGTAGTTGTGGTAGCCTATATTTGGGCAGAAAGATGGTGTCTGAGTCTGCATAACTTAGACTGACATTTTTCTTTCCACAGCAGAAGAGTATGCCCTTTGAACAATTGCATATTCCGTCCGAGGATTTGAATAAAGATCGCTTATTAATGTATGCTTAGATGTTTAGTTTTTGGCGTGGAGTTGCTCTAAATCATCTGGGTGCCGTGACCCAGAGATCGGCAGAGATTTTAGATGGGTATGGCTTCGACCAGTAAGTCCGATGTTAAGCATGCACTGACATAAACTGGTACTCATCGAGACAAAATATAATATGCTCTGCCGCTGATTGTCGCCTAAATACTAATCCGAGCATTAAGACTGCTAAGGCTAACAGCTAGGTGCTCTCGTTAAACCCTTAAAATATTTCTGTAGAACATTTTGGAGATTGGTTGTAAGAACAAAAAATTCAGCAGCGAAAATACAGTAGCATTCAAGAAAGTGAGCAGCTTGTGTTTATGATGTTAAGTGAGAACATAGCAAATTTCGAAAACAACAACTGTTAGTATTTTGAACAAAGAATATATTAAAAATAAAATCACAGCAAACAATAGCAGTGCGAATGAGGAATAATTTACCATAGTTTTTTTTTGCTCGAAAAATAGGTATGTATTCAATCCACTAACATCTCCTCAACTCCTTAATTCCATTTTTTTTACAACCATAGTAATATACCTACATATATGTATAAAAAACTTACCATCTTTATTCATTGCAGATTGAAAACATTTTGCTAAACGGCAGGCACGACATTGATTCCGATGAGTTTTATCAACTGGACATCTTCCTTTCATATCACCTGTTGCTTTGCATGTATATATTCTATTTCTGTGTATGCTTCGTTTAAAAAATCCTGAACATCCTGTAAAATAGATTGTCTGGATAAAATATTTATGATATCATCTAAGCATTTTCTCCTACACCTACATATATAATCTACATATACGCCTACTTACCATCGCAACTATAGATGCCGTAATGCTTTCCAGAACTTCGGTCACCACAAACTTTGCATGGGATGTCCAGAAGGCGATCGCCTATGGATGGGTTGTTAAGAAACTGTTTTATAACTTTATCTTTCCGTGTTTATGTATATGTATACCTACAGATGTATAGATATACAAAATCAGAATAATATAGAAATGGAAAAATTAATCCTCTTTGGAAAAGATAGTATCTAACAAAAAAAAAATACAAAAACAAAACAAAAACCTAAAGACAATTGCAAAGCCTTCCGGGATGGATAGCGAAAAAAGGCGCCAAATGGTAAACAAGAAAATCCTTTTTGCGAATTTTCTTTAATTGTTGCCCACTGTTAATTTTCCCAAGCCTGAACCCTTTTTTTCTTTTTTTTTGTGCTTTCAGATTTGTGCCATTATTGCAAAAAGTTGAGAGAGATAGAGATAGAGAGAGATAGGGAAAGTATAAGCAATTTTTTTTTCTTGCCATCAAGTTTTGTGGGTTAGCTAGAGCCGAGAAGACCAACCAAAATGGTATCTGTTGTGGGGCTCAAACCTTTTATTCAGTCCTTCAGCAAAATAAAAAAAAATATAAATAGAAAAAAAGCATAGCACAAATTTACCCATAGATCCTTCAAGTGGGCAAAAGGAAATGGATTTAAATGAAATTATCCGGGATTACGTAGAAAATTAGTTTAAGTGGAAGGGAGTGACTCTAACAGTATTTATATACAGTGAAGGGTTCGGCACGACTTTTTGCAATTTGGAGGGAATGTATTGAGTTATATATGAATGAGGGCATAATGCATGAGATGATTTTTGATACAAGCTGATAGAGTGACACACAGATTATTTCGAATTAGAATTAAATGGTTCAAATATTCAGGCACATTTTAATATATTCACAAACAAGTGACACTTGTCATAATAAAAGTTCATGAGTTCGTGATCTAGGGAGTGACGGGTGTTAATAATAATAATATTGTTCACGTGACATTATCTTGGTTTTTATTTATTAAGTTTGTACAGAGTAGAAATAATAATGGTATGACGAAAATTTGTTAGATACATATTTGTTCATCACAACCATTGTTCATCCTTACTATCTGGATTTGATATATAGTAAAAAAAACTACGCCCCTTAGAGGGTTTTCGAATTCATTAAGTTTTGTCCTAATTCTATCGTATCCTTGTTCATATCAAGATATTTGAAAACACTGCATTATTGCATGATTTTATGAATAGAAACCTAATATCAAACTACAGATCAGGTTTCAGGGTTAAATATTGTAGCTGCATTGAATTAAGTCGACGATGACATAAAAATTAATTTTAATGACTTGCTAACTCTTCCGGATTTTTCTGAGTCATTTGATAAGGCTAACCGTAAAATTTTTGTTAATAAAAATTTCCCTATAATTTTGATTTTTCTAATAATTTATGTAAAATGATTAGATAATATCTACGTGCCCGATACAATAGAAATTATCTTCGAGATAAATTTCTTTTGATTATCTCCTCGCGTATCAAGTCCAGTAGGTACCACAGAGATCTATTCTCGGCTGACTATTATTTCCCATTTATATGAGTGTCATCATTCCAACTATTTTAAATGAGTGCAAGTTTCACATGTATGCATATGATGTTCGGGTCTATATGTATAACCGGTTGGTCATACAGATATTATTTACCAAATGAATGATGTTTCCACGAGGGATATGTTATCTGCTTGAACCACCAGCAATGCTCTCTATTTTTAGTATAACGCTTGTTAGGACGCTTATAGTTCTGCTAATGTCATATGAATTTGAGGTTTACGGAAAATAATATCAAAAACTGTGTCGGTATGGAATTAATTCTTATATGTTTTTTTTCTATTGAATCCCGCTTGCTTACTAATAGTTACTTCTGGCAAAGGCATTTATAAGTACGTTTTGAGGAGCCTGAGAATCAGGGGCATTACTAGACAACTACGCTTGCTTGAAATGTGATTTTAACAACTAAATTATTCGCTATTTTGATGCGGAAATTCGTTACGTTAAGTACCTACTGATGTATATGCCTATATGCTTTCTTTTGGGTAGTTACTCCCATTTTTATATAATATTTTTTATAATGCAAAAAGTCTATAAAAATGACACAATTACCCGCAACGTATGAGTTGACCAAACGATACTCCCACCCTCCTTAATATTCGCGAAAAGGAGTGTTCTTTTTTAACTACAGTTGTCTCCTTATCATCCTTCGATTTCTATGTTCCCTAATTATGGAGTACCACTAAGATCAACTTACATTTGTTTATCACGAATCAGGGTAACTAGATGCAAACCGATTGGTTTCGGCATTTTTATTTAGTTAACAAAACTAATGGGTGCAAAATAAAGCGATTCTTATTTTACTCAGACCAAAAACTTAGATTTTTTGGATATGACTACCAAAATCCAAGATTTTTTGGATATGACTATTACAAATAATGTTGACCTTGCTTTGCCTTTGGACGCCCCTATCTGCATACACAGATTACAATCCTTAAATTTGTTTTTCATTGCACCTCTTAACACTTATTTTTCTCAATGTTATAAGATACATAAACTGGGTTGTATCTAGTAGACTCCATTGTCTTTAGCGAGTGCAACTTTATGATAGCCCAAGTTACAGATATACCTATTACTTTGGCACCAGAACCCAGATTTTTTTTGATTTTAATAAGAAATATATGGGAAAATCGAATTTGTCATGAAAGGGTGTTGCATCCCCATACAATTTTCTTCGTTAAGTTGTAGTTCGAGCTATCCTTCATATCTTGGTGAATTGAATAATTAAAATTGATAAATTTATACTGGGAAAATGAGACTTTCCTGGATCTTTTACATTACATCATTTACCAACACCTTCCTCTTCATTTTTCCTTGGATTTTTATCATTCTGTTATCATTCTTTTATTGCAATAATTTTCCAATATATGCAAGACTTCACGTCTCAATGCCATTTTTTAAATGAGCCTGTATGCAAGATGATAAGACATCAACCCAACTGCCTTCTGCTGTCAAGTTTAAAGTCGCGTTGGAAGGGAGGCCTGCATGCAAGCTGTACTATCTCGTGTAACCCCCAGGTCATCATCATAGCTGGCACAAGTACTAGATGTCGCATGCAGTACAAAAAAAGTATACAAAATTTATATGGCTGGGTGGTCCATTCCGGAATGGACCACAACATTTGAAATGATTTATACGTCGAGTGATTCATATTTTGTCGTATCTGAAATTTTGAGGAAGTCGATCAAATGTATACAAAACTGCTATTATAAAAACATTTGCTTTTGGCATGCCGTAAAACATATTATGGTCTATTCCAGAATGCACTACCAATTTCACAATCTGTATACTCTGATCTAGTATGCCATTTGACATCTAGTTCTTGCACCATCTATGCTATCTTCTACTTACTTCAGTTACAGCCATTTTTTTTATTTAACATATGCTTGCACAATTTCCCTTATATCTTGGCTATTTATAGATCTCTTCTATAAGCGAATTGTTGTTGTTGATTATAACTATTTATATATTCTTCAGCAATGTGATTATTATATCCTTATTTATTTATATATTCATGGCGTACTGCATAATACTGCATATTCGATCAGGCCCATATAATATGAATAAATATATTTGGATGTTCGTAGTTATGCAATTTCGAGTTATGGATAATATTCGCAGGTTCATTAATAAACATGGCAAAAATTAGTGGCCCAAGAATAGAACCTTGCGGAATATCATTAAAATTAAGTAGAAATTCTAATACCCTACTAATTACCCTATGAATATTATTCAAAACGAATAGAATTATAGAGAGCTGAGTTTTTTTTTTTTAGTGGAATTAAATGGTCAGTGTAACTAAAGGCCTTTGAAAAGTCTAATAAGAAAAGAAAAGCTAAAATATCTTCATAAATTGCTTGTCACATATCGTCTATAACTTGTTGTCATGCTGTCATCAATAAATTGTGCAATATTATGGTTATAATTAGCTTTTCAGAAGCCTTAACACGAAATATTAAAACTGGAGTTACAGGAAATTGATTTGGGGTTGATTCATGTAAGGCCCAATAAGTTGGAAATTATCATGGTCGTCATCGTTAATGAAACGAAAAGATACATGATATAATTCCACAAGGACGATTTCGAAATTTTGCAAATTTAATCATAATGATGAAGCTCAATATTTGATAAATTGATACGTAAACAAGCACAACGGAGAACCAGAGAACTATTAAAAAATCAACTTAATTAAAAACTGTCATAGGAAGTGCATTTGGAAATATTTTCTAAGAGCTCCTCATGGCCTTATTAGTCACATAAATTTAAAAATTTATAAATAGCTAAAACATTTTTTTTACTATTTAGAGCATTTTAGATAAAACGATATAACTGAAGAAACTGTTTTTTTTATTTTCTACGTTTTAGTATTTTGCTTTTGCGCAAGTTCACTCCACTTGGTGCAAAAATATCGAAAGTTTTCAATAAAAAATAAAAGAAAAAATTGTTTTGGGCAATTTCCATGAAATATGGCACAAATGCATATATTTTGTATGATAATACAATATTTTCAGCTTAAAACAAGTATACCGAGTTGATTTTCTTGAAACTTGACCCATATGCGTTGTTTCTATATAAAACTATCAATTATTGGTCCGCCTCCATAGAGCCGATTTTAATTCTGTTTCAAAAGCATATCGGTTAGGTAGAAATGAGCCGCAATTGGGCTCAAAAATAATCAGGGAAAGGGAAGACCATTGAGTTCTTTTCTAAATTTCCTTCTTTTTCTTTAATCTAAAAATATTGGCAAGCACGCCAAATTTCAAAAAAATCCACAAATATCAGCAAATATGATTTCAAGATTTGATATAGACAAACAACGATTTTAAACTAAATAATAATAACGATGATTTTGAAGCAATTTATAAAAGAGAAATCAATAAAACGATGATACAATGTGAGTAGGATCAATACTATTGGAATAAATTTCATCCATATTAAGGTTTGAACACCACGCGAAAACAAAAACCTTCCACAAATTTAGGCTTAAAGTGGTACCAGACGACATGCAATTTTGTCAGAGCTCTTAAATCCAAATATGCATACAGATAATTTTTCTGTTCTTTGGACTTCAATCAATGAACTTTAAAAATAAGCTTGGTTTGAAGGGAATATCAGAATGTTCCTGGACAATAGTTTCAAAAGATTGTTAACTAACAATAAGACGAATTAATAATGCAATGAAAAAAACAAAGAAGAAAGTAGGAAGTCATTTTGAATTTATACTTCGTGAAGAAATCAATGGTGTTATTTCTAAAAAATGGAATCATAAAGGTATAGTTTTGTTTTTTTTTAAAGGCATATCCCAAGCACTGAGGCCAGATGAGGAAGGTTTTCAACTCCTCTAGAGATAGGAGGGCAGAACCTAGAGTATCCAGCCTGCTCCGGGCGAAGGACGAACAAGCACACAAAAAGTGTTCGGTTGTCCAGGCAGCATAGACACTCAGGGCTGTTAGACGAGCGTGAAGCGAGCTGTGGCCAGTGATGATGCCAACCACAGTTCTACATTGTTTCCTTCCGAGCCGATGTCAATGATGAAATCAGACATATTACTATTGAGTCCATCAAAAAATAGTTTTGTGCACCAGCAAGTACACAAGATCTCCCATCTCTGCTAATGCTTCCTATGAACATCCGCTTTGATGAGAGACCCGATTCTCGAGGTGGCAACGACTACGGCGGGTTCCGGTTCGAGGTACGGAGAATCAGAACCAGCCTTAGCTAAAAGGTAAACCGTTTGATTCCCCATGATCCCTATGTGATCAGGAACACACTGAAGGCACTCTTTATTGTGGATACACAAAAACAAGTATTATTACTATTGATTTAAATAATATTCCTGTAAATTCTGTAGTGTATATTTAAAATGACTTTTAAGAAACGAGCAATGGGACAGTCATTTTGTAACCAGAATATGAATGGTGTCAACAGGTTAGAAAATAAATTAGATTTAGAAAAAGTGGTAGATACTTTCCACTAATAATCCACTACGTGTGAACATTAAAATTACCAATGAATGACAGTTCCATAGGAAAGAAGGTGGAAATCCTAACCAGCAAGTTGTTTTTCGGAGTCTCACTGTAGGGTGCGAATTTTAAAGGAATGCCAATATAAATCTGCCTACACAGCATAATTTTTCCTAAGTAGAAATTTAAATATAAATTCAATAAATTCCGCCAATAATTACGAAACGTTTTCTCATGGTAGGTAGAAGGAAGAAGTAAGCAGCCATAATTTTGTTTAGAAGATTGGAGAAAATGAGCCGGATAGGTTGAACCAGTTTCCTTCTTCTGCGTTTGGACACGCAGTAGTGTGCAAGTAAATTATGATATTGTCCCTGATTGGTGTTAATATGGCTAAGTAGCTAGTTATTAATTAAATAAATTGGTGGAAACTGGAAACACATGAAATAAAGTAAATTATGAACAACAAGTAAAACGTCTACCCAAAAGCGAGCTGTGTAATTAAATTGGAAGAAACAAAGTAATAAAATAAGGAGAAACAGCAAACAGCAGAGTTAAAAATATACATGAAATTAAACAACGCAGAAATTAAAGAAATAAATATTTGATAGAGGAACACGATACAAAAACTAAAATTTTGAGACTGGCCCACGTGGGGCAAAAAAAAGCCACAGAATGGAATGTAGATAACTTGAGCAAAATCAATGATCATTCGTGCGTAATTGAATTTTTCAAAAATCGATTTACCTTTGAATTTTAATTTTAATTATTAAAAATGTGCTGTCAATTACATACAAAAATTGACAGGACTTTCGTTTTAATTTCACAAAACCTTCGGTAACTTGATTTTTGAAAAAATAAATTACGAATGAATGATCATTGATTTTGTCCGTCTGTCTAGGGTATTATATTAAATTATTTAATTAGTTTGTATAGTGTCGCTTACTTTTTTAGTTATATACAGGGTGTACAGGGTGCCCCAGCTAATATAAGTTATTTTGAAAAAATTATTCCTCTCGTCCAGAAAAGAAAAAAATTGTATAGCAGAAGGGGGGGGGGGGGAGTCTCCCTACCTAGTTAAAGGGCGAATAGTAAGATATGCACTCTTTTATTAAACATATCTTGAAAAGTACAGTGGTCTATTTTAAGACGGTATTATATGCAGAGCCTTGAGGTCTTTCCAATGAATGTTAAACCTTCCCCCTATCCCTCCTCACTCCAGAGTTATGACCCTTCAATTTTAAAATCTCGGTTTTAAGTTTTTTTTCATAGTTTTCCGTTATGTTTTTAAAATTACTATCACTAACGGACAGTTTTGTTACAAAATTTCGAGTTTTTGTTTTTAAGTACAGCGTTTACTGCCACTGTTCAGAGCCCGTTGCATGCAGAACTCCATGGCCTTTCGAATGCTTGCTCAGTTAGTCAGTTAGAAATTTTTAGTTTAGACGAACAATAACTCCAGAGAGGTCGTCTAAACTAAAACTTTCGGATTTTCTTACATTTTTATTTATTTTGTCTCCTATAGTTTGCAAAAAAGTAGTTAATATAACTCTTTGTTATAAAAACTATAAACTGTGGACTCTTCTCTTTAATTTGACGTATTATAATAATAATAATGTGCTATATGTAGTCGTTAAAGAGTTATTAGCTCTTCACCTGTTCTCAAAGCTATTCTCAAACCTATTTTCAAAGCTAATTTGTTCCTCAGTAACAGAAAACACGTCATTTGTCGTATTTCGGTATGACCTGAATAGGTTATCAGGTAATAATTTTTTAACGGCTACAGTTAGCACATAGGGTGGATTAAGTCAAATTAAACAGAAGTGAGAGGAGTCTACAGTTTTTATAAAAAAAAGATATCTTAATGACTTTTTTGCAAAAAGAAATAGAGGTCAGAGGTCAAAGTAAAAACATAAAGGTAAGAAAATCCAAAATTTTTAATTTAGGCCACAATAACTCCTGAGATGGGGATGAGTATGGGGCTGATTGGGTAGTTCTTAGAAAGTCCATGAAGTTCTTCACACAACTAACTCTTGAGGGTGACCGTACACCCTGTACTTTTTAAGAAGAAGATACAGGGTGTTTTCTGACAAGCTAGCATATTTTTTTAATCACTCTCTAACTCTGAAATGGTTTATATGCCCCCCCTCCACCCGGCCATACAATGTTTTGTTTATCTATGTGAGTACTATCAGCTCCTGCTCTATGAGAAAACACCCTGTATAGACTTTGTTACAAACAATTTTATTTAATTCTTTAGTTATATGCGTGCATGTTTTTTCTTGAAAGTTTTATTTTTTTATTTATTCCTTTATATTTAATATACGTAAATTAGGTGGAGGGTTCCGAAGATCAGTTAGTACTAAAACAAAAGAACTTAATTTTCCTGAAAGAATCATATAAGAAATATGTCGAATATAGACCTCAAGCACTAATTCCAACTTTTCTTTTTTATCCCCAACCTTTAGAAGAAAGAATACAGCTCAGCATCCTATTAAAAAAAAGTGAATAATTTTCCTGTAAATTACATTCTCATTAAAAGGCCAAAAAGCTGAAAAAGTATAGTCCTAAGGAACGATCCTCGCCTAAAGAATAATAGAACATTACAGCATTGCTAGTAAATACCTATTCTTTTGCGTAATCTACTTACTGCAAGGATGTTCAGCCAAACTCTCTATAGTTGTGGTTATTGTCACACACAAATATAAATATATCTTATGAACCGAATTAAACTGATTTAATATGAGTCCTGTTTTTCATCAAATAAATTTAAAATTTTTCATTACTTATCCCAAAATCAACCAACTTAATATTTGAAGAAGCGTTATACAGGGTGTTTCCTGCATGGTGCTCAATAGAGCAGGAGGTGATAGTACTCACCTAGCAAGCAAAACATTGTATAGCAAGGGGGGGGGGGGCATATCAACCGTATCAAGTTGCAGGGTGATTAAGAAAAATCACTATTTTTTCCAAAACACCGTGTAACTTAAAAACTACAGGGTGTACAGTCACCGTTAGAAGCCCATTCTGTGCAAAACTTCATGGTCTTTCCAACGACTGCTCAACCAGCTCTTAGGAGTTATGGGGATCTAAACTAGAAACTTCGGATCTTCTTACCTTTTTTTTTAATGTGTCATCTCTTTTTATACCCTAGATGAAATCTAAAGGGGTATACTAAGTTTGTCATTCCGTTTGTAACACCTCGAAATAATGATGGTAGAGCAAAATGGATTGGACACCCACGCATAATATTAAAAGTTATTTTGATTTTTGCATGTCCGTCCGTCCGTCCGTCTGTCCGTCTGTGCGCACGATAACTCGAGAACGCGTACACTTAGAGAGCTGAAATTTTGTACACGGACTTTAAAAGAAAAAAGTAAAATTAAGTTCGAAAATGAGACAAATCGGGAAACTCTTTCGTGGGGTTGCCATACAAAAATTTCGTTTTCCGTTATATATTTGAACACTGCCTGAGAACGAGTAGCCGTAGAGAGCTGAAATTTGGTACATGTTGTTTTCATTGTACTAGCAAATAAAATTTCAAAAATGGACTAAATCGGGCAACCCATTCTTGGTGTTGCCATATAAAAAATTAGGTTTTTTATGTACTAAAAACTTCTTCAGAATATGAAATCCTATAAAATTGGTTATAATCATTTTTTCTGTCCGACGAACCGTTCTAGAAATATATGCGAAAAACCACTGCAAAAATCAAAATTGCTCAAATGAGTACCCATACGAAATTTCATACGGGCATTCATCTAGGGTATCATAAGAATTTGTCTTAGACCAATTCTAGCTTTTTCACTTGTTTTTTTTACAAAAACATGGTTAACATAGTTTTTTTTTATATAAAATTGTAAGCTCTGGACTCTCCTCTTTACGTTGACTTATAACACCCTATGTGCTAGCCGTTAAAGAGTTATTTGCTCTTCTTATAAATTTTTAATTTTTTACTGTCGCATATTTTAAATACACCGAGGATCGCCTCTTCTATAATAAATTTTTCAAAAAATAATTCTTTACCGAGAATTGGCAGCTCTAATCTCTATTCTAAAAGTTATTCTCAAACCTATTCTGAAACCTATTTTCAAAAATAATTTGTACCCTTAGTGACTGAAAACACGTACCTAATTTAAAAAAAATATCGGCTAATTTCGGTATGACGTGAATACGTTGTGAGCTAATAACTCCTTAACAGCTGCAGGTAGCACATGTGTTATAATAAATAGGAGAGTCTACAGTTTACAGGTGTTACACAAAAAAAAGATAGTTATCTTTTTGAAAAAAAAAGATGTCAAATTCAAAAACAATCTTTAGATGATTACCTTACACCCCGCACTTTTTAAGATACAGAGTGGTTTGTGAAAAACTAGCTTTTTTCTTAATCATCCTGTTACTTCGAAACTATTGATAAGCCCCCGCCCTCCCTTCTGCCATACAATTTTTTGTTTATCTAGGTGAGTACTATTACCTCCTGCTCTATTGACCACCATGGAGGAAACACCCTGTGTACAATTAAATGAAAAACTAAAAACTGAGAAATTGGTACCTACACCTAAAATTTATTAGATTTACAAATATTTAACTAATTATAGGTATGTTCACATACACTCTTTGCCCAACTGCACTGAGATTTCGTTCACACTGTGCAGGTATTATTCGAATTAAATAATTCATCTTGGTTTCCTTGCTACTTAAATAATTTTCATTAATATGGAGCTAATAATTAAAATATGTGAAAACAACAAAATATACTTTAGTTTCACAGAACAAGTACTTACTACCATAACAATATCGATGGTGAGTAAAATTAAGTAAAACTATCATTTTCAATAAAATCATATGATTTTTTAATTATTCAAAAATATTTAAATAACTCTTTGACTTCCAGATTTTTTATTTTCAATACACATTTGGAGGAGCTGATTCGAAATCAGATCTCCCTTCCCCATACCATAAAAAAAACATCCTCACACTAAATAATGGAATTTATCCGATGATATCATTAACGTACTTAAAATTTCTTTAGTATCTATAAGATAAATTAAAAAAGAAAATTAATATAAAATTTACTGATTGTGTCTTAACCCTTTTTGTTCACTGTGGGTCAAATTGACCCGTGTATTCTTTAGTTAAAATTCCATGATTTAGAAACTTTCACTTCAAGATTTTTTTAACAATATGTTTACATTTTATTTCTAATGTATCAAAACGCAATTCTTGCTATATTCTACAAATATTCAAGGTATGCCACCTACATAATATTATGGGTTCAATTTAGAGACCGAAAGCATTGATCCATTGTAAGCTAACCACCGTAGGTACCAGGAAGAATTAATAAAAGACAAATAAAATTTTGAAGAAGAAGAATAAAAAAATTACCAGTTCCCATTTTTCTAAAGCACTTAAATCCAAAGGTATCCAGGTTGTAACTATTTCTTCGCTCTTCAAATTCACGTGAAACTTTTCATTAAAATTTTTAGCAAAACAAAAATCTGCACTTTTACTAAAAAAAATCTTTACAAAAAAATTCACAATTAGAGCACATCACTTTCTTGTTGTAATAATTAGGTAACTAGAATCATCAATCAAAACCTACATAAATATAATTTTATTTTTATATGCACTAGAAGTGAGAACAAAAACAAATTTCAGGATTCCGATTACCAGTCACGTCCATCACAATTCTGCGACTAATATTGAATCCTGTGAATCGTGATCTCGCCAGAATCTATGTAGGGTAAATAAAGTTCACGGTTTGTATCGTCGTCGACAGTTAGTAAAATCATGAAGACGAACACTTTATAATATACACAGTCAGTCACAGCAGTATACTATATGGCTCGAAGTCGCGGCGACTTTTAAAAGGATCGTAAAGCTATACTATAAGATAGATCCTTTCCGTCTGTGCAACACTACCATCACTACCGTATCATTCCTTCAATATACCAAGCATCACAGTACTAAAATGCCGAAACTCGCTTTCCACCTTTCTTCTAATGTATCTGTGGCTTTCCGCATATATATAGTTCACCACAAAGTGTCAAGATTTGTGATATATACGCCACATGTATGCATGCAATCCTTATCAACGGGGGAGGGTGTGAGTTCATAAACCTGTATTGTGGACCCGGAACTCACCACCTCTCATCACCTTTACCAGCAGCAGCAGCATCATCATCATCATCATGAATGTGACCTACCAGCTTCGTGGATTCCATGATAAGATGGGGGGTCGCAGGACGTAACCAAGACTTCCCAACAGATAGACTTTATCAGATGAAATTTTAAAATGAGGGATGAACTTTTGCTCTCATTCTTATGCAGCAATTTTACTTTTGCCTGACATCCGTTAAGTAGGCGTGGTTGACTCCATTCACAAATGTCAGAGGGTAATTTTGCAGCAATATGAGAGGGTTGATTTGATGACTCTGCACAAATTTAAATGACTTGCGAATGTAGTGGTTGACTGAAAGGGTGGAGCTAACCAGCAGCTATAGCTAGCATACCTAGCCTAGGCTGGCCTGGTACATTAGAGTCAGTTAATTCCGTTCACTTGATTTCAAGTATATATATCCTACCCATTAATCCTTGGCTCTACTAAAAATAAAAGCCACTTCCAAAGATGCTCAAAAATCAATATATAGTGTCTATTTCTATACACTGAATTATCCACACACCTTGCCACACGTATTCGCATGTGTGTATGCTTATATAACACTAAAATTGCCTTATTGAATGCTGATGGCTGGCTAGCCAATTCTCATTCCAATGCCGCCCAAATTGACTCCTGCCACGTCATCGAGAACAGACATTTTATTTTTATTCCTGTGGTTATATTAACCAGTCAGAGTACCAGAAAGTCGTCCACTACATGCACAGCCGCAGCATCCCCTGGAAATATTTATCCTTATGTTGTTCATACATGACCAGACTCCGCCCCATTTTCTCATACAGACCCATCATGTGACCACTAAGCACTGAGCAAGCCATGAAATCAGGGCACATCCCTTGGTGGCATTGGCGTGTGAATCCGCTATTCCTGGAGACATTCTGATTCCTGATTCCTTGGTGAACAAGAAAGGGAAAAGTTGTTATCAATTCACATGTACAACCGTCGTCGTCGTCGTTGTCGTCATCGTCGCCAGGACTTCTTGTTCACGTGGTTGTTGGTAGATAGGTAGGTAGGTATGTAGGTAGGTAGGTATAGGTACCCGACCCGATGGGCATGTAGGGTTCATTCCGGTGAAAGCTTCTCGTCTGTTTGTAACCTCATAAATTCGTCATTTTTCAAGTTTTGAGGAAATTTTTCGACTTTGGTGTGAAAAAGCTTTTTGTTCGGGCGAAATCCACCTGTACGGGATTGATGGGTTGTTCAACCGACCCCATAAAGTTAAAAAAAAGGGAGGAAAAACCAAATGGGGGATCTTTGTTTTTTTTGTACAGTTATATGGGTGGATGTGAAATTTAGATGAGTGTGGTGTGGTGGGATGAAAATAATCGGTCAGAGAAAATTTTTGAATCTGATACAGGTTAACAGTGGATTCAGGCTTTCGATTTCGATGATTGAAAGATGGATGAAGAGGTGAAATGAGGACGAATTGATATTCATTGAAAATGTAATGCATTGGTTAGAGAGTTTTTTGCTTATGTATTGTTTTATGTTACGCACTTTGTGAAGTACACTTTAATGATATTTTAGTAATCAGCTCTAGTAGTAGAATTTTTAGGTAGAGATTAAATTATAGTTTGGTCCAAATTATTTCACAAACGGATGGCGCAGGTCGTGTGTTAATGTCAAACATTCAATGGTGAATATTATTCCTACAACTCCTTAATGTATCTTATTATAACTAAAGTAATTAAAGGGAACTCACCTGTTTTCACAATATCCAATAGGTACCGTTTTTAATGGCACATCTGTAAGCACGCCACGAATGTTACACTTTTTTGAATACTGGACCATCGGAGTCCTCCACACGAATATTTTCTGAAAGAATACATACTTGTGTGAGTGTAGTACAGATTTACATACTTTCAGTGGTGGAAACCGAATGTTTTAACTTGATTCTTTGTATACTTTATACGTAAAAATAGAAAAGATTTTAAGTTAGCAATCACTCAAAATTATTTATAGAATCTTCTATATTATTCAAGGTAATAATGATAAATTAAAAGTTTTGTTAGTGCTTTACATATTAAATAAGAAAATACCTAAACGGTCCCAACAAAATAACATAAATAACATTGGAGGTTGAATTTCCTATCATCGAGGGCCGTTAGACCTATTTTGATTAAAATTACGTAAGCTAGACCATGAATTTAACCTCAGAGGCAAAAGAGAAATTTTAATTAAAAATTCATTAAATTAGACCATAAAAGTAATTTTAACTTTGTAGTTACATATTAGATGAAAATAACGTAATAATTCTTTTTTTATTTACCTCATAGGAATGAGGAAAAATTGATGAATAAATAAGGGAAATTTCCTAAATCTGATGCAAATTTTCTTACTTTTTACCTAAATTTTACTTAAGTTTGAAGTAAAATTTAAGGAAATCTATGGACTTTGTAGTTGGATATATTTCCGAATTCAAGGCAAGGTCCATATTCGATTGTGTTCGTTCTCAAAGTCAAAATTTTCTAAAAAGTTAAGCAGACTACACGGTAAATTGGAATAAATGGACACCGAATTCCCTCATAGTTGAAATTATGTAATTCTTCCTTCAAAGGCAATTGAAAGAAGAAGTTTATTTTATCATTGGTAAATATGTTATATTACAGTCCTTCCTTTGTCTTCCGGTGTACCTCAGGGTTCTGTTATGAGTCCACTATTATTTAGCTTATTTATTAATGATGCCGTACGTGATAATAACGTTCACCTATATGCCGACGATGTTCAATTGTACACTAGCAGACCAATTAGTCTCATAGAAGACTGTATTGCACGTCTAAATGAGGACTTAGAAAGAGTTTATGACTGGGCAGTAAATAACGACCTTATGATTAATCCAGGTAAGTCTCAATGCCTTGTGATACGTCATGACTCCTTAGAAGAATATATTCCTCCCGTCTTTCTTGACGCCCGTGTGTTACCATATGTTGAGCAGGCTACAAATTTGGGGATAAAGATCAATTCAAGACTGAGCTGTTGTGATCACATATCTTTACTCATTGGCAAAATTTATGGTGGATTGCGGCGGTTATGGCTTTCTACCTAGATATTAAGCTGCAGCATCAAACTGAAACTCGTCAAAGCCCTGATCATACCCCATTTTTCTAATGGAAGTCTTATTTATCCACTACTCGATTCATGTTGCCGTCCTCGTTTAGTAAAGATCTTCTCGGCTGTTCTTTGGAGTCGTATCTCAGGCGCAAGGCACTTGTCTTTTTTTATAAGTTAGTGCGCACAGGTGGCCCGGATTAGTTGGAATAATTTGCCAAATAGAGTGAGGAGTGCGGGTACAGTTGGAGAGTTCAGAACGCTGCTTTACTCCCATATACCTTAGTGATGGTGGAATTGCTTCTTATGTATGATTAGTAGGTAATATTAGTTATTTTATTTTATAATTTTTTTCTTTCTTTTTATTTTGTTTTGGAATTTTTATTAGTACTATCATTGTTATACCGATTGAACTCTGTTTTTTCTTTTATTTTTGTTTTTATTTTTTATTTTTTTTATTTTGAACTCACGCTTTTCTCTTCTTATTTTCCAATATATAATGTACTTTAAAAGATTAATAATCTTGTGTACTTTCCGTAATAAAATGAAATAATAAATAATAAAATAATAATAAATAAGCATCCAACCTTGGAATGAATTGTTTTGGTATTCTAAAGACTGGGAAAAAGTCTCATATAATCTTGTCTGCGTCACCAAATATTCAAGACTAAAGGTCGCGAAAATCGGTTATTTTCAATTATCTAGTTTTCCGTGGAAAATTCGTCATTCAGGTCATTATGAAACTAGTAGATTATAAAATTACCTACAATTTACATTTCAAGCATTTTTTTTTAATCTACAACCGTTTTCGAGGTAATACGAGAGTAAGCGCGCATCCGTATACAGGCGTAGGTATATAGCGTATAACGCATGTGAACGCGGGGCCAAGAATGTTATTTATTATTTATTTATTATTAAGACCAAATACAAAATAGTGTATTTAAAATTATTCTTGTTCGTCGTCTTCTTTGTCATGAGGTTGCCCAAGGTCAATGTCGATATAATTATCATCGTCATCGATATCCGTTACAGTTGTTTCGCCAACCTCGAGGACTTCATGCACGCTGTCTCCATCGGAATCATTTGGTATTGATGAGGCATTGAGGCATGCTTGGCCGTTACATTGGCCACAAACTGTGGAACATAGTAACCCTACTTTTACAGCCGATAACGACGGTATTGACACCAGTACCGCAAGAATTGTTAAATATGATTTTTTGCAATTGGAAGAAAGGCTGTGGCGTTAATTGTGGATGTTTATGGCCAATGTAAAGCTAAAAATCTTGTCTATCTAAAACACTTTGGGTGATGAACAGGAATAATAACATAAAGTATGATAAGGCCTATCGCGCACTGGCGACTTTTGTCACGTAACTATTTTGTCACCACCGTCATTTCCATAGTCTCTAATATAAAGGCGCGCATGACAGCAAGGTGACTTTTTGGTTCCTCCGGCTAGCAACTTTTGGGTGACGAAACTGTCACCCTCACGTTTGTATGAATGTGTACGCACTGGTAATATTTATGTCGTCACTTGACTGCAATTGTTTTGGGAGATGCCAGAAACTTACGCATCTGGGGTATGAGAGGATGATATAAATAACAAGTAAAAAATCTAGATGTGGTGTAAGACCAATTCTAATGATACCCCCGAAGAAACAATTTTTTTTTATATAGTTGTAACCGTAAGGTTTGCATTACCAAATTATATAACTTGAGTTATATAGACTAGTACTCGAAACCTCTTTGTAACCACAATAAACCCCTTATAGAGCTTAAATGGAGGATTATATAAAGGTTGCCGTGACTTTATTTAGGTAACGTTATATAACTAAAAGTTTTACAAAATGAGAAATTAAAATATTCTGGTTACCGTAATATAACTTCTTATTTAACAGTTATATAACCTAGGGTGCTCTCGATTAATTTATTTTGGTCATAGCAGTGGTTACAGTAACGTTTCAGTTACCTTTATAAACTTTGTTTATAACGGTGATGGTAAAGTTTCCACAACGCTTGGAATTTCCTCAGACTGATTACTTTTAGTGATTGAAATGTTAGCGAAATTACTTTTCGTTACCTTTATACAATATACAGCAAATACAATAAAATGCAAATATTTACGAAACCTATCTTGACATATAATCTCGATACTTTTTGTATTGCATTTTTATAATGTAAGGGTTTAATACTTTTACATTAATTTTTCGGCATATACGTGGTGAAATTCAGCTGCAATTAAAATTTTACTGTGAATATCATCATACATACTTCTAAAAAACACAGACCGCTCCAAAAATAAGCAATATTTAAGAATTTTAATTAAATATTTAAAAATTTAAAATTTTCACTTAGATGGTATTAATTCATAAAAGTAACATTACATAATGTAGAAATGTTATTTACCTAAAATGGTGTATTTTCTTCATATAAAAATAAAACTGAAGCCACATATCTGCAATTTAAAGCATTGGCTTAACCGACATTTTCTTTTTATCTGTAATGCACAGATGCAAAAATGGCGGCTTGTAGGTACTTAAATGAACGAATTACTATTATAAAACTTCCAGTAGTTTTATGTAAACTCTGGCTATATTATAGAAACTTAACGACTCTTGTAAAACTTCTAGAAATATTATATAAACTATAGGAACTACCATGCCTCCAAAATGGTCATAATATGTAACGTTTGGTAATGTTAATATCTTATAGTGATAAAAAACAGACGTTAGTGTTCTTATATAACCTTTGGTTATATTGTGTTAAATAAATAAAAATAGTTTTATAATGACTCCATTCGACACTAAAAGTAATTTGTTTTTATAACGATCACCGTAGTTACTAAAGCGCCACCAAAAAATTTTACGATATTTTATAGTGGGTATATGTATGTATTACCGAAAGTTCCCAATATTTATTAAAGTCACCAAAATTACTGAATGTTGTCCAGTTATATAAGGGTAACCACGGATACAGCAAAAACACTTATTGCCAATGAGTTATATAACGTGGTGATGAAAACAATTATAAAACTTTCTTATATACCTTGTAGTAATGGTTACTCTAAGTTATATAGACCGGTGAATTTCCATCACCAACTAATAAAACCTTTAGTAACTTACTTCCACGATAACCACTAGTAACCTTAAAAAACTCTAATATAACTACGTCACCAATTGGTAATATTATAAAACACTTATATAACCACTCAAATTCTTATATAACCGAGTAACCATTATATAACCCTTATAAAACTACCCATCACCTTCAGTCACCAAAAATTGGAAAAATTGTTAGTTGTGATTGAATGCCCGTATGAAATTTCGTACTGTGCAAGTTTGATTCTTCAAAAAGTCTTTCGCATATATTTCTAGAACGGTTCATGGTACAGTAAAAATGATTATAACCAATTTCATAGGATTTCATATTCGGAAAAACTCTTCAGTACAATAAAAACGTCTAGGACTGATTATTTTAGCAGTATACGTAAAAAAACCAAACAGTTTATATATAGAAACACCGAGAAGGGATTGCCCAATTTAGACCATTTTTGAATCTTTACTTACTATTTTTATGAAAGAACTGTGTACCCTACGAAGGACTTACCCGATTTGTCTCATTTTCGAACTTAATTTTACATTTTTTTAAAGCTCATATGCAAAATTTCTGCTCTCGTAAGTGCATGCATTCTCGAGATATCGTGCGGACAGACGGACAGACGAACAGACAGACGAACGGACGGACGATCAGACACGCGAAAATCAAAATAACTTTTAATATTATGCCTGGGTGCCCAATCTATTTTGCTCTACCGTCATTATTTCTATGCTTTACAAATAGAATGACAAACTTAGTATACCCTTTAAATTTCATCTAGTGTATAAAAATGTGGGGAGAAATATCCATAAAAGATTCGAGTTACAGCAAGTCTCTTTTGGTACGTACTTTGATAAATTATAGCAGCTCTCAAATTCTGTAGTAAAACATCAAAGCTTTCAATACTCATACGGAAATATTCAGAGAATTTTTCAGGATATTATCGCAGTTCATCAAACATTAAGTGAAATTTTTCTTTAAACAGCCCTTTGGTCCAAATTGGAACGACCTAATAACGTTGATATTTTATGATAAATACAAGTATCACAGCTGCCTCCTCTTCGTAATTTATATTGATGAATGGTGATATAAACATGATCTGCTCCACTGGCAACATTTTATTTTCTAATTATGACTAAGAAAAAAATGTATAACTGATACCGTTACTTTCATAAGAATATTAGACATGTTCTCTCCTTGGTCTTTGCTGTTTTGTAAACATTTGCGGTTAATATTCTTTTACAAATTTCAATTTAGTTGAATCCATTGATCAGTGTGAATGTGTGTCCATTAAACGCATTAAAATATAGAAGTTCGTTATTCGAGTGAACTGATTTTTTTATAATTTTTATTAATAAATATTATCCTTAATTTACTGTTAAGAGAATGTCAAAACGTAGGCTCCCGGAAGCGGATAATGTAGACCCACCAAAATGTCAGCTTACCAAAAGGCTTGTTGCCATTTTTCTTATAAAAAATTTCAATCAAATTTTACATTTTGAATTTGAATTTATTTTAAGGTGCATTGAAGTTAACTAAGTTTTTTAGTTAATTCTCGTTAATAAATAATCGTTTTTATAAAAACTGCAGCATTTTTTCAAAGTATTGTGATTAGCTTGAATGCCTGCTTGATTTCACAAAAGTCCGTGGACTAGGCTACCAACAGACGTAAGAAATGCAAGGCTCGCAAAGGGTTAATTCAATTCTGTCAATTGTCAAAGATCTTTTTCGTATGTAGGCAAAATTTCACAATTTAGGACGAAATGTCCTATTTAAAGTCGAAATTTCTTTATAGGAAAAATATATCGTTGCCTTTAAACACAAAATTGCCCTCAAAGTCGATAATTTTGACTATTTCGCCCTGCCGTACAGGAAAGTCGTCGTATAAAGAAAATGTTTCATTCTGTTTAACTTTTACGTCGACAGATGTAATATAGGCTATATATATTTAACAAAACATGGCTGCCATAAAAGTTGCAGAAAAAATTTTATGATACTATTGCAATTTTACGTTGGATGTATGTTACAACTTTATGCTTTATTATGTTATTAATTTTTTTTGATTTTATTACCTGGCCGAGCGGTTGCCAATGTATAGGTGGACTTAGTCCGAGCGTTGGTGTGGAGTGTGCGAGCGAACGCTGAATACTCCAGAATTGTACCTTGATTCCCTTGTGTTCTCCAGTGTATGGCGTGAGATAACAGGGCCTTGTCCAGATACCAAAACTGATGCGAACGGGTACGGCTCTGCCAACTAGGGGCTTCTGAAGTGGGGCCTGGTACAGCGGGCTCTGGTCCTTTTTGGAATTCTTATTTGGGGAGCTCCAAATCATCCAAAGGTTACGTTTTGACACTATTTAATCCCTTTTCTTTAATTTTTGTGATCGGGTTGGTAACAAAAACTGCCGATGACTAGGCTTTTTACTGATTTTCCTTTATTTGTTCCAGGCTTTTATAAAACAGATTGTTTTTATTTTTGACAAACTACGTTCTTTCTTAACCAAACTCCAAACTAATTATGGCGGCTTTTTCTTACTATTTTTTAACATTTTTCTTTTTTGTACTAGATCTAACTAAACGTACTTAACGACGTCTATTGGTGAGGTTATAGGTTATGAGTCGTTTAGTTTGCTTGATTTACTATTTCATTTTTTCTTATTCTAACTACAGGTTAACATTCTTTAACTTTAATCACAGGTCAAAATTGTTTACTTTCTCTTATTTTACTCAAATTTCAAAATTTGAACATTCTTCTTTTAATTCTTTACAAATTTATTTCTACTACATGTTGCACTTATTTCTTTGTGGCATTTCTAATTTTTCCTATCTGTCGCTACTATTTTATTCTAATACCTCCTCCTTTAGCTTTTTACATTTGCCAAAATTTATCGTAGTGACTTAGTAAGCTCTGTACAGGATTTTTATGTAGTTTTACTATAAATGGTGTTAAAACTTCAATTTAGTCATTCCTTGATTTTTGTACGGCTTCTTATTTTATTCTACGTTACACGCTGTCAAACAAAATTCGTTTTACTTTTATTTTCCAATGTCTGTAAACCGTTCTGTTTAATGCCGATTTCATAATTGTCAAATTATTTCGCTACGTTTTCACTTTCCTATATTTGGCAGATTGGTTTCTTCAAGGTATATATGAGACCAGGAGGGTGATTCTGATCTTTTGTCGTACTTGAATGTCAAAATATACGCCTAAATGAAATGAACTTTTTTATTGATTTTTCGTGTTTTTATTCAGTTCAGCAAGCCTTGCAACACGTAGAATGAACTGAAAATGACGCTTCATATCAAAAATTTTAAAAATATCATTTCGAATTTAAGCACTTGTGTAGCTCTAAGTTGGTGTCGAATATCCATTTACCATAGTTTATAATTTTTGTCACAACCTCGGGAGCAGTTGACTAATTTGTCGTACTTTTAGGCGTGTATTCTAACATTAATTCATTTCAAATTCATTTTAGTTTATTTTGTGGTTGATTACAAGGATAAATCAAAATGAATAAGGTGAATATAAAAGTACGACAAATTTGAGGTGGAATGTCAAAATATGTGACTAAAATATACGCCTAAGCTACGACAAAGAGATCAGAATCACCCCCCAGGCATTCCCTTTAAAATTTTCACAGCCTGTGACGTAATTCTGTCACTACTGTATAAACATTTTTATAGGAAAGACAGTTAGAGGAGAGAGTATTACGTTCTCTGTACCGTGCTTTCTTATACATTTTCACGACAACTCGTCACTAATGGCGGAGTGTGGTTCGTAATGGGAATATCTTGTACCCGATATACCTTGGGTTGGTTGAAAAAGTAGGGATAAAACTACGCTATACGTCAAAACTACAAAGCGCACCGGGACACTACGCTACCAGACCGTAGCGTAAAATGTGCACACCGATGTGCTGGGGAAATGACAACGCTTCGGTCGCCTGAACGACATGGTGTGTAAAAATGTGACATTATGTGACATTCAGCGTGCACCTGAACGCACGGCTGTTTTCCGATATGGAATAGCTGACCGACTGAGTAGTGTCATATGTGCATGGTATGAAAACGTCAAATTTGTTTCAATTTAAAAACAAAGCCAGAAGAAAAGAAGGAAATGATGCGAAAGAGTTTGTTCTCTCCAACAAATCGAAGATTCCGGCTTATCGATGTCGGCTTGCCGGGAAACAGCATCGATGCGGGAAGTGAAACATTCAAATGTTATCAATGTCATTCGAGTTTCCTTATCCCACACGGATAGAAAATTTCTTTTTCTTTTGACTGCAGAGCATGATCCGTGGCACATTATCACGTTCCATAGAGCAGCAAAAGCTGCTAAGAATGCAGTTGTACCAAAAGGAATGGTAAAAAGTCTCTGGTATCAAATTTTAGATGGAATTCATTATTTGCACACAAATTGGGTCCTGCATCGTGATTTGAAACCTGCAAACATTCTTGCAATGGGCGATGGTAACGAACGTGGTCGTGTAAAAATTGCAGATTATGGGATTTGCAAGACTTTTTAATGCAAATTGTTGTTTAGCCCAATCTATGGAAAGGCATAACATTAAGCCAGACAGGAAGGCATTCCATTTGATACAGAAGTTACTTTTAGTGGATCCAAATAAACGAATTAGATACATCTGAACACGCAATGCAAGATCCATATATCACAGAAGAACTATGTATGCCTTCCGACAAGGCCACACCATTCGTCACACACATTCGTCCACTTGATATGTGCCGCTGTATTTATTCTTAGTAGGCAAGCAAGTTCCGTGGCCAGAATCTACTTTGTCCGGCGTAGGAATATTTTAATTAAATTTTAATAGTAGGCGTTTTTAGTTGATAAGTTAAATAATGTTAGCTCGTATCGTAAGTCAGTTTTATTTAGAACGCCAAGTTAAGCAGACCAACTCTATTGATTGACCACCAGATTACATTTGTAAATTTACATAGGCTCCCCCAATAAAGAGCCTTAAAGGAATCCCGCGTACTAGCTTTTCATTCGCCAAAGCCGCAGTAATTTGTTTACCTCCACAGATTTAGGAGCAGCTTTTGGAAGACCAATTCAGTCGCCAAGGACTGGTCGAGGCCGACGTCTCGTCTCCACGGACCGGCACAAAGGCCATCTTTGCTTACAGAATTGACAGGGAAGGCGTCCCTTCTCAAGGAGCGACCTGCATCAGACCACACCGGAATCCCGACAGGGCTAGCGCTCCGCTGCCATCCGACTTTCCCTCTCTATCTATCCCGAATACAGGTTCTAGGTTATTGCTGACAGCCCGAGTAGAGACCTACCACCCAGGCCTGCTCGGTCAACTAGAAGAGTTCCTTCCTTAAACAAGCTGCCACTAGAGACGAATCCGATAAGGGTGTTCTCGGAGCATCGAATTCCCTAGTTATAAACGTCTGTGGATCTGGACAAACGCAAGTGGACTTGGAGAAATATATTCACATCAACATCCACAAGTTTATCTTTTTCCATAGATAGTTACTGCAAGAAACACCCAAATAAAAGCATTTTTCTTAAATTCAGAACGATTAGAGAATATTTAAATTAATTTTAACAAAGCAAAGAATAATTTAAAAAACTTTAAAATCATTACTTTATATAAATATAAAATATTTTTAAAGTGCGTTGGTGTTTTTTGAAAAATTATTTTCATATTTGTCAATAAAATTTTTGTCGTTTTAAATTCAACGCTTAGAAGCTGCAAGCCCATAATTTCTACTAATATTATTAATGCAACACTTTTCAAAATCATTCTAATTACAATTGTACCTTATTTCATAATATGTACGCACAATTTTTATAAAATTAAATTCCATCTACATTGACGCACAAGTTAACATAAGTTAAACTAGGTAGAAAATAGATCGAGATTAAGCAAAAATTTTGTAAATTCTACGTGAAATTTACGTTAAATTTACCAAATCAAGGAAATGTGTCCTCTGCCCTATACGGAAATATTCCCCAATTTTCCATTTAAAATAATGGTTTACTACTTGTAAGTTGTATTATGAGGCTTTCTTTCAGTTTTAAATAAAAATGGCTGCAAAAAAGAACATTCAGTAACGACTTAAAGTTACTTATAGTGAAAAATTTTGAGCACGGACTGAAAATATTCGAAAATTGCGAAGAAGTTTGGTATTTTGAAGGGAATAATCAGCAAAATCATAAAACAAATGGCAGGAAGGTGGAAGGCAACCAAGCGTGTTGATGACATTAAAAAACGACTTTCAGTGGAAGATCCATTAAGGACTACTGAAGACTTAGGAAACTAGTACATGAAGAAGATGTTGATATAAGTTCGAGGACAATTAGACGAAGACTAGACGGAATAGGTTTATTTTTGCGCTCCGTTGATATCAAAGAAAAATAAAACACTGGGAATTGATTTTGGAACAGAACATTCCTCGTGGCCAGAGTAAAACTGGGATAACATTCTTTGGAGCGATGAAACTAAAGTCAAACTTTTTGATACTGACGGCTTGAAGTATGTACGACGTTCAAAAGGTGACAGATATGGTCATAAATATCATATTCCCACTGTTAAGCATGGCGGAGGATCCATCATGGTCTGGGAGGCATTTCGTCATGGGGACCAATTTTTAGAATTGATGACGGTATTATGAAGAAGTTTAAGTATAGATTCATTTTGGAAAACATTATGCTCCAGGACAATTTTCGTATTGGACGGGCACAATTGGCAGCTGACATGACGCCGACATTTAATGCTGGTTTGTGCTGGAGCGTACTATTCCCAATTTTTAACTTTAGCGCTGCTGTGTCAACAGAGCCAATCTGCGGCGACACGGCTGGTCATTTGTTTGTCTTCTTATGAGTAGTAATAGTGGGTATAAGGACCAATCTACATCGACAGCTACACGCTGCAAGCTTCAAACTACAAATGTCAGTTTGCACATATGTCGTACCGTAGAAACTGCCACATAGAGAGCTTCAAGCTACATGGTGTAGCTAGCAATAAATGCAGCTGTAGCTGACTTTAGGCAAAATTTTGTAGCTATAGCTGCAATAACACCAATATAATAATGAAGTAAAAGTCATATTTCATATCAAAAACACATTCTGTGGTTACGGATAAAGAGCACGTATAGTGGAAGAAATAATTAATTTTATCCAAGGATATACGATATAATGGCACTAAAAGCTTGAAAAAATCTAAAAAAAAAATTGACTTTATTCATGTTAAGTTGTCAGTACGTAGCGCTCATTGTAGCAGATTGCGCTTCATGAAGCTGAAATAGAGCTTCGTGCAGCTTGTAATGTGTAGCTCTCGATGGAGATTGAACCTATTACTTTGAAACGTGTACGATTTTTTTAGAAATTTCTTGTGTTTTAGATAGTGTCGAAAGGTCATCTCATACCTAACAGAAGAATGATATAAGTAATTTTGTAATACATATTTATTTGATTGTTTGAATGTTTAGAAAAAGGCATGTAATACTTATAATGCATACAAGCCAATTATTATGATGCTTAAATATTTTTGTTGCGTCGATTATTCGTATAAATAAAAAAAAAACACAATTTCGAGTTTTAAAAGTGTTATTATAGCTGTTTTTTTTTGCATATGGGTTCGGGTCAGAATCAGAAGTAATTTCCGCATTAAATTATTTCGATAGAGCGCTATAAGTTAAAATACTTTTGGCAAAATGCAAAATTGTGTTTTTTAATAATTCTTATGTCAAACATTAATCCATATGGGTTCTAGGTTCAACATTTAAAACTTTTTTATCTACATTTTTGGTCAGCGATCATAAATTTCTTTTACCTATCTGATTTTTTTTTTCATAAAATGAACTTACAAATTGTTGTTAAAAGTTTGAATGAGTAACTATTCAACAACGGTTGAAACGATTCTTGAGGTTCACTCTTTCGACCACAAGGGTACAAGCATTCAGTTTTTTTAGAA
Organism: Dioctria linearis; assembly: GCA_963930735.1. Classification (NCBI taxonomy): domain Eukaryota; kingdom Metazoa; phylum Arthropoda; class Insecta; order Diptera; family Asilidae; genus Dioctria; species Dioctria linearis. Next base: position 165,484,267 of record OZ005744.1, read on the forward strand.
CGATTTGAAAATTTTTCTTTCGATTTTTCATGCACTATTGGTGGACGACCATGGTTCCAAAGGGTTATATTAATTCAGGTGCCTTGGCTGGTCTGGGTCGCTAAAGATATTTATGAAAGTTGGGAGCATACATTTTACAAAATTTTAAAAGCGGCTTCTTCCGGCTACCCCAGGAACATTTAGCTCTGATCCCCCCCCCCACCCCCCGCATTTTCAGGTCTGAATACGTGCCTGATGCTCTCGCTTTCGTACTGATTTAATGCATTGCATCTAAGGAAATATGAAAGGATATGCTGCTACAATACTAAATGAAGTATTGTCGGTCAATCGATAAGGAAACATTAGAGCAGCTAGCATCAAATAAAATATTCCAAGAACATCATTGCAGGATAAATTGTGTGGAAGGCATCCTGAAGGCGTAGGAAAGTCTGGACCACAAAACATTTTAACGGAAATCGAAGAAAACACATGTTAAGTCGCTAGTAAAATATGGGTCATCATTAAATCCTTAGCCTTTTAAACACAGTTAAAAGAATTGAGCAAAACGATGGCATGACCATGTCCTTGAAAAATGGACGACCAGGTCGAAAATGGTATAACATTTTCCTAAAATGCAATCATAGCTTGCACATTAAATATTCAAGCTTCTAACTATAGCCAGAGATACGGTTTCTGAAGAGATTATTCGAAAATGGTTGATCAACAATTGCAAAACTATATAAAGGAAATAAATGCAGGAGACATATTTCAAGAAACAGTTGTATATTCCATACGTACGACCACCTAGGGATGTAGGTAATAGCCATGGAAGACTGGATTTTAGATCGTTCAGAGTCAAACTGCATGAGAAAATATCGCGAATGGGGTAAATACATGATTAATTAATGAACAAATTCAAAAACATGTTAATTTTTTTTTTTTGACGACTACAAGTCCCATTAAAAATTGAAGCTAAGCGAATTTTTTTAGTACAACTGCGATAATTTTATATGCATTTCCTCCCAGTACAACACATATGCTACAATCAGCAGAATTTAGTGTTTTAAACTAATGCTCCATCACAACAAACGGGAGTGGTTAAATGATGATCTTGTTAGACACTTTTGAATCTTAGACGCATTGAATTCAACGTGATTCACTTTGCACTAAGCGAGGATACTGTCAAGATCGTTATTCAATGATCTAATCATGCAATTTCTTTTGACGCATGTGACATTTCTTCTGGAGTCCGTAAGATTGTCAAAGCAGTTAGCGACATTAAAGTCATCGCCAAAACTATGGATGGGATTAAAAATAAGGGAAAGTAAATCATGAAAAGTAAGAGGAAAGATGGGGATATAACAGAGCCGTGGGGCACACCGATATTTATAGAGTGATGGGGCAGATGTAACGCCATTTAATACACCCATATTAGGGGACAAGATAAAAAACTTTCAATGCATAATAGAAGAGGAGGAGAGAGACCAAGTATGTACTTTAAATTTCGGCTTAAATAATGTTGAATTAAATATAGCTTTAAGGTAAAAGTTTGTTTTACTATTTTCATTTATAAAACGTTGAATTCCATTATGTTATATAATTATTCCGTCTTGATTTGTTCCTTTTAATTTAATAAAATTTAAAAGATGCTGTTATCTAAAGCAACACAATTTGAATTGAATTAGTTTTAATCTGAAAAATGAATATTACATTAATGTGAATTTTATTATAACTTTTATTTTTAATGGCTTTTTAAATCTGGAATGACGAAAAAATTATTAAAGTTTATCTTTCAAATCAATATTTATTTAACATCCCCTTATAGAAGCAGCAAAGTCATTCCATAATAAATCGACCAAAAATCACAAAAAGTGTGACATGAGACCATCAACAATTTTCTTGAAATTTTACATGCCTACTTGGAGTGGTTTGTGAAAACAAAAATATATATTAAAATTTTTCCCTACATTCAGAAAAATAATAAGTTGAATTTAACCACGAGAAATACGTTAAAAATTTGTTCATGCAAATTTTCGACAACTTTAAATATTTTAACTGATTTCATTGTTTGATAACAACTATGAAAAATAGTCAAAGTTAGTTTTGTTCTGTATAATTATTAAATATATTCTGACGTTATGTTAGAATTGAGACCAACTCATATTTGAAGTTGGTTAACCGATTTATGGTAGCTTAAATATATCAATTATCGTTTGCAGTTGATAACCAAGCGGCATAGATAAGTAAGCAATTCAATTCTTTCTTATTTTAAGAAAAACACGTCTCAAAAATGGGTTTTTACTCACGCATATTCTACTGAGTAAAGAAAATGATAAAGTGATAACAGACTTAGATGAACGCGATAAAATTTCAAAAGAATTCTACAAATTATTGGAAGTTTGGGGCTTTGCCTACCTATTTGAAACATTAAACATGGTATGTTAATGTAGGTACATACATACAATTGAGGGAGCTATTTACTTGTAAAATAGCATGCTACCTACTAACAATAGTTGATTGACTGTAGAAAGGGTAAAATTAAAAAAATTAAACAGTTTTGGTGAACAATTTACATAGTATGATCAGCATGTTGACAGTGCGTTAACTTATACAAAAGCTAACAATCTTTGCCTCATAGTTGGTTTATAAACAACTGCTAATGTTGGCTATTCGCCAATTTTTAGGGTTAAATGTATTTGAAATATTTCATTATCTATTATTTGTGGTTGAATGAAACCAATTTTTTTGTTTGGCACATTATCAACCAGTTTTCCAATTACATTTTACCAATTTTTTTCTCTGAGTGTATACAATGCGTATTTTGCGAGTTAAGGCATTTTCGAAATTTGGCAAAATAGCTATCCTGGTCTTTTTTAAAAATTCATATATATTTTTCTATTTATGCTAGGACAGTGAAATATGGCTCATTTGAAACAAAGGATTTCAAGCTATCTAAGAAAAACAGCATGCTAAATATTTAGGCGAACAAGGACATCAAGAATAAGGATTGTATCCTTTATCCTTGAGTATCCTGGAAGATGTACTTTTGATTTTAATAAATTAATTTTTTTATTTTTAAGCTTATATTATCCACTAAACATATTAAAATTTAACTTGGGTTCTCAACGCGATCAAGAGTACCTACAAAATCGAGAATGTTTCACCAATCTTGCATTTGTTCAGAATAAATTGTTAATTTCTTGAAAATTTCATGAAAGTTAATAAGTAATTATGTATCTGTAAAAGTCGTGCAAGTTCATTAAACATGATTCTAGATTCTATAGAAATTTATGAATTTTCAGAAATTTCCTGACTCATTATAATGATGATGATTTCTAGAGTTAATATATGAAAAATATGAAACTTACGAGATTCACAAAATCACTTTGAGATCGTATCGGATGAAACGATTTTAGATCTACACAATTTTCTAAAACATTCTCTGGAGTTAAACCCACATTTGAAATAAACTCAGCATGTTCATGCTAAACCAACATCATGCATTTGGTCACAATTTAGTTAAACCCTTTTCCATACGACAGTTTCACACTGTCGGTTTAAGCCTTCGCTCAACTTATTTTACTGTTTCATAGTGGTGGTTCAAGTATGTTGAATTCTGTTTAAAATTGATTTGAACTTAGACCACTGAATTTGGACACTTGAGCCAAAGCTCATTGTATTCTTTGACTATCAGAACCAGCTTAACAAAAGCTTGCTTGTAGTGACACGTTAAATCAGAGAAACGTAATTATATTTTTCAACAGTCAACGTGTGTGCGTTTATTTATTTATTGCTGTAATTTACTTCAATTGTAAACAAATTTCAGTACAAAATGAAATCTCATGGCATCACAGTTCAGCTGAGTTGAGCATAAAAACAAACTATGAAACAGTTTTGACTTGATATACAGTTTAAACTTACTGCTCAGGTACAACTGAGCGAAAGCTTAAATCGACACTAGTGAAATCGCACATTAAGGTTCATAGGCAAGCGTATCGGAATCATTTACGGCCTATCTTCGGAAAATATTGCTGTTAATGTAATTTTGAAAGGAATGACAGCAATCAGCTGTTTTAAGATAATGTTCCACTTTAGTTCCACTTCAGGCCATTGAATAAATAACTAATAAGGAAACGATCGGGTGAAAACCTAAGCCACTCGGCGAAATGCATTAGTGTGCTGTGTTTGTATTCGTTTCGTCATGGGAGTAGTGCAACCGTGAAATTTTGAAGGGGGACATGTTTTATAATCCAAATTGCTATGCGCCATAAACAAATTTTTGGCGCCCCCTTATCTTCAGATAATATCTTCAGATAATATTCCAGTTCCAGGTTGTACATCAACGGCCAACGCGGTCAGACGTATTTCTAAGTTCGCTCGCTCCGTCGCTTGGGCCAGAGTAGGGGTTTCCGGGAGATTCCTTCTTCCTCGTGTTGCCTTCAATGCTTCATCGGACATGCAATCTCTCGGGTATATTTGTGGTGTTTAGTGTGTAGTGTTCGTCTTTAAGAGTTTTACTCACCAGTTGATCTTATCAACTGTAATAGTGAATCAAGCGTGGCGTCGGTAACGGTAGTTTCAATTTCATGAAACTTGACTTGTGTTCCGTCGACCTATACATAACAACAAAATTAAATAATACAAACACAATTAAAATAGCAATTCAATCATAAGCAAATTAACAACTGTCACAAAACAAAATACAACCATACAACTATATAACAAATTCGTTTGCTGAAGTTGAAAGAAAGAAAAAGAAAGATAATATTCCTTGTCATTGCCCATGATAATTTAAGTGACTTGTCAACCAGAATTTTCAAATAAGTGACTAGCCCTTTTTCTCCACCCGCTCCCAGGGTTTGACTGTCATTGAATTGCCTACTCAAGTAAACTGTATTCGCACGAAACCCCGCTTCCTTATTAGTTATTTATTCAATGCTAATTCCTGAAAAAGTTGAGGTAGGAATGTGAATGTTTGAAAGGGCCTTTAGTGATGTCGGAACAATTATGAAACTTGAAAAATGAACTAATATATTCCAATTCGCTTGATTAGCTTGATACTGCGTGCATTATATATAAAATAACAAAAGCATTATTTGAGGAGATCCAAAACGCTATATATATATCTATTAGCGTAAAAATTTAGGAAAAGATTAAATGTATTATGATTATGAAACGTTTTAATGTGAACAACCAACTGTATCGGGGTATAAGTGCCCATAATTATGAAAGTGGCCTAGCCTAAGTCACTTTTAGCGAAACAGCCTGAAAAGCTATTTGCGATACAAAGATGCATAGTTTTTTTACATTTAATCAATTCCTTTAATACTTACTATTTGGAAATAATGATATCTATACAAATTTAAACTTTCTGTATATAATGTATTTGAAAATAGCTTTTCACTCAGTTTCGCTAAAAGTGACTTAGACCACTATCATAATTATAAGCACGGATTTGTTGCAATTTAGTGCAACTATGAATTTTAAAGAATTTTAAATTAAAATTTGATTACTTACCGCACAAATTTAATCAACCTCTTAAAAACCTGCACGGGCAACCTCAGAAAAAGTTTCAACGAAACTAATATTTTTATACTGCGCCTGTAAACTTATCTTTACATTGCAACTTCCGAGACTGCGGCAGCACAAAAAAGTTGCAAACAATCGAGCTGCTGCTGCGTTTCAGAGGTGTTTACACATTGCAACCCTCGTACCTTTAGACTGACATTAACATAGATTTTAGCCGTCATGACACGATAGATATGTAGCGTTTTAGGCTAGACTTTATCTACATGCATTTCAAGATGACAAGATATCAAGCACCTACTTAGGTATTTGTTTTGTTAATTAACTGTTATACTGATGCCGAGTTGAAAAAATAATTGAAATAATTCAAATAATCATTAAATGTTATAACAAAAGAGACAACAATAATTCGATGAAGAACGAGTCGGCAAATTAACACAATAAAGTATTTTCTTTTCAGCAACGAAAAAAGCTGCAGTTTTCCTGTTATATATGTAATGTCAACCTAAGTTGCACTAAATCGTAACAAATCCATAGTTATTCCTCGATAAACAGGACTCAATACCTAACCCTGATAATATCAAAATTTTAGCTTTAGAAACCTAGAAGACTAGGAAGGCCACGATACAAAAAACGTTTTTTTGAAGAGGTCATCTCACTCCCATAAAAAAAAATCTAGTATTCTGCCAAATTTCAAAATCTTACGTTATGTCGTTTTCGAGAAAAACTTCTGTGACAGATAGACGCAAGAGCGATCTTATAAAGGCTCTGCGGTTTCCTTTTGAGGTATACGAAACCCTTATGGCCAGTTTCACAGAGTTTAAACCAAGGTTTAGTTTAAACCACCCTCCAAGTTTAAACGTAGTTTAAACCAAATCGAGTTTCACAGTGCATTCTTTTAGTAACGTTGGTAGTACTGATTAAATTGTGAATTAAATTAGTTATCGCCACCATTGTGAAGCAATTTTGCAATGAATCAATCTGTCAATCGGAAAAAGTAAACAGATCAGAAATAAAAAATATGTAGTTATATTTTCTAATTTTAAATATGCCAACATTAAAAAAGGATGAAAATTTTAGCATAAGTGAAGTTGAGCTAATGCCTTCACTAATGCATAAAAAAGAGATATACAATAGAGCGGAAGAAGACGGAAAAGAATAGATTCGAAGACAAAGCGACAAAGTTCTTTACTTAAACTGAACCTAGCATAAAAATCAACGTCGTCCCACTAATTAAAATGATTTGGCCGATTTCTAATTACTCTCAGTCGTTGCCAGAGTTGTAAAATTAACTCAAAAAAATCTTCTTCATCGCTAGAAATGTCTCAATCTAAATCCATGATGAAATTATTTACTTGATATAAGAAAAGCAATGCTACTGTTAAAATATAATTATCTTGAGTTTAAACCGAGGAAGGGCACGGTTTAAACTCTAGTTTAAACCGGGGTTTAAGCCAAACTGTGAAACTCATTCGTCGAGTTTAAACAAAATTTTTGGTTTAAACTAAATATTTGGTTTAAACTCAGACTGTGATATCAATGTGGGCCGCATGGTTCAAGTCAGTCCCTTCCACTTCGTTTCGTATAGTTAGAGAGATCAGTACAATAATGGGTATGGTGTTGCCTATAGGTGAATTAAAATTTTCTTTTTAGTACAATATAACCCGCTCTTAAAATTATTCCTGTAAATAAAGGATTGATATCAATCATGGAGGGTTGTGAAAGACGTCAGAATTGAAAATTATAAAAATTCAAAAAATGCGATGTCCATGGCAGAAATTATCACATTATATTTGGGTGCGTCCGAGAAGTGATTGGAAATTCTCTGTCTATTCGGTCCATCGTCGTAATTCTGACAGAATTTCATAAAATCGATAAAAATAAAATATAAAAAAAAATTGAATTTTTATGCGAAATTTGGCAGGATGGAAAATTATATACCTACCTTGAATTTGTTGTTGTGCTTTTTTGAAAATGTAAAAGAGAATAAATTTGCTAAACGTGATAAAGCTATGTATACAGGGTGTCAAGTAAGTGTTGTAATATCTGAAGGCTACAGATAGGTCATACTTAGATGAGCAAAAATTGTATGGGTGGGGGGAGGAGAATCCTAACGGTTTCCGAGATAACTGGACATTAAGATATTTCAGTATGTTTTTATACATCACCCTATATCCTCTGAACGTTATACCCCATGATGATGATTTAAGCTTTGGTAGATAGATAATCGTGGGACCTTTCTGAAGGTCTATAAACTTTTTCCATTCTCCTCTCCCTTTTGAAGTTATGGCTCAATTTCGGAATTTTTACTCGGTTTGTTTTATTTACCCACTATTTTTATCAAAAAACACGTCATCAATAGCAACAATTATATACTGGATTTAAGACGCCCAAAAGCTTAGCTTTAATATACATTATTACACTATGCACCCAAAATGTAACCCTTTCTGTGTTTTCGGCACTTTTTCTTAAGCATATCTAGTGAAAAAGGCTCAAAAATGTCATTGCCATAAGATAAGTGCCTACTTTCTGGCACTTTTTGAAGTCTTTCAGCCATTTTCAATAGATATGCTTCAGAAAAACTGCGAAAAGCTCAGAAAGGGTTACATTTTGGGTGCAGAAAAGCTAAACCCTTATGCTTCTTGCATCCAATATGAAAAATTGGTATTGAGGTATTGTTTTTTGATAAAAATAGTAGTTAAAAAAATCGAGTAAAAATTCCGAAATTTTAATTTTGTTGAGCCATAACTTCAAAAGGGAGAAGAGGATGGAAAAAATTAGTACACCTTCAGAAAGGTCCCACGATTATCAATGTACCAAAGTTCAAGTCATCATCATAGGGTGTAACGTTTAGAAGTTACAGGCTGATCTATAAAAATATACCGAAATATCTTAAATTCCCGTTATCTCACAACCCATTAGGAGTTCTCTCACCCACCCATAAATTTGTTTGCTCATCTAAGCATGACCAATCCGTACCTTCGGGTATTATACAACTTACGGGACATCCTGTATTCATGGCAGAATACTAATTTTCTGCCAAATTCCCATCATGGGATTGATCTGTAAATTTGACGGGTCCATTTCATCAAATAGTATAAGTTGTAGAAGGATTGCATTTAAATTCAATTTTAATGCACTAATTTATAAAGGTGTATTTATTCATTACATATGTATATGTTTATAATAGGATAGGAATGCAGAGCACAACTCTCATTAATAGCCATGTGATGCCGCGCGTATCCCATATAAGGGAGTTTGTACGTGCACTTTGGAGGTAAATTTCAACCCCCTCCAGTAGATCGAATTTTGCAGAAAATAGAATTTCCACATTCTCCACATTGAAATGAATGATTTGATCCATATTGGCCATGGGAGTTAATTTAATTTTTAAGCTTTTTTTTTGTTTTTTTTTTGGTTTTTAGAAAGCTGTGAACTTCGTGTATAATTTTCAAAACTGACGCCCTATACCACCCACCATGATTGATATGTACCTACCTCTCATTTACAAAAATAATTTTTAAAGCAGCATAGAGCCTACCGGAAAAACCTTAATTCACATATAGATAACAGCAGACCTATTATTGATGAGTGCAATAATGGGTCTCGTGTTATCTATATGTGTATTAAGGTTTTTCCGGTAGGTTCTATGCTGCTTTTAAAATTATTTTTGTAAATAACTACGGGTCCATATCAATCATAATGGGTGATGTATGCCGTCAGTGTGTATATGATATCTACTTACTTCTGTTTGACGGAATTATAAAATATTCATTGGCGTACAATCATTGAGAGGATCATAAATTACACACAAAAATATATACATCTTATATTTTGTTTCTGCAAGAAATGTAGCTGATTTTATATTACGAAATAAAAAGTATTTTTTACTCTAACAAATCATAATTCAGGACAGAGCTCTGAGCTTTCTAGAAAAGACCTATAGTCGACTCTGCTGTCATTCGCACAGCGGGTCGAGTAAACAAACTCCCTTTATTTTGGTAAAACACTGTATGAACTGATGTTTTGAAGATGCGAATCCGGTGTAGGTGAAGGTTTTTTTTTCTGAACAACTAAATCTAGCAAAAATTCTATCATTTATCAAATGATGCTTGTTGTCCTTAAAGCAGAATTTCTTGCAATTTTGAATATCGCAATTTTCACTGAGCTATTATCAAGGCCCTTGACTCGGTTATTATGCCCTCGAAATTAGTAAATAAATGCTCCAGCCTCTGAAAGAATACGACACAAAGTAACTTTCTTCTGGGTTTCAAGTACCTATGCACATAATATATAAAACATAAAACATAGAATATCCACAGCAAAAGCTATCTATATAAAACGATCAGAACAAAAATGCGACCCACATTAATTTTCACTGCAAATGTCCGTCTAACACTCTTTTTCGATGATCTTAAAAGATTCAAATTTTTACACCAGCTGGATTTAACGGACCTGCCTTTGCTATTTTTGATTTCATCGCCATCAATTTTTAGGGGAATTCGGGATAGAAGAAAAACAATCCATAACTAATACAATCGTCGAATCTTACAAGAAATGGCATCAAACTGGCTATGCCCATAACGCAAGCATATTGGCGTGGACTTACTATTCATACCAAACTACTAACAGAATGGGAATGAAGAAAAATATATTAAACGAAGGGAAAAATCTCCTCCCTATTCTCAGACAACTTAATGTCGGCAGGTCAGTCAATACAAAAACTGAGTACTCGTTAGCATCTCCAGGAACGCTTCGGCATTAATCATAGGATGATTTCTCAATATTGTAAATAGTTATATATGTTTTTTTTATCCAAAAGAAAAAACTTAGGAGATGCTCCAATAATGAAACGACACAAGATTTTCAATCTAAATAATACATAAAACAATATGGATAAAGATAATGACCATTAACATCCACGCCATCTGTTGGATCACCATATGAGTAGTTTTATTTGAAAGTGATATAAGTCCAATTTTGAAAAAAATATAGTCGGTGGTAGTTATAATGAATTAATATCTCACTCTGAATACATGTCTACTTTTTTTTCCAAAGTGGCTTTATACCACTTTCAAAGAAAACGTATCATATGGTGATCCAACAGATGGCGTACCGTGGATGTTAATTACCATTATCGGTCATTTTATGCATTTACGATGAAAATAATTTTTAATATATTGTCAAAACTCTATCGGTCGCTGATCGCAGTATTAACATCCTCATCCTGGTTGCCTTGTCTTATTGCAAAGCCTTGTCAGTTCAATAAATAAACTCTTTATCATTGAAGATGCTTGCAGGGATCAAACACTTTTTCCTTGACGGGTTAAATAAAAACTTCTCGAGAATAGATATTGTAGATCTATGATCAGAACAATTCCTATAGTCACAGCAGGTTTCACTGCCATTTTTATACCCTAGATGAAATCTATAGGGTATACTAAGTTTGTCATTCCGTTTGTAACGCACAGAAATAATGATGGTAGAGCAAAATGGATTGGACACATAAAATTAAAAGTTATTTTGAATTTTGCATGTCCGTCTGTCCGCCCGTCCGTCCGTTCGGACGATAACTCGAGAACGCGTTCACTTAGAAAGCTGAAATTTTGCACACGAACATTAAAAAAAAAGTAAAATTAAGTTCCGAAATGAGACAAATCGGGCAACTCCTTTCGTTTTCCACTAAATATTTGGACACTACCTCAGAGCACGTCGACATAGAAAGCTGAAATTTGGTACATTGTGTTTTCATAGTAATAGCAAATAAAATGTTAAAAATGGACTAAATCGGGCAACCCCTTTTTGGTGTTGCCATATAACATTTTTGGTTTTTTACATATACTTTGAAAACGATCAGTCCTAGACATTTTTATTGTACTAAAATCTTCTTCAGAATAAAAAATCTTATAAAATTGGTTATAATCATTTATTCTGTCCGACGAGCCGTTCTAGAAATATATGCTAGAAACCAATGCAAAAAATCAAAATTGCTCAAATTAGTGACCATACGAAATTTCATACGGGCATTCATCTAGGGTATCATAAGAATTGGTCTTAGACCAATTCTAGCTTTTTCACTTGTTTTTAAATGGGTTTGAGATTACCTACCTTACCTGGAGGAGTTTCAGATCTACTTTAAGTGCAGGCAGGGGCGGATTTCCCTATAGGCCGAGTAGGCCCGGGCCTAGGGCGGCAGATTTAGGGGGCGGCAAAATGTTTGAATGATTTTTGATTTTTTCTTGTAGTTGTGGGTATTTCATTACATTTTTATACTTTTTCGTTTTTTTAAATAAAATAATTCGTTGGAAAGTGTTATTTTTAATTCTACTCCATTTTTTTTCAAATCTACTCCGATTTATGAGGCAGCCTACTACGCTAATTCTAGCCTGGGGTCCCTTCACTGGATATAGATCATTCAATTTTTCGTGTTTTACAGGTAGTAGGGGGGCGGCAATCTTCCATAGGCCTAGGGCTGCCAAGTGATCAAATCCGCCCCTGAGTGCAGGATATTAAATTTTTCGGATCTGCCTTCTTGCTTGTTTTTTTTTATCGCCAAAGCTCAGGGGATACCCTATGATGCCGCAGCACAGCCTTGTGGCAGGAATGGAAGTAGAGGTAGGCAATTGAGGATTATTGGGTTGAGACAATTAGGTGATGGTGCTCATTACGTTTGAATATTTGTGGCTCATAGCTAGGGGGGAAAACAGAGGATGGCAAACGGTTCCACATTCGTACTATTCTAGTTATGAAGGATTCACGAAATTTCACAGTACGGCCGAATTTGACTTAAAGGGTGTGAGGATGAGCTCAGATTACAGCTCGTGTGGCGAGGAAATCTACAAAGATATCAAGTTAGAAATTTCGTCAGAGCAATGATCATAGAAGTAGCGATCAAAGGGAGACAGATATCCGACATTACGTCGGTGCTCTAGGGAACTAATAATTGCTATTAATATGCCATCGCTAATAAGCCGGAAGGCCCTCATTTGGACTTTGTCTAACGCCGACATTGCAGTGCGTTCAGCTCCTGCCCGAATATGAGAGTTATATTCTAATCTAGCCCTGATATGAGACTTGTACATAAGTATGCACCAAGTCTGATGGAGTAAAATATTCCTTGCATCTTTGCAAGAAACTCAGGGATTTCATCACGCTTTTAGCAATTTTAAAACTGTGATCAGACCAACTAAGATTGTTGAATATTTCAACACCTAAGATGGTGAGTTCGAGATATCTTCTCCATCGACTGATATGGGTTAAGTGACCCGATTCGTTCCGCCCAAAGCGAGTATTGTTGTGAGGTCATAGTTTAGTGAACTGAAAATGTGGCTTCATTTGTAAGCTATAACATTCGCACAGAAATTACCTATAGAGACGAACGAATACACGAAATCAAGTGTGCTCGTCTGCAAAACTATAAATAGGATTGAAAGTGAGAGCTAACAAATCATTAAAAAAATGAGGAATACAGTAGGAGGGAGCGCACAGCCTTGCGGTACACCGGCATGAATTACAAAATGACCAGAAGTAACTGCATCCAATATAACTTGTATTGAACGGCAGAAAAGAAAACTTTCAGTCCATTTTCAGAAAGAAGGGTGTAGACCTAATGCCTGAAGGTTAGCTCAAAGAGCAGGATGCCAGACTCTATCGAAGGCCTTAGAGATATCTAATGCGATGATCTCAGATTCACCAGAATTATGGAGACTTTGATTCCAACCCTTGGTAAGGAATCTAGGTAAATCTCCAGTAGAACGGCCAGCACGAAAGCCGTATTTGCGATCACTAATAAGGGGATTAGTTTCTAGATATTTCATCAATTGGGTGTTGATGAGTATGTATTTCGAAAACCTTCGAAAGAATCGAAGCAAGGGCAATTGGTCTGCAATTTGAGGGATCCTTTGCCTTACCTTTTTCGGGTGTTGCCTGAACATGTGCAAGTTTCCATGCGGAAGTAAGGACTCCTGTCGAATAGGACAGGTGAGATAGTTTGCGTAGAGGTTTAGCTAAAGAAGAGGTGCAGCACTTGAGTACCAGGGGCGAAATACCATCAGACGCAGCAGCCTTAGACACATTGAGACTTGCGAGTACTTTGAAAACTTCCTTTATGCGAAAATGCAACGATCTTTGACTATAATTGAATGTCGGTGGAGAAGGAGGAGCTTGTGAAGAAGGTGGTAAGAAAGAGCAGCAAACTTAGTTGCAAACAAATTGGCTTTCTTTAATGATTCCATGTACATATCCACGCTGTGAATTAGGGGCTGTACTGAAGAACTGGTGAAGTTGTTCTTTGACTGTTTTAACAAGAAATCAGAAACTCTTACTACTTACTTTCGACTAGTGAAGATTTTCTGTCTAATGTTATGGTCTAATTGGAACCAAGCTCACTGATTTGCAAATGTTACGTGCTTCTCTACAGATCTGTCTCAATTCCGCTGTGTGGCGCAGTTTATATACCTGAAATGCAGCTTCTTCATTTTTAATGGCTGTATAACAGTCATTGTTAAACCAAGACGAATTGTTAGGTTTAATATTCTTATATCTGTTCGGAATGAAGCTGCACATCCCAAACCATAAGATGTTGATAATAGATTCAGAGCAGTACTCAACATCTCTCGAGGAAAAACACTCAGACTAGTCTACCTCTCTAATGAATTTGTTGAGTGAAGCCCAATCAGCTTGATCATAGTGCCACACCAATCACTTTTTACGAGGGTGAATGGTGGGGTTCTGTGATAATTTGGAGAATTGGCCTGAAACGAGACAATTATCCGAGCTGCCAAGAGGAGATGACAATGACGTTGAGTACTTGTCAGGATGAGATGTTAGAAACAGATCTAATAGGTTGGCGATATGTCCAATTATATTAGGCAAACGAGTTGGACTACCAACTAACTGCTGCAAGTTACAGGACTCGCTAAATAGCTCAACATGTCTCTCCGCTCGACTTGTGGTTGAAGAATGTCTAAGCCACTGCATGTTATGGACAATGAAATCGCCAGCAATAACGATTTCGGAAGTAGGAGATTTGGATAAAATATTTTCTAGAAAATTATTTAAAAAAAAAAACATATACATATATACCTACCTCACCAAAACTTTCTGTGGTTGGAGTGAGTGAACAAAACTGAACAACACATTAAGCCATCTAATCTTTTCGTACTTGCTGTTTTGGATTCGAAAAATGAACTAATATCGACACTTACATTTCGTCATCCCATTCAGAGCAGAGCTATTCCACACATTTTTTTCAATGGGACTCTTCACTTATTATTTTAACAACAAGGCCATCAGGGGAATCCTTAAATAATATTAACTAATACTAATACAAGTTCAGCAATACTCTTCATCTCATAACACAATTATATATAACGGGTAGGATGTAAAGCTGAGCCTATTTCCTTTTAAGATTTCCACTAAGTTTTCTACGGTAATTAATCACAGCCGCAAGGGTTGGGTTGTAATCCGCATAATCGTAAATACCACTCAACAACAAAAAACAAAACAGCGAAAGCATCGTAAACTAAGCCATAATTCACGTGATATCCCACTTATTGCTTTCTCCATGTTCAGAAGTGAACGAAGGTCCAAGGTTTATTACGTGAACTCCCGCTTTAGTAAATAGCCCCGGAATCCAGGTGGATAGACAACAGCCTTCTTACTGTGTTGGGAGTTGAGAAACATTTCAAAGTGCTCAAGGTAATTAGGTGAACCAACCGAAAAGAGCTTCGCAGAGATCAAGAAGAACAATTTCGCCGTCACTACAGATGGATGAATTTGTAAGAAACAATTCGTCGCGGTGTTACAAAGAAAAGTACCATTCCAATCCACCATCATCAACACCTTCATCATCACCAACACCACCACCATTACCAGAATAGGCTAAGGGTTATACACCAAACTTCTCAGCACTGATCTTAATGTACATACTTACATATACCTAGTAGGAACACCTTAACAACGCAATGAGAAATTTTGCACCTGCTGGATAACAAAATCGCTGAAATGCTATTTCTTCCTTCTGGGCTTTAGCGTCCGGGTTAAGCTCTGCTGTACAAAACTCTTTCACAACGACTTAAATATTTCCAGCACGTTTAAAAAACGCGAAGGGTGGGGGGGTGGAAAAAAATACCAAGCTTACGAGAAAAGGAAGCTGGAAAAATGTCTGTTTATGTTTCATGTCTAAACAAACGGCGTTTACCATTTTTCTCCAGCCGCAATCCATCCTCACCAAGTGGAGTCTCTGGGTTGGAGCACCGATGCTATCGTCGTGGTGACAAAGGAATATGCTGGCGCACCTATGTATGTACCTCCATATATAAAGAGTATATATATATATAGAAAATTCTATCCCATAGGTGGCAACGTATAGAGAAGAGGCTGTACCCCGGGTGGATAGGTAGGTATAATTTTTTGTTCTCGTGCTACACGATAATTAAAGGTCATTGAAATCCAGAAGGGTTCCCCTGCGGGTCTGTTATCAGCCCTAACAGAGGAGAGCTCCAGGGTTTCTGTTCTCAGCCTAAAGGGAAAAAGTTTACAGAGTTTGGGGTTGGAAAAATCACAAAAGCACACGCAGGCATTAAGCGTGATAGTATAGTAGGTACATCAATGGATAATTGACAATAGGGTGAATCCGCCCAAAAAGGGAATATGCTCAATGTACGAACTTCTTTGCTTGCGATAATGAATGTATACAGCACCAGAAAAAAGCATGAAAAGCCTAATCGTTTGTTAGCTCGACCCAATCTACTTTTCTTTTATGGAAATGGTGTCTTTTTATTATGGTTTCTTATAGGGAGAGAGAGAGTCATTCCTTAATCGAGTTTATCAAATTAATTGAGTCATTAATTTGAGAAGGAATCTTCTGTGGTGCCCATTGTAACGAATGGAGAAGAGTTTTGTTTTTCAACATAAAGTAAATGTATAGTAAGAAATGGAGGAGGCAAAGCAACATATTACTTTTTATGGAACGAACCGAAATAATAGTTTTCGTATATTATCGTGTTTCAGTGTAATGTTAAATTGTCATATAAATTAAGACAACAAACGAGATCATAAAAGGAATTCTGAGACAAGAATGATCTGGCATATGTTAATAAGATTCTGAAAGTGATCTAACAATGGGTACAATGAAATAATGGAATCGTTATAGGACAACCAGTGATTATAGTTGGACAGAAATCATTTTAGAATAATAAATGTAGCAAAATTAGTCTGGGGACAATTTCTAAGTAGGGGACGGTGGCCTATAATGATATAGTCGGGAAAAACAACACATTGCGTTTTTTCCGAAACCTAAGCGATCGATGCATTCTTAATCATATTGGTCATTTTCTTTACTTGTTTTCTAAAGCGTAGTATGGAGTTCGAGTATTGGTAAAATTTAACTCGGTCTCCAAAAAATTGTATTTTAACGCTGGTAAAAAGTTGACGTACGTTTTATGTGGAGAAAGCAAAGTGACAGTTGTTCAAATCACAATTAATCGCAATTATTTTTAAAAACGTTAGTGATTATTATTTATAAAGGATCTAAATCATCATATCGACCTCGAAATTGTTACTGTGCCAGGTCTAAGTCCGTATCGTCGTCAAGGAATTCCACGAGAAAAACTCAATAAACTCGTTTTGTGAACAATGAAAGAAATGTCAAGTTTTACCAGCATTTTAATGCTCCGCACATAAAAATGGTTAGTAAAATGAGTGGAGACTTACAAAACGCCATCTATCGTATAATAGAACAAATTGCAGTTTTTACCAGTGAACGCCATACTGGACTAGTACAGACCTCAGTAAAATTTTTGCTTGGGATTTTACCAGCAGTAAAATTTCTATGGAAATGTCACTTTTTACCTGATCTCCGTACTAGGCTTAACCGACAACAAGAACAGCGGTACGCAAAATAATTTTAGAGTGCACTAGAAAAAAAATTAAAAAAAAATTAAAAAAGTGAGTAGGTACTGAAGTTTTATTTTTAAAGGGATTAGAATTGTGTTTTTTTTAGTACCCAACTAAATATTTTTTTTTATTTAACATGATATTTTTGTCGGTTTGCTCTTATTCTAAAAATCAATTGATAGGACATTCGAAGATATGTGATAGATAATAATAATACTATAATTATTTTATTTTGCTCTAAGCCTTTTGGGTAAAATGACATTTTTTGGTCAAGGGCAATATGACATACATGTGTCATTTTACCCAAAGGAATTCTAAAATATATATTATTTTCAGTGGTTGCACAATATAAAAGAAAAACTAGTAGATAGGCGTGGACGGAGGAAAGCATACAGAAAGCTTTCGAAGCAATTCAGAATAACGAGATGGGTTGGCTAAGAGCCGCCAAAACCTTTTACCTTTACCCCAGAAACTAAACTGATCTCATGGAGCATATCAATATTTTGGAACCGAGACTTTTTGAACTTAGATGCTCGGATTTGATAAAACTGGCTACCCAGTTACCATCCGTACGAAATGGGGTTGCAAATCACTATGTGTTTGAAAACCAAGCAGCTGGAAATGATTGATTGACAGGCTTTAGAGCTCAGCATAAAAAGTTAAGTTTGAGAAAACCTGAACCTACATCAGCTGCACGAGCTAGGGCTTCAATCAGCTACAAGTGCAAAAGTGTTTTGACCAACTGGAGGGTACGATGACGGAAAATAATATTCCTTCAACATAGATCTGGAACACGGATGAATCGGGACTTAGCACAGTTCAGAGGCCTCAAAAAATTCTTGCAACAAAAGATCGTAAGCAAATAGGAGCTATTACAAGTGCCGAAAGAGGTCAGCATGTCTGAGTAGTGTGTTGCATGAGTTCAGCTGAAACGTTTGTTCCATTAGCTTCGATTTATACAAGGAAAAATTTTAAGCATGAACTTATTGATGGTGCTCCTACTGGAATACTTGGTCTCGTTCAAGAGAAAGGTTGGATGACTGGGGAGCTACATATTTTTTTAAAATAGATGCAGCATTTCAAGGAATGGACTGGATGTTCCGAAGAAATAAAGGTATTGCTTCTCATTGATGGACATTCCAGCCATAAGAACATTGAGACGTTTAGAAATACGCAAAGGCGAACGGTATTACAATCTTGTCATTTCCTTCACACTGCACGCACAGAATGCAAAATTTGGACGATGGTTTCTTTAGCCCACTGAAAATATATTTTAACAAACAACTCAGGACGGGTTTTAAACCGATATCAAATTGTAACATTGTTTGCATCAACATACAGGAAAACAGCAACCTACGAAAATGCTGCGAGTGGACATGCTACGACCGAAATATATCTTTTCAATTGGGGCCCATTTCCCGAATATATGATTCAGCCGGCCGAAGTTACAAATATTCCGATTGAGAGTCCAATTAACGCAGAAAATTTTGAAGACCAAAATGCCTCTTTCGATTCAATTTTGAATCCTGTTCCTGCAGCACATGTAACACCACCACCGAGTACGTCATATGAGCATATGGATGCACCATTTCTAGCGAGTACATCACGTGAGATTTTAACTACTTCTGCAGGCACATCGTACAACCCAAGCGACATATTTCCGGTACCAGTTATTACGTCTTCGATTACAGGGATTCGGAAACGAAGAGGATGGGGCTCAGAGGTTTTAACTAGCACGCCCTTTATTAAGATTATTGAGGGAAAACAGGAAGTAAGGCGTGCTCAAGAGCATTGCATTTCTCAAAATAGGCCCATTGTGATTGTGATGGTATCTCCACACAAACAAATATTTTTATTTGTGAGCAATGCAATTAATAAATTCCAATAGACTGATGATTGTAAATGAACGAACCAACGATTTTGAAGATTTTAATTTATTTGTAGTTTTCATTAGAAGGAAAATTGTTAAGTTTTCGTTGTTTTTATTTTTAGTATTTTTAAGCATTAATAGATTTTAGTTTATTTAATGTTTATTTAAAAAAAAACTCTATTTTATTTTGTTTTGATAAATAAGCTAATTTTTTTAATTAACATTCCGTTTTAATCAAATTTCATATTTGGCCTAAAAGGACATAGTAGTATGTCGTTTTATACACGTGCCGCAAAAATTACACATTAGATGATTTTTCTTAGAAATGAAAAAACTTGTTCTTGTTTTTATTTTAATGTTTAATTTACTTCAGAGTATGAGAGCAAAGACTTTTGAGCTGCGAAATGTGCACTTAAGGTATTGTCAAATATTAAAGGGTTAAGAATCACAAGGCAGAATGTTAATGGTATGTCATCATAGGCCACCTTTCCCTATGGTTCAAAGTAGTGCTTGTGTAGGTACCTTGAGCGGCTCAATGTAGTCCTAATCTCCCTAATTTCCCTTGACGTATGTGGGTACGTACACTCATTTGCTAGGTATCATTAGGTATAAACAGTAAGGAGTTTGGATTCTAGAGAATGCTGAACCATATGTATATAGATTATAGACCGGCGACAATATTCTCAGACGTGGCTAATGGAACTAACTTCAGTGTTCAGATTCCTATTAGATAATAAGGGAAGAACACAAAAGATTATGATTCAGTGCAATGTTCACTGACCTCAATAGGTCAATAGTGCGGCTAACTCAGTTTTGCATTTTACCTCCTATCTACATAGTTCCCCCCAACTTTTATGTTGAGTATCTCTTACCCCATATTGGCTACTACCCCAACATATACAGAGTAGTTATTTTGGCACTTGAGTTATGTCGTCACGGTATCACAAGTTATATGAAGAATTCAGGAAAATTCTTAAAATAAATTATTTAGTAACACGTTTAAAAAAAATAAAACGGGTAATATTATAGTAAATAAAAATTATAATATTTAAAATAAAATTATAAATACCTGGCAGCTTAATAAAGAAAAGTAATACTTTTTTCAAGTGGTCAGGAAGTCCTGTAGTACCCACGTTATAGAGAATACTGTTATGGTCGCATACAAACGTGGCATTACCTAATGCGGCGTCACTGACAACTAGAGGGCAGTAGCTGCGAACGAGATAGAGGGTGGTGGAATTCCAGAATCGGGGAAGAATAAAGGCAGAAAAGGGTACAGCTAGCCATGATGAAGTGATTAAGGATTGTGCTGTGGAGAGGAATAGGAGAGGTCCGCAAAAGAGGCAGAAAAAGTAAAGTAAAATCCTTGAGCTGCAAAAATCAGGAAAGTTAACTTGTATTTAAATCAATATTGAAGTACAACAATAGAAATGAAACCAGATAAAAGGAAATAAAATAAAACGCGGTAAGCAAGTTTCCATGAGGAGCACCTGAAAAGGAAAAGAACGATAAGTAGTATTAGTTTTAAATAGAACTACGGCAGCCAGGAAGCATTAAATAAATAATTTGGGCTACCACATAAGTAAATCTTTCGTCGAAGGTCTAGAAACCTATAGTGCATAATCCGGCATGAGAGTACCTCAAAGAGGAACATTAAAAACAAAACAAAAAGAAAAAAAACAACGAAAACCAGACCAGTCACATATACATGTATATAAAATATTCTCCCGGAGAGTCTGGCAAATGATTCAAATCTCCGATAAAGGAAGCCGCATAACCTCACTTACACACGTGTGGGTATTTCGGGTCGAGTGTATACCGACGGAGCACCTGGACAGAACCAGGGAACCATGAAATAACATTAGCGTTTTCGTAAAGTGCATTCGAATTACAGTTTTATTTTGAACTTTTAGGGTTTGTGCGGAACTTAATCAACTATATTACGAATTATCCCTTAAATGAATTGAATATAGAGAATACAGACCTATCACGCCCATTATGCAGCGTATAGGTTGCTATAATATATTTAAATTGAATTTATATGAACTTACATAGTGCTGTCTTTGTACCAGAATACCTGAAACAGATAAAAATTTATAAGAATTTTCGAGATAAGTGATTACAAGTTCAACGGTGTTAGTATATAGTCTTCGAACGTAACAAGTTCAAATTACATAATCTTACCTAGGCGGTCTTTTCATCGGAGCTCTCGAATAATAACTCACAACATAATTCGAACGGCGTAATTGTTATCGTGTTCCCCCGCGAGCGCGTTTGTCTCGATAAACCATGCAGATTCAAAAAGAAAAGATAAATCAAATAGCTCCATCTACGAATAAATGAGGAAACCCCCTTGGGTCGATCAATACCGTCAAGGGCCAACACCAAGGACCAGCACATCCATACGTACAGCTTCGGAGGTGATTATAAGAACCAAAAACAAAAATATTTGTACTCGAAAATGATTCCGAATAAAATATATAGTTTGGAGTAAACCCTAGCTCGTTTCTCTTCTCTTTCCTTCTCCTAAAGTCTCTCTTTATTCTATACAGGTGGAGCTGAAAAGGGAAATTGCAAACCAGATGCCAGCGGTGTCACGGGCGCCCAGACATGGAATAAGGGATATCACCATCGAATCCTTAGGACCATCTCAAGGTGATTGATGTACGCGGTCCATTCAAGGGCAATGTGTGGTGTTATTTTCGTCGTTCTTTTCTATTCCTGGATCTCCGTTTTTATTTTTCTGGTCTAGGCACGATACTTCTTTTTAATGGCGACGTGGCAGCGGCAGATGAGGGACCACCCAGATTAGATCACGGTGGTCTGAAGGTGGCTTTTATTGGGGACTGAGACTTCGACGATTCTTAGTTCTGGCTAGTAGCTAGTTCTCAGACTCGTGCTCTCATACCCAGTGGAGGTCACTGCAGACCTGTGATCTAAACATTCTTGCTGTTGTCTTCTTTCTCGTTTGCAGGAATCTCTCAATTCTATTATGTTCAGATCTCCTTCTGAGTTCTGAAAATATTTCTAGTTTAATGATTATCGCGGGATAAAGTATCGGTTTTTTATCCTTCCCTCTGGCCTTCAGGCATGAAAATGGCGAGTGACCTCACTTAAGTTATTGAGTTCAGTAATCATGGAGGCTTGTATATCTTGGTCATCTGGCTGGACAGGGCTATGCATCTGCGAGATGACTCACTGGCTACAATCCACTTAGTCAACCTTATGCATGGCTCTGTCTAGCTGGAGAGCCAGATGATAGATAAAGCAGTCCGAGGAGAGGAAGGGAAGAGTTGTTGGAGGATGGGAACGGTGCCAGAGACCTTCAGTAATCAGGAGTTGGCATTTTGCTAGTTGCCTAGCTGAAGAATCTCTGGTGGCGCTCTCAGTCTCTATCATCTCTGACTAATCTTTCGTAAGATTTTCCGTGAGCAGTGTAGCACATCTATACGTTTGACTACATAATAAATTAGCATAGATAGTGTACTGTAAACTACCTTGTACTGTAAATTTCATCGCGTCTACAGACACCTTGCAAAAATAAAATGTATAGAAAATAAACTAAGTTGATATAAATCGAAGTACACAAAAAGTTTTAGAAAATAAAAGATGTCAACGAAAAATTCAGATTCTCTAAGATCTGTGCATAATAGTCAGAATTGTATAGACTTAAAAAAATAATATAAATAAATCAGTAAAAAGAATATAAAAGGAATAAAAATAAGAATATAATTATTCTATCTTAAAAGAGTCTTATACAAAAATATTACAAAAAATATATAGATATATATAATAAAAATAGATCTTTTTATTATTTTATTAATACCAATATATAATTTTCTTTCTGTTTTGGGACATACTTCAAAACAAATATTTGGATAAATCGATGTGACGAGTTGCGGTTAGCATCAACAACCCCCTCACAACCGATAGGAGCTCGAACATTTTAGATTTTTTTCATTACACTTCCGCACACACGGTTCATCACTTGCCTGGAGAGGTCCTGATCTAAGGAGAGGAAGGGAAGTGGTATTGGAGGGGGCGGTGCCAGAGACTCTCAGTGATCAGGAGTTGGCATGCTGCCAGCTGCCTGCCTGAGGAATCTCTGGTGGTACTCTCAGTCTTTGGCCATTTCGACCTACCTTTCTTCGGACCTTCAGTTTCATTTGCCTGTGATGGAAATTTCATGGATGGGGAGAGCTTCGGGTGGAGAGAGAATTAGAGAAACATACTAGCTTCTGATAAAATCGTTAAATTATTTCATCTAGTAGATGAACATCTTTTGAGAATTTTCGATACTCGCTAGATGAACATTTTTTTGTTGATAGAATTTTTGTGACCCTATTGATTCTCAATAGAAAAGACTTCTGCTAAGATTTTCTTTATATTAATCCTTATCAGTAGGAAAGCAGTGTTGACACAGGGCGGCACGCTAGCACCTCGGCTAGTACGGGAGAATTGTACTGGGATAAATAACATACTTGCCGTTATCACAGTCCAGCAAAACACCATCTGGTATTGAAGGGACCCTTACAGCACTTACCTTTACTTCCATTGAAGACATACATGTAATGTCATCAAGCCATGCCCCATCCACCCAATGACCCTGTGGGCAATATGTTACATTGTCCCTATTTTGACCTGAAAATACAGCGGAGAACCGGGCCTAAACGACCATCATCTCAAAAGGGCTCCAGGAGAGAGAGGGAAAGAACTGAAATTTTAAAACTCCATTTCTTCCATTTCGTTATGTGTCACCAGACTATTTATTTGAATTGGAGCATTGTCCACAGGTAAATAGAATATCTGATACAGGTGTTTTTCGTTTTCTGTTACTACAATCTAAAATTCCAATCCCCTATAAGGTTACCTTTAATTACCTGAGCAAATCTGTTCCTCCATGAAAGCCTCCTGGAGTAACTGTGATCCTGTAAATAGAATTTGAATTGAAAACATCGCAACCCGGAAAGGTCCGCCCGGGATTTCCCTTACATCATCATACACCATTCCTCCTCATGAGGTAAACCTCTAAGAGAGCTAGCATCCGTTGGGCAGAGGGCCCTACACGGCAAATACGATAATGTAACTATATATGTAGTATGTAATTTTGTTTGTAATAAACTTGAGCTTGTCAAAAAAAGTTCAAGTATGACTTCTAATGTACTACAGTATGTGGACTGCGAACGTAATTATTTACTACAATATAAAAGCTTCTAAGAACTTAAATTTAATTATTTTCGAATATTACTAATTAAGCGGGGCCGGATGCATGATAATATGGTAAGTACATGTTCTGACATAAATCTTCTTATCAAACTGAATAGACATGTACCCGAATGTAATTGCTTGGTGATACTTAGGCATATGTTGTAGCGGAATTTTAAGTGTGATCCCTTATATTTTATACTAGGATAATTCTATACTGTGATGTGAATCTCTTGAAAGGAACCCAAATTGTATAGGTTCAAATATCATGGCTCTTATAGTACTTTGTATCCAATGTAATATTGATGCGTGCCAATACAAAACTTAAAGCCTGCATTAATGCCGAATTCTTGCAATTCGCGGAGATCTCTTGCTCCAACTATATTTCATTTTCCTTTATTTTTTTTTCTAGACTAGGGTACCTGATATACACGATTTTACTCCATTTTTTCCGTTATTCCAAATTTTCTTTTCCGTCTCCAGTAATCTTGGAGTATGTCTTTTTGTCTGGGTCCCCGGTGATACCTGCCTGGAGTACCACAGTTACATTTTATATTATAAAATTACAACAAAATTAACTTCATATGTCAAAATTATTACCTTACCTTACTATTTGCTGTAAATTATGTGAGACTTGCTGTATTTACCAGTTCGTTCTTCTTTTTATTCTAATAACCTTTTCCTTTTCGTTATCTTCAAAATTTTTCCAAAATTTTCACCACCTATTTTCACTACTACTTTTTCTGTGCTTGTGCCATTGAATACATAACTCATAAGGAAGAGAGGTATCGTGCGCGAATACAGTGCATGTACGTGTGTAAGCAATTCAATGAGTCAGACCCTAAGATCGGTGGAGGGGGGGGGGGGGGGGTTATTATTATTTATTTGACAATTCTGCTTGATTTCTGACATTTCAGATTTTATGAAAAGAAAGTTCGGGTTTGATTTAGCGATTTTGTGTTACATAACTAATTAAAATTGATTTTTACTTAATAGTATAGTAGTGTGATAAAATAGTAAAATATTATTTTGTGAATGAGATTTTATATAATCGAGACTCCGGAGTCGAAATGGCGAAACTTGGGCTAAATCACAAAACTCACATCGGCAAGACAAAAAAAAGTAGGCTGCAGTATACGTTATAATTAATGTTCAGAAGAATTACTATGTATAATCGTGTTTATGGGTGAAATGTACGTATAATGAATATATATTATATGTTAATAAAATAAAAAGATTACTTTTTTTGACTTTTTACCGGGTTAAACTAAATTTTGTTCAAGAAAGAATTTTTTGGGATTCTCCGGTATATAGCAAAAGCTAAAAAACGTTCTAATTTGTTATTTCATCACTCAACTCATTTATTTTCGGTGACAAGTTTCAAGTCTTGGGGCCCTATTCTTGAATAACGAAGACAGATTCCGTATTCATTATACTGTCAAAACCATTCGGAATCGTATTCTTGAAATCCGCATTCGTTATATACCGAACGCAAACCCTTCGTTATTTAACGAATGGGTGCAACCATTCGTTATGCCAAACGAAGAGTGAATCAGCTGCTACTTTACGAGTGATAATGGGAGATAAAAGATGTGCGTAAATTTCATATGCTCAAAAAACTAAACTAATTGCGTTTTTAGAGGAAAACCTGAAACTGAATTTTGGTAAATACGATAACTTTTTGAGTTCAAAAGATGCCACGGAATTGTGGCAAAATAAAATCAGTATTAAATTCCATACCCGGAGCGCAAAATAACCAGAAAAGTTTTATTATGATATTATATTAAACAAAGCTAATAGAAAATTTCCAGAGTTGGTAGAATTTAAAATGTGTGGTGAAAGGAAAATCTGTGGCGGATAAAAAACATTTGCATGGCACTGGTGGAGATCCTCCTGCAACATTTTTCTATTTAGCGTTGAATTAAGGGTGCAGGAATTGATTAACGATCGACGTAATTGATAGTCCATAGATTCTTTAACGATTTCAGACGTAAACAATAATGACAACTCACTGAAGCTAGCCATTTTTTACAAATTATACTTTAAAACATGAAACAGCTGACATTATTCAATTTGTAAATTGACAGATCTAATCTTACCACACTCGTTATGTTGAAAAACTTTTTCACCACTTCGACTTTATAATGATGAGGTTCAAGAATACGAACGGTGTATACGATTCGTTATCAACCATTCGTTATATAACGAATACGTTAAAACCATTCGTTATTCAAGAATAGGCCCCTTGGTTTGACTCATCAACAGGTCCCAAATAGCGAAATTGGGTGATTTGAAAAACAAATGAAAAAATGAAAAAAGAAGAAAGAAATGAAAAGTTTGAGAAAAATAGAAAAAACAATTTTTTTTATTTATTAAAAAAATGTAAAACAAATTTATTGAAAGAAGCAGATTCATTCGAAGCGAATCGAACCTGTATCCGCCACGCAGTGCTTCTTTAAATAAATTTTTTTTTACATTTTTTTAATAAATAAAAAAATTGTTTTTTCTATTTTTCTCAAACTTTTCATTTCTTTCTTCTTTTTTCTTTTTTTCATTTGTTTTTCAAATCACCCAATTTCGCTATTTGGGACCTGTTGATGAGTCAAACCATGACTTGAAACTTGTCACCGAAAATTAATGAGTTGAGTGATGAAATAACAAATTAGAACGTTTTTTAGCTTTTGCTATATACCGAAGAATCCCAAAAAATTCTTTCTTGAACAAAATTATATGTTAAGAATTTTCAATTACATATAAGCGTGAATTCTCGTTCCAATTACTAAATTGGCATATAATGAAACATAAAAAATAGGTGGTACTTAGCTTTGTCTTCATGCGTTTCCTCTTAACTTTTCCGTAAAGCGCCTCCCAAGTTCTCGTCGACCCTCCTTTTGCGTCCGGTATTGCGTGCTCCTGCCTTTTTCTCTTACTAACTATCTTGCTTATTTTTTTTTAAGCAGGACTATTCAGCCACTTTTAATATGAATGTACTTTTTCCTCTTTTTAAATTTTTAATTTGTTCTTCGATATTGACTACTTGGAGATCAGCCCGGGAGAGAGAGCAGCTCCATCGTCTTCGATTTGATATCGAAATCAGCCACTGAACGTAAGAAACTTATCGATTCTCACGATTTTGTATGAATGGCGTTCCGAAATAATTCTTGCAAATTCGAACTTAAGGCGGACACTTTTGTTTTACCTAGACGCTAATTTAATTTTTCTCTTTAGGAAACCTAAGAAGAAGTATCTAACGCGCATGAATTTAACATGAATATTAGCACGTAGCACTAGGAGCTCCAAGTTATGCAGTCAGGCCTATAAAGAAAAGTGATTATGACCTAAATAAACTAACTCAATTAATTCTGCAAATTCAATGAAACTTTTAAATTATAGACAATTAAAGAATAAATAAATTCTGGCTTAACAACTATTCCTACATACTTATTTGTAAGTTATATATGACGCTCTGTGTTCCGCCATCATATGTCATAAGAGGTCTTGAAGTGCGCTATGCTGTGCTGCAGAAACAACCGGAGTTTGTGTCGAGAGTAATGATTTTGCAAGCAAGTTTAATAGTTTTACTAATAAATTATAGTGTTTTAAGTAAAATTAAAGTGAAATATTTATAAAAATAAACAGCCGTGGCAAAAAATTCAACATTTTCAAATGCGGGTTTGTTTGGTTACAATTCAATTGTCACATGGGCATTAAATTATCTTAGCACAAAAATAACGCCAAGAAATATTATTTGAAAATAAGGGGGCTCTAAAAATTTGTTTATTTTACATAGCAATTTAGATAATAAAAATTTCCCCCTTCAAAATGTCATGATTTCATACTGCCATGATGAAACGAATACAAAAAAAGGCACACTAATACATTTCGCCGAGTGGATTAGGCTTTTATCAGATATGCCGTTTCCTTATTAGATATTTATTCAATGGCTTGTGTCTAGAAATTCCACAGACTTACTTCAATCATATAGACTGCTAGCAGCAGGCCTATCCCATTAAAAATGTTTGAAACCAGCATTACAATGGGGGTAGAGGGACAAAATATCCCAAATTGCTGTGATGTTGCGGGATATTACATAATTAGGACTACCATGATTAGCTAAAATGAAGGATCAATTTTATTTTAAAAATTTATATTGTACGCAGTTCTTAATTAAATCGTTGTTAAATATTCAGAAAATATTTTAAGTGCTTTCGTTTTTCTAGTTTCAAATTTTTAAGTGAGAATCTTAAGAATTGATAAATCTGTGGTATATATTATTCTTCACGAATTTTTATTTAATATAACTTGAGAAATAAATTTTGTAAACAATCTCTGCATTCTGTGTAGTTTCTCGCAGTGCCGGATCTAGGAAAGTTTTGAAGGGGGGCAAAGACGTTATTTACTGCCGATATTTATTTGGGCAAATTTTATTACAGTTCCAGGGTATGCTAGGCATCATATGCATATGATGTTTGTTGTTTATATTTTTTTGTGTTGAAAGCGAAAGTGGCTGGTTATAGAGAGAAGCGGTATATAAATGTTGGGTAAGGTAAGTTTTTGCGTCGTTTCGAATTAATGCGATGATCTGAAAAAAGGTCAGGCGAAGAAATAAAAGACGTGGTTAATAGCAGTCAAGTATATTTATTATAAATCGATAAACATTTTTTCATTTTTGAATGAATGAAAACTGAAGAAACTTGTTTTCCACGTCTCTACTCGTTAAAACCATAAAATAATTTTGAATAGAGTTGATTTCATCTAGCTGTTATTGCGTTTTTATTTTTTCTTAGAATCGATTTGGAATTACCATCCAGGTAAACCGTTAATTTCTGGCCGTACTGCGTTTTCACGTACTTGAAATAGTTGATTTTATATTCCTTATCAGTTTCCAGCTCTGCAAGTCTCTAAAGTTTATACGCTGGCTCGTTTCCGATTGTCGTCAACAATTCCGATGTGGAGTTTGCCTGAATTCGTTAATCATATTATTTTATTGACGTAAAAAGTTTTAAAACTATTATTTTTGACTTACCATATTATACAATAATATTATTTAACCGAGAACTTTTCTCTCAATTGTTGATATAAAACTGTGAAATATACGCGAAAAAATCGGATTTATATACAATTTTTTGGTCGAAATCGCAAAATACTTTCTACCACTTTAGTTACTTTTGTACAGGCCGACTATTGATATCTTAAAATATACAACATATTTCAATAACTTAATGTTTCACAGGGTATCAGTTAACCATTCGAATATTTAGTATCATACTTTTACTCGACATAAGTGAAAAGAGAAGTTAGCGACAATGTTGCATTTAATAGTTAGTACTTTCTCAATGGCAAAAGTAAAAACAAGAACCATCAAACGGATTGGATTTTGTTACTTTGTAAGAAGACATACACTTAAACAGGGGAGACTAGGGTATATAAAAGGTAGACGAAAATACCGTCATTTTTATTGAAAGCGAACTTTTATAAGCAAATGTTGTGTTTATCACGAAATCTTGTGCGTATTTTAAAATCAAAAGCTGTAGTTTTATTAATCCTAGGTAGTGCGCAGAGAAAAAAAGCAAAAGTAAAAAGTAAGAGTCATAATTTTGGAAGTAAATTAAAGTGCTAGTTTTTAATATACTGTTTTTTTTTTGTTTTTTGTTACAGCAACTTCTCAGCAGTATCACTAGCCTTAATAGATTAATAAAATAACGGCGCCATGTCAACAGATAAGTTTTTAAATATTTTAGAACTAGTTGTAGAAAAGGGTGAAGGGTTTTTCCCATGCTTTTTAAGATCAGGGTTAAACCAAATGTTTGATAATAATGTTGCTTTAACAACAAAAGATATTTTAAAAGTACATAAAATTATTTTTAAATACGCATTTTTTAATAAGGACTGTTTCCAAAATCTTTCTGTTCAAGAAGCTCTTTCTACCTTAGAAAAGGTAAGCGTTTTATCCAGCCAAAACAAACCACACATTTCCGGCATAGTGGATATTTGTGAGTCTACTGCCAGCACCAACATTTTAATCAATCTCAATGAAATAGTGCAGTCAGGTGGTGGGGACTTGTACTTATATGAATAAAAACGCAATAGACACTTCAATTTCACAAGTGTCAAATATTAAATGTCAGAAAAAGTTGTAGCCAACATTACAGTATTAAATTCGGTTCTAAAAGGTTCGTGTATTAAATGATTATGGTTTATAACTAGGATCATATTGCAATAAACTCGTATACCGCGTACGTTTCGCGATTTCAATATTGAGCTCCAATGTACTACATACTGAGTGTATACCGACCATATACCGAGCTGTTTTTCAGTATATAGAGACAGACTTTCGGTTGAGCGCAAAATGCAATATTGAAATTGCAAGCCCGTCTCCGGTATTATTAACACAAGGATAACAAATTAAACATTTAAATTATGTTATAGATCAATTTTTTATTTTTGCCGCTTTTCAATATGAATCTTCTCGTCTAAAACTACTAAAATTTGAGAGCGTTTCGAAAAAACTCTGGGTACGAATTCTGGCAAACTGCCGTTCAAGTTGAAGGGATTTATCCGATTTTTTACTCAGATTCAAGGGCCTTAACTCCGGCTAAAATGCCTAAATTTAGCTGGCATAAAAATATTTTCTGCCAACTCTGGGCTTGTGCCTACCTACTGTCTTATATTTTGTCTACATTCGAGGTAGGATTGATGGATGATGTGGAACATAGGGCTGTCAGCCACTTTTGTACAATTTTTGAATTCATTTCATATGATACAAAGGTACAATTTGAGAATTTAGCGGAATTTTTAGTTTAATTACAGAGGCTTACAGACTTAAATTTAGTAGACAGTAAACAGATTGACTGTATAAGTATAAGCACAATTAAAAGTATGATATCAGCAAGGGAGCTTTTAGATTCCGGAAAGAAGACTTAATTCTTCCAATTAGATTTTTTCTCGTTTAGTTATGGGTTTAGAAGTCCGTCCTATTCCCGCCCCCTTAAAACTAGCGCCCGGAGCAAGTGTCCCCGAGTGCCCCCCCATAGATTCGGCCCAGGTTTCTTGAATCAAAGTAAGAACTCCAACAATTTATTGGTGCGCATACAGTTTTAATGTTATTAATACCACTTACTAGACTTTCTGGACAAGCGAAAAAACATTTTTCTGAGTGATTGTATTATCAATCTTGATCTATTATTATATCATTAGGTAGTCAGAAAAATGAAGGTAAGCAGAGGTACTGTATGATTCCTAATTTTTCTTGAGGAGCGGCAGTTTTCCCATCATAAAAAATGAATGAGCATTGGAATAGGTTTCTAAAATTGTCGACAATGAATGCATTATAATCCCCTAAGTAAAGAAGCAAAATAGGTAATACCCTGTCAGAATACATAAACCATTGTTTCCCTTTATTATAAATTTATTCGCTATAGCCAGAATAAAGCCACCACTTTCACATCTCAGGTTGGAAGGCGAATTATCTATCATATCCGTCAGGTATCTATGCAGGTACTAATCCAAATACCTGAATAATGCTTGGTCTAATATGGATCATTCTTACATACCTTATAAGATCATATTACAATGGAAATTTGTTTCTGATAGTCAATAACGAATATTTGTATTTTATGAAATATTATGGCAAATTCTGTATTCTTCAGAGTTCTTATTGTTGTAATTGTATATAGGTGGGTCGTTCTCCTATTTTATATAAATATGATGTAATTCCTAAAATTTGTCACTTGCGTTTGCGGTATCAACGTCATATTTCGAAGCTCAATTATTACAGCAGTGTGTATTCGTGAAATATGTACGCACAAATTTATGCATACAATAATTTTAAAGTGAAAAGAAAAGAAAACATTTAATAAATGAGTAATGCGTCAATTGCGATACCTTCAAGGTGGTGTGAAACTTTTAATATTCGTTTTTTCATGGTTGCAATTAAATCTTCTACTGGGTGGCGCAAATGTAATGATCCTATTTGGTTCAGCTACAACTTCTTTTCTAAATTAGAAGACTAGAATTAGTTTTTTATATATGTATATTTGTGCCTTGAAATTTCGTCTCATTAGGATTTGAAGATGATGTCTCTTAAATGGTGACCTCCAGAGTTAATGCACATTTCAGCCCTATTTATGACATTTTCCATAACTTGCCGTAACACTTCCTGCGATATGTTCCTTATTTATTGATGAATGTTTTCTTTTAGGGCTGCGAGCGTCTGTGACTTGTTCACATACACCAGTGATTTCAAATAACCCCAAAGAAAGACGGCTGGACAGGTCAGATCGGGTGAACTTGAAGGCCAGGGCAAATCGGCAAATCGAGAGATAACGGCCTGGAAAAGCGTCCCTCACTAAGTCCATAGTATGGCGCGCTGTGTGTTCAGTGGTGCCGTCCCGTTGGAACCAGATCTGCGCTAGCCCCAATTCATCCAAACTGGGTATCAAGAACTCACGGTTCTGTAGCGCTGGCCAGTGACAGTAATCGCATTGCCTGCAGCGGCTTCGAAAAATAGGGTCCGGTCCGATCACTCTTTCAGCACAGATGCCACACCATAAAGTAACTTTTAGTGGGTGTAAAGGTGTTTCTTGAATAATGCGCGCATTTTCAGTGCCCCAGAAGCGAGTATTCTGCTTATTGATATGCCCCGAGAAATGGAAACGCGCTTCGTCACTCATAACCAATTTTGAAGAACAATCATCCTCTTCAAGGTTGAGGTTTATGACGCCCTGGCTGAACTCTAGACGAGCTCGATGGTCAGTAGGCAGCAGCTGATGAGTCATCTAAGTTTTATATGGAAAGTTCTTCAAGTCTTTGGCCAAAATACGCTGCAGAGTCCGCCTGGAAATGCCCAATTGCGTGCCACGTCGCCTCGTTGATGTTTCTGAACACTCTTCCACATCTTCGCGCACAGCATCGATATTTTCGGCTGAACGGTCTGTCAGACTTAGGTATATCCAATGTAGCGCCAGTTGCTTCGAGGCGTGTGGCAAAGCATCGCATTGTGCGACCAACCGGTGCCGGACGACACACGGGGAAATCGTCGATGAAATTCACGTTGTGTTTTTATCACTGATGAATTATTCTGTCAAAACTTTGACACGAATATTCCACATTGTTGGGGAGTATATCGGTCCATGTTTATTTTTAGTAATTTTACATTTGTTTACGATACAATTTTCAATATCAGAATGACAGGAAATGTCATATAAAAAAAATATAAGTAATTTCTAAAGTGCCAGTACTTTTTCGCCATCCTATAAGATTGTTTTTTTTTTGTTTTTTTTTTTTTTAATAAAAACCACTTTCGTGTTAAAAATAACTGTTAAAGCCACCAATTTTTGTTATTAGCTTGAAATATTACTATGAATTCTCAAACTAATAACATATTATTGAAATGAAGAATTTCCTTTTACCTATATATAACAATGTCCCTTCTGAAAATATTTTTCTTAATTTGTGGCAGCACAAATCGCTCGCAACATAAAAAGCATACCCAATAAGCAATAAGTCCAGATATGGAATTCTCTTCCAGAACTCCAGCTGAAAAAAAGTGATGGCATTCTCTTCTCACACTCCAGCGCTGTTTTACTTGCTTACAGGACGCCATTTTCAGTTTTACTGATGTGTTATTGATCGATAGAGATACGAGAAATTTCATTTCATATTGTTAATGGCAATTTTGTCTTGACAGTTCGTTCCTCTAATTGTTACTTGATCGTCTACAGGAACTGGTAAAACCAAATTATCTATAGAAATATCAGAACGTTTTGGTGGTGAAATCATAAGTCCATCAATGCTTCTTTTTCTTCATTTTTTTTTATTTAAGAAAGTATAAGTTCAGATTCTAGTTATGCAGGTAAAAGTGCGGATTTGGCTCAGTGAAAAAAAAATGAAAGGAAGTGATAACTTCCATACCACCTCTTTATGGAAGTTATGACTTCCTCTTATTTTATTTATTTATTTTTAACTGAGCCAAATCTGTACTTTTTCCTGCATAGAATCTGGACTTATACTTTCTTAAAATAAAAAATGAAGAAAAAGAAGCATTGAAATCCCTAGGATTTCCATTTATAAATGCTATAGAAAAGTCTGGGAATTCCATGCGAAAATAATAAGTAAAAAACATGGAAATCTGTTAGATTTCCACGTTCAGTTTCAACTACCAATACAATCAAAGACTTCGAATCTCAATGCAATTCCCTACGGCTAAAGAAATGGAAATCCGTGCGCAAATAGTACGGATTTCCAGGTAAACTCGTCAAAAATGACAAGAAAAACGAACGGAATTCCATTCGAAATGATTAATGGGTACTTTCAAAACTTTACAATTAGAGCTTTAAAAGCTACATGCAACTGTTTGCAACCGAATTTTCTTGAGGTTATAAAAAAAATAAAAATAAAAATTTAAATCAAAATAAACTTTTATTTCTTATTAATATTAATTTTGCGCTTATTCGTTATTCCTTGGTATATAAACAAAAAAAATATAAAAATTTTATATAAAATAATCTTTTTTCTCATAATATTATTATTCGTTATTCCGACACTAAAAAGCATCTTGAGATCTGAAATTAGATGATTCTAAAGCAACAAATACAATGTCGGAAACTCCGTGATGTGATATGACATCGGCGTAGATAATGCCCCGATAGGGCAGTCAATGTTGATATCGGTCTAAAGATTCTCATTCTTTTTGTTACTAAAATCAAATCCAATCGCCTATTCGTTAAGTTTTGCTGTATTTCCTGCAACAACAGCAAAGCATCTCTTTCGGGAAATTCCTGATGTATGTGTTTAAATATTAACAAATTGACAAATGCATTTTTCGGGTGTAGTGTCACTTAAATTGGTTTTGCTTTCATTGCTTCCACTAGCAAAAAATGGTTTAAATCGTCTTCCTACAAAGACAAATAAAAAATTATAATTAAATCTTTCATCCAACATTACCTGTTTTATTTCAATATTGCATGAAGTTGTTCTCTTGCTGATAACCCGATCAAGGAATCTCATTTTTTCATACCAAAAGAGATTTGACACATTACATCCTCCGACCCTTGTCCCGTCTTCCGACAATTTACTTTGTTTATTTCTTCTATGTATGTACCACGGAGCGGTTTTACTTTCTTTTTTAACAAAATCTGTGTCATCTCCTTGGCCAGTTCATTCCATACTTTATTTTTTATGTCGTCCTTTTGTATTCATCACTACTTATATTCCACAGGCAAGGATTCTTCTCATAAGCATCTATTAATTAAATAATTTCCTCCTTCTTAAGTTTTCTTTCCGTAATTTTATTTCTAAAAATAAATATTACACAATTATCAAAATATCACTGATTTGCAAAGTGCAAATCTCGAAATTGTTACCACTTATTGAAAATTAAGACCCTATATTTTGAGTTTCGGCCATTTAATTTTACGTTCGACAGTTTATTGACTGTTTATTGACTAGTCCATACTGACACGTCAGAAATCTTGTCAGTATAAACTAGTCAGTAAAAACGAGTAGTCAGTAGGGGCTACACGAGCCCGGGTAAGCGGAGTGGGCTCATCATCTGTCAGTTGTACCAACGTAGTATGCTACACCCTGCAGCACGCTGCGACCATAACATCCTTTATAAGACTGGCAGAATCATCTAGAGATGATCGAAGAAGAATATAAGGAACAAGTGGTAGATGTGCCTAGGCTCTTCCAATGCTCTTTATTTAAAATTAAAATTAAAAAAAAAAATAAAGTATAAACAAGTATCATTTAACTTTTCAATATTTTTCACACTCTGTAAAAATTAACTTTGAACAAATTTTTTTTTTATCTCTTTTATAGAAAAGTCATAAAATTGATAGAAAAACTAAAAATTTCTATAATTTTCTACTTTCAAAATTCAGTTATACTCATCCCCCCGTCACTCAACAATTTGTTCGTGCCATTTTGACTAAACAAACAAAATATTCTGGAATGTTTGGAGCCAAAGTGGTAGCAACGAAATCGAATGCCAGACTCAACAAAAGGGTGGACCAGAATAAATATTTGCAAAATCAAAAATCAGACAATCACTTTTGATGGGACTAAGTTTCAATTTGAAAATATACTTCAACACTTGAAAGGAGTGAAATTTGTTGTATGTATGTATGTAGTCGAAACGGACAATGTGACATGAAACCAACATTGGAAGAAAATTGTATATGTACTAATTCCTGGATGATGCTGCTATATATTGTCATCATTATCATCTTTGTGCGACTCCTGAAGGTAATCCATTTGTCATTCTTCATGTCTTATATAATTCGATTGAGTTATTATCCAACCAAGAGTACCTTGACAATCCGAAAGTAAAGTAGGCCTTTTGCCAATGAGAATATAAATGGATGGATGTATGTATGTATGTATGTATGTAGCGCGTGGGTTCTACTAACCCGCCTTTCAAAATTGTACTCTCAGGAAAAGGGAAGAACGATTTTTTTTTTGTAGGTATGTTCTTCCTTTCTTTTGTAAGGATATATATAACAAGAAATGATGACAAGGATGATATCGTCGTCTTTTTTGTCTATTTACATACCCTGATACCCTGATCCCATCAATTTGCGAGGATTCAGCAAAATTGTGTCACTTAGTTGCATTAAGTGAGTTTCATCCAGAGCAGCCCTTAATCCATCCCCACTGGTCGAATGTTTTCGTTTCGTATATTTTAGAATAGACATAGATTTGGATTGGAAGGTTATATCAGAATGTGACTCACCTCTTATACCCGTTGAGTACATTGAATGTTGACATACAATTGTGATTTGTGTAGATACATATACTATGAAAAAGATTAAGTGGCATATGATCAAGCCCCGTGTCACTTAATCTGAGGTTCTTTTTGCTGAAGAAGAGAGGAGCCTTTTACTTCGGACACAATTCCAGATCTGTTTTTTTTTTGTTATTGTTTTTTATCTTTTCAAATGGGTGGATTGGATGTTAATGTGGAATGTAGGGTGTTGGTTTGGTGGAGGATGGCATGTCATTTTAAGCGTTTCGCATATTGACAGACTTTTCATGAAATGGCCATTAAAATTTTAACTATGAATGGGAAAAAATTCAAATTTTCCGTATGGGTTATGCTCTGACCCGTTTCGTGATGCTGCAAGTATTAAATGGCTTGAGTTTTTTTGGTTTTACTTTTTTTTATTGAGAACACAATTTTTATGTGATTATTTCGAGTTTTTTGCTTGTTTTTTTAATCCTTCAAAGGGGTCTTAGTACTAATTGATGATGGTTGTTTGTTAATGACATAAATTAATTGGTTGTTTGGTTATGAATGAGTAGAAATGAAGACAATGAAAGAAAAATAAAAAAAGGTTTTCAGATTCAATTAGAAAAGTGGAATTAATTATTAAGGTACCTGTATAGGTAGGTATATTTACACCCACCCTTATTATGATGGGCATGGGACTGGTGTGGATATATTTTCGTATTCAATTTATTTTATAGAACATTTCTGTATAGTATAGATTAAACCTGCGTAAATACGAAATCTCGACTATAAATGTATGAAGAAAATTTAAAAATTTTTAAATTTCATAGGTTGAGGATTTTTTTGGTTTATATATGTACTTTCATTTTTCTAATACACCCGTGTGCGGAAAGGTGACCACATGAAAAAATTGGAGTAACAATATACCTTTTATGAAAATATGAAACTGACACTTATTTTTTCTTTAATTTTGTTCAAGACTCAATAGGCCAAAATATTTGCTCAACATTTTTATGTATAGACTAGCGGATACCCGGCGTGTACTACTACGCTAAAAAAAATGCATTTGGCTTATTTGTTAGAAAAAAAAGGAAATTTTGTTTATCTATTAACTTTTTTATCTTAATGCCAATATTTTGAGTTTTTTCGGTAGGTGTGTAAATATAAAGATTTTTCGGCATTCCATTTCTGGACCAAGCAACATATAATTGGCCGTGCGAAAAACAAAAATTTTCTAAGTTCAAACCAGCAACACTTAGTGATTGGCCTTGAGCCTTGTTGATGGTTATGGCAAAAGCCGGACGCCCTGGAAACTGTAATCGCTTGAAATTGAAGGGGTTGAAATCATTGGAATTCGTGGTATGTGCATATCTTCTACTTTATATTTGCCGCTTCAATTAAATTCGACGATAGTTTTTTAACAGCAAGCCTTGTTCCGTTGTACAATTTGGGTGTATCTAAGTTGCGAATGAGCATCAACCCCGCCCGAAGGGGGTCCCCCGAACGTAGGCCAAAGCAAGGTCCGTTGTTTACCGCCCAGGCCCACGAGCAAACGCTCACAGATCCCAACCGGATGCTCTTATAAAGATAAGTATTGACCCCCAGTCCTGCAGCTCGGCCAGAAGGTGAGAGCCAAGGAATCTGAGAGTGGCGGACAGTGATCAAGAAGGTCAGTAACCGTTTCGGACTCTTCTCCGCAACCTATGCATATAGGATCCTCAGCGAGTGTCATCCTGTGAAGGTGATCCCTTAGAAAGGAGTGCCCAGTGAGAATAGACACTAGAGTTCGCAAGGTTGGCTTGTTAAGTCCCAAGAGCTTATTCGTTTGGTTTTGGTTGGGTTTCCCCCACAGTTCCTTTGTAGTTCTGCTCGAGGGGTCC
Source organism: Dioctria linearis (assembly GCA_963930735.1). Lineage (NCBI taxonomy): Eukaryota > Metazoa > Arthropoda > Insecta > Diptera > Asilidae > Dioctria > Dioctria linearis. Next base: position 165,523,355 of record OZ005744.1, read on the forward strand.
TCTAACTAAAGGCGACTATGTTGGCGGTCAGCCCAAGTTGAAATAATCGAGACAAGGTGCATTGGTGCAATCCCGACTATGGAGGTACATTCCTCCGAGGCCAAGTTGGGCAAGCTCGTCCGCCCTTTCATTCCCGCTAATATTGTTGTGGTTTACCCCTCCAATCAATCTTCTCATAACCGAACGGGAATACTTGTACCAGAATTATAAACGACTACGCAGCAATTTTTCTCGAAACTTATTTAAGATTGCACGCAATCGCGTCAGTACTGCTATTCGCAATGCCAATCCTCTACATTTCAATTCCAAATTTGATCTGAATTTACCCCGTAAAATACTTTGGGGCAACTTCTGAAATGCTGGCATTTATCGGGATAGTGATGCCCATTGCAATCTCAACCCCAGTGAACAATGAACTAAATTTTCACTTTATTCCTAATCTAGACAATGGCGTGATATAAACTCACGTATTCTTCATTTCAAGTCCCCCTCTTTTCGAGGTATTAATCACAGTGATCTCATTGCGGCAGTATCCTCCATCACGTCTAATCGAGTTGGTCCTGACGATTTACATCAAATTTTAAGAATTTTTAGAACTTTAGCATTCTTGTTTTACTCTGAATCTCTCAAAAGCTTTTGATAGCGTTAAACATTGTAAGCTATTAGAAAAGCTATACAGAAATTTTAAGTTCTCTTTCTCCCTCCTCCCTCTTTTCTATGACGTACCCCAAGGATCTGGTTTGAGCCCGTTGTTGTTTTCTATGTTTACTATTGAGGTTGAATAGGTTCGCTACTCCACTCTAATTTTAGGTCACAATAGGAACACTGTGAACACAGCCGTGAAGACGCAACAGCTATATTGTGGTCCACAGTAAGGGTAAGTGGTGTAAGGATCCCTTCTGAACCAGATGTGGTGTGTGGTTCTATCTGAACGGTACTCACTGAGTTTTAATAACTCAAACCTTACCTTTCTTTACTCCCTTTTCAGAGGAGACAGGTCAGCAGGTCAGGAAGGTAGACACAAGAAGGAACGAGTACCGTGGGCCCTGAATCCTGACTAATTTTATATATATGTTCTCAAAAATATTTTTATATAGTAAAAAATTGTCGTCTATTTTAATACACATACACGATATTTTTTTTTTGTATATGGGCTGTGACAGCGGCAAGTATTTGGTTTACGCAGCCCACAATAGTAGCCGAGGCATTAGCATGCCGCCCTGTGTCAACGCTGTTCACAAGGTGAACTGTCAACTCATGTTGACAAAATGGACTTCAAGTCCAAGCATACGCACTCCTACACTACCATAACAGATAATTATCTTGGATTACGTTATCTTCTAATATGGATATGTAATCTACATTATCCTGTCATCGAGAAATAGATCCATATCATAACTGATCTTCCACCGAATTTCAGGTAATTTCATCTTTTAAGCCGATTTTTTTCATCAAACCATATACAAATATGATCTTAAATTGAATTATTTTTGTTTCGGAATATTATATTTTTCCAGAGCTCAATTGTATGATTTTTGTGCAAGTCAGCATATTCCAGATGCAGCTTTCGGTGGCTCATCAATCATTAATAATTAATTAATTTCAATTCCACATCCTTATCTCTTAGGATCTACTTGCCGGCTTGGTCAAGAACGAAATAATCCTAAAAGGATATCCTAATACAAATAATTTTACTTTAAATTTACATTATAATATATTAAAAGTCAAATTGAAAAATTCAAAACGAATATATCTCATTTAAACTTCTCCAAGTATTCTGCGCATACTTTAATTATCAATAAAAACCGCGCGAACTGTTTGGGGTCATTAGAATCACCATCAACCGTAGTGTTAATCAAAACAGAGGACATCCAACTGTGTACTTAACCGATGATCACGATTCATTAATAGTCTCGTATCTGGTTTGAATATGATGAATTAAAATCGTCTCTCTCCCTTACTGTGATTGACATTAGAAACTTCATTCTTCAATACCAAAAAAACATTAGCTATATATGACACAAAATTGATAGCCAGCTAGCTGGCTGGCTGACAACGACATGCCATTGAATATTACTTACATTAAACCCAGTATAAGTAGAGATCTGTATATTCTCATGAAATCATCATTACAGTCTTGACCATTTCTGATAGAGAATCTTAATTTAGATATTTTTCTATTTGGAGCATCTGCTGAATAGAATGAATCTTTATCAAATCTGTTTTGATTATGGGGCCAAACCATAGCCAGCGATAGATGCAAGCGGGAATAAATTCGAGATCAATCTTACCCGTTCAGAAATTTATTCAAAACTTCTGAAGAAGTCAGTGTAAAGTTGTCGAGTTGTGAAGTGAGTTAGTTGCGTGTTCCCGGTTAAAAGCTCGTTTTAAGGATTCTAAAGAGAAACAGTCACAGAATAGTTATTTTAGATTTGTTGTAAAGAAATATTTTTTATGTGATATCCTAGTAACAAGTTTTGTGAATTGTGAATTGTTAAGGCAAAAGCAAAAAACAATCAAAAAAGTATAGTGCTATTAGGAAGTGAAAGAAAATTATAAAAAAAAAGTTGATAGTAATTTAAAAAAAAAAAACTTACATTCGTTATTTTTCTCTCTTTTGTAAGGATAAAGGATAAAAAGAAAAAGAATTTGCAAAGATTAATCTAATTTTTATCTTATTGGATGTTCTTCAAAGCCAGAAGCGAAATTACTTATTTTGAAAGTAGTAGTTAGGAAAGATTATAAATGTGCAACTTCCTCCTTGGGGCCAAAATGTTATCAGGAGTTCACTGGTCCATCTCACAAGTGGAGTTAGAAGATTTTGTCTGTATTTTCGGCAATTTCGAAAATTTTTAATTGTATTTTTTTTCTATATTATTTATACTTTTATCAGCACTTGTACATGGGCGAAAATGAACTTAAGGCGAGTGACCGCAATTGATAATGTTCATCAGAGAATGTTCATATTTCTTTCCGCATAATTTTTTTTTTTTTTTCATTTTTGGCCAATTGAATTGAGAATTTTTAACTCAACTCTATGTTGCCATTGGAATGTTTTTTTTTTGTACTTACTTATCTTTTGAAAAGGCCTATAATATTTAAGAATTTTTTGTAGGGTCATGGTAATTATTATTAGCTTATGTCTGGTTATCACATTTTAATTAAGATAGAATTTTTAGAATTTTTGAATGTAGAATATACATTGAAAATTCTTCTTTTTGCTACCTATATAAGTTATATGTATACTCTCGTAATTTTATGTAAATTTTAGAATAACTGTACTTGCATTTTGCTTGATTAAATAAAAGCTTGTCCAGTTTGAACCTTTTTTAAAAACAAAAAAGTGACATAATATGATCTCAGGCGGTAACATCAAAACTTGCATTTGTTTAGGTTTGAAGAAAAAAAAATGAATTTTAAGAAATCCATAATTAAATTGAAATAGGCCTGTTAACAAAACCCAGAATTGAGACCAAGCAAATATGAAACAAGTTTTAACTGAATTTTATCGAAATTTTAACCCTAAATTTTTTCATTTGGCTGTTATTTTTTCAACAAACTTTCAATTTCAAAATTACCTCTTCGAAATTCTGTAGTCAAAATGTAAACTTTTTTTTTCGTTTTTCGTTTTTTTTTACCCTTTTCTTATAAATCTTTAGGGAAAAGGGGCAAAAATGCCTAAGCGGAGGCAATTTTCTTATGTAAATAAACTTTTCAAGTTATACCGGCTTGAGATGTTTCAAAAAATGTGCGGTGAAAGGCAAAATTTTAACTTCATTAACGCATAACTGCGAAACACAAGGAAGGAGAGGAGATTATAGGGTATCGAAGGAATGTTCCTATGATTATTTATCGAATAAATCATTATCAGAGTATATTAATCCGAAAATAAAGGGCAGTGGTGGCCAACCTTTTACATATCATGCGCCAATTTTTTTACAGATGAGTTCAAATACGCCATATAACTCGAGCACTTTTTATACCGTCTTACGAACATGTTAGTAAAAAATAAAGATAAGCATAGAATTTGCTTCGCAGGAATAACTTAATCACGCTTAGTTAAATTGATTAATTTACGCCAGGTTAATCAAGCACCAATCTAGAATAGTCAGGTATGATCGCTTGTGCGACAGGGTGATCGCTTCATGATAGTGCGATAGCTGCCAAAGCAGGCGCGTATACAGGGGGAGGGTCACGGGGGTCGTGACCTCCCCAAAGCACCACCTCAACTTCACGATGTTTTGAATGTGGTGCTGACCTGTAGAGTGAGTTTTAAAAACTTAACAAGACGATTTTCGTATGGTATGGACACAATGTTTAGTTGTCGCCAACGATTAATGCTGGTGCTGTAACGCACTTTTCCAATTTGCGGCGACAGTTAGCGCTGGGTTCGGCGTTTGTTTGTCTTCTTTGAATAGTAATAGTGAATTCTGGAGTGGGTATAATAGTCATTTGGTCGTACCTCTTTGTCTTTGAGACGTATACGATTTTTGTAGAGTTTTCTTGTGTTTTATGTAGTGTCGTAAAGTCATTTTTCTCACCTATCACAGTAGAACCCAAGTTCCATGCAATCAACGTCTAGCCACCCGTTAATTTTCCATGGCGACACTGATTCAAGCCTGAGTTGTTCAAACGTTTTTCGTTAGTAGGGAAGCATTAAAGTTTTCTTAGAAATATACTTGCAAATTATTTCTAAGAGCTTTAATGAATAACTATTCACCGACAACAGTCCAAACGAATTGGTGGATTGATTCTGGTGGTTCGCTCTTTCGGACAAGGGCACAAACATTCAGTTTTCTTAGAAAGATTTGACATTTTTTCTTTAGATTTTTCATGCACTACTGGGGCCGGATTCTGCAACTCTGAGAGTTTGGGAGTTTGGAAGATGATAATTTTCGTTTTTCCCGATTAAAACTCCCTAACTCTCCATTCGCGATTCTCTAACATAGGTGGGTAGTTAGGGAAAACGTGGGAAGTATCGAAATATTGAAGGACGGCTAACTCTGCGTGGGAGGGTCATAGAGTATTGGGGGTTTTTCCTTCAGATTTTGCGTCTAGAGTACAAAAATATAGATGACAAATTTTTCAGGGAGGGTATTTTGGGGATGCAGAAGTGAGTAATACAGTGGTGTAGTTTTTTTTTTATCATTTTAACCCATTGCAACACAAAGCCGGCGAATCGCCGGCCAAGGTAAATTTGTCACTGACTCACAAAGCCGACGATTCGCCGGTTTGTCTTTGAGGTGATTTTTTTTTACATTAAAACTGAATGACAATAACTTATTCATTAAAATGACATAAATAAGTATATTTCAGTTACTGATTTCATAATAAAAACGATATTTTAACATCTGTCAGTACCTCGAAAATGGCCGAGCGCAATCGTAAAGAAACTCGTCGCGCTTGTAATAATTCATCAAATGAGGAGGAGGAGTATGTCCTTTGTAACTACAAGCATTTCAATGGGCACACTTTCCTAGGCAAATTCCACCAAATCCAGCCAAACAAAACCCATCGAGATTATGCAAAATGTGTTCCTTGAAGAAAAAGAAGAACGAATCTCGATGGGAATGTGAGAAATGTTTGGTGGCTCTCCACATGCCAGAATGCTTTAAAGCTTATCACACTCTTCCAAAACTACCTGGGGATGAGCCATAATGATCTAGTTTGCGAACAAAAAAAATTATACTTTTATGTTTTACCATTTTTATTTTGTGTGAAATTTAGTCTCAATGTTATTGTAATAAAAAAATGTGTCAACATTAAATAGTGTGTTGTATGAACAAATTATGTCATCTTTATTAGTGGTGCAATGGGTTAACTTCATATCTACCTTTTTACCGCTGAAAGACGGATTTTTTTCATTTGGGTCATATACGCCCCAGTTCCCATATTTTGCATATATTTCTTCCGTTCTTTATTACACATCTGCGAGTATTAGTACTATGTTATGAACATTTTTCTCATGGAAAGTGAGTTTCCACGACTTAACAGTTGTTCATAATGATGAGTAGAAAATATGTCCACTTTTGTACCAAAATGCGGCCACATTTTTTCATCTTAAGAAGGACTGATTCAATTCTTTTGCAGTTATCTCCAAAACTATTTACCGGACTCAAAAACTAAATACATACCGAATTAGGGGACAAAATGTAGATACGGTTTAAATCCTACGTACAAGACTTAACGTGCATATCTAAATTTTGTATGGCATCTCTTCTGTACTGGAAGAAGATCAAATTAACCATTTTCGCGTGATTAACAATTCTTAGCGGGTACGTTCAGACACCAAAATTAATATTTCTCTGTTAGTATTGCAAGAATTTCCATAATTTGCTTTTGCAAATATAGCTAGGATATGTAGTTTGTCCATAATTTAATTCTAAAATCCTAGGTACCTACGTACGTACCTTCACAAAACACAACAAAAACAGCAAATACTGACAGTTGAGAAATATTCTTCTTACTTTTCCACAACTAACACAGCCGAGAGTCTTGCCGAGTGAAATAGAGAGTTTCGTAATTCTCAATACAAATTCCCCGAGTTACAGAATTCCGAGTGGAGAGTAAAGTGCCAAAAGAACTCTTATCTTCACAACTCCGCATTTCCCCGTGTTAGTGAGTCCGGGCCCTAGTGGCCGACCATGATTCCAAAGAGTTATATTGATTCAGGTGTTTTGGCTGGTCTTGGTCGCGAAAGCTATTTATGAGCGTTGTCTATCATACATTTTGTAGTTGGAAATTTACTTGAACATTTTTCTTTAGATTTTTTACGGCAAAACTATAAAAATAAAATCCATTCGGTTTCCTCTGCGGTAATTGGCGTTGCTTTACTTGTACTTTCGTATTAATTCAAGTAGTGTTGCTTAATTTAACTCCACGTTTACTTTGAATTTCTAGGAGAAGAATATACTTGCTATATCAGTTAGCGATGGAAGTAGAAATAGTAGCGAAAGTGTTAAGCGGAAGACTGATAAGAGCATTGAAAACTTTTTAGAAGAAAGCAAGATCAGTTAAGCTCCCAAAAAACAATTTAAAAGCGACTTCTTCCGACTTTTTCCACCCCTCAAACGATATAGTTGTGACCCCCCTAGGCTGCAGGTCTGGATACGCGCCTGTGCCAAAGTCTCGTTTGGTAGGTAAAGTTAATTCTGGACCACAAATGTTGGCACTGAGAGCGAGATCAGCTTGAAACTTGAAGTTCTGTTCTTTCTGCTTGCTAGAAGGAGTCCCGGCCCTGGCATGTGTTTAATAACCTTTTTAATAGAAGTATGTTTATAGACATAGTTAACTTGTTAAATGATTTATTTCTTGTATATAAAACAATAGAAGTATATTACAGCACATAAACATTACTTAATGAAACTTATGGGCCTTCTTGGATTTCGCTAGCCTTTTTATGTTTGGTGTTAAGTTTGTTACTGATATCAACAGAGAATTCTACAATTTTGAATCAGTTATTCGCGACCTTGTTTTTCCTTTAATCAATTTCATTGATGAAAATGTATGTTTGCATCTGTATGTCGTTCCAAAGCGAGATATATAATTTTTTGAAAATTTTCTTAGTTCTGGAAAATGTTCATATAACAGTGAGCGCCAGAAATTAATTACGTCCGTAGTTTTTTGATCTATAAAAAGCTCATCAAATTTCATTTTCATTGAATGAATTTGTTTTTAAATCAATCAGTTCCATTTGTATGTTACTAGGCATCTTCATTATGTGTTGTTCACTAAATGAAAATGGGTTTATAAAGGCGAAAATGCAGTTTTCTTCTTTAGAAAAGTCATGAAAACGACTTTCAAATGTGCCTTGCAATATCTTGATTTTTTCAATATATTTGATCAAATTGCTGTTTTTCTCAGCAGATTCACTCTGCTCTTTCAAACATGAAAAAACAATTTTAATTTCATTTCAATTGAACTGATGCTATTTACTAAGCTAGGAAATAATTTATTCTTGCCTTGTTGCTTTAATTTTAGATCATTGAGATGACTAGTAATATCAACTAAAAATGCCAAATCAAATAGCCAGATGTTGTTACATAATAGGGTTCTTTCATCAGGTAATTCATTTACCTGTTCCAAAAAATTAGGAACGGCATTTTTCAATTTCCAAAATCTAGTAAGAACGTGTCCTCTAGAAACCTAACGCACTTTACAATGAATGTTATGATCACCATATTCCAAATCTAACTTTTCACAATATTCTCTGAATTCTCGTCTGTTTAATGCTCTTGCTATAATTTTATTCACAAATTTCACAACCGGTAACATGACATGTTGCATATTTAAAGTTTTGGCACACAGTGCCTCTTGGTGGATAATGAAATGGTATTTTAAGTATAGGAAGATTTAAAAAAAATTTTAATCAAAGTTACATATGGCTGGCTCACTCAGAACTAAATTCAGCGCCAGTTGTAATCATCCAATGTACCATGTTTTGCGCTTGCGCTACGTTATGGCCACGCCTTATATAGGGTGATTCATAATAAATAATGTAAACCACTTAACGCTCTATAACTCAGAACGGGGTGGATATTGATCTTCCATGCCATATAAGTTTTTGACGAAGTCAAACGTCTGCGCTGGTGTTAACTCCTCAGCCTGAACACCCTGTATGTAGGGTAATCCGTGTAATTTATTCATATAATTTCTCTTATCGAGACAACCAACAATTTTTCTAAGTGTGAGGGATGGCTGGAGAGGGCGGGGGGACGGAAGAGAAGATACGACCTTATCGAGTTGTTAGATATAAAGAATGTGTAGTTTATTTTTTATACAAAATACGCCGGTTTTTGAAAACAGGATATACAGCTATTACTATCACCTACATAGTTGTGTCTCTTGATCTTTCTAGAAATGAAGAATCATTCCACTTATCCTTGTTCAAATTCAGAATGAATTTTACATTTTATACCCATATTTTTATAAATTTGTCGCCGTAATCCATCGCATATACCCATACCCAGCGGTAAAAGTATGCAACACCACATCGAAGCCGTATTGACCTTTGGTATGCATCATCGATTCATTTCTGCACAAAAACTTCGATGAATTTAATACACAATGTCCTAGGCAGGGTGTGATGCCTTTCTACAGGAGTAAATGTCAGGAAAAGCATCGACGAATAATCATCGAGAAAACGTCAATGAATATTCACCGATGAAAATATTTTCGACCAATTTTTTTTTCGTTTCAACTTTTACTCGATTCAAGTTACATAGTATATCGCCTCAGCCAGAAAGGTTTCTGCAATATCAGGAAAATTTATTTATTTTTTTATTTATTTAGAAATTTGGAAAATTTAAAAAAATATTTTTAAAAGAGTTACACGTATATTTCGCAATGATAAATTAACTTCAGAAAATCACTTACATTATAAAGAGGTTTGCAAAGAGTATAACCTCCGTGTAGCCATTTTTCGCATTCTGTGCACTTGATACAGTCTTCGCATTTTCTAGTTAAAAAGTAGTTTTCCCAGCATTCGGCGGACCTATTTGAATCAAATGATTCCGGATTATCGCTTTCATTGCGTTTTTGTTGATCCTATGTCTGCCGTTCAAATTTCTAGGGCTTCTTAATAATTTTAGTTTTTTTTCTTTAAATCTATGATTTCAGTGTTGTAAGCACTCAGAGGATTGTTTGCTCCGATTATTGCATGGGTATGGAATCGTTGGCAATAGACTTAATTCCTAAAATATTTTAGTTGGAGTTACTGGGTCTATTTCAAGTGATGCTATAGTATCCGTAACCGAAATAATTGTCGAACAAGAAGCTTCAGCAGCTAGTTTCGAGGCATCCGATAATAAAACAGATAATCTGATATCAGATGTTGTTTCAATGGATAGAGATTTATTCTAAGCCCTTCATATGAGGTAACCACTTGCTTGATACCTTGTCCGCTTCCTATTGCTATGATATTCTATCTAAGCCTGAACCTATTGTTGAAAATAACTTTTCAGAGGCCCAAAGAAACTTTTATCTAGCGGCTGTAAAGCCTGCGTGCTATGGCTTGGCAAACACAATAAATTAAATTGATTCTGGTTTGTTAGCTCCAAAATGTCTATAACGTTGCTGTGTGAAGGATGCCCATCTAATATTAATAAGACTTGTGTTACGGGCTTTTTAGCTATGAAATGCTCTTTCATCTACTTAAGCAAAATATTCGAATTGAGATAGGATAATTTCCGGTTCATATAGAATTCAGAATTTGGTGAAAGACCATCACTGAATTCTGGCTTTTTATATACGCTTCTCATTATTAATACAGGAGGCAAAAACCCACTCTCAATATTTACAACATATGATAATAATTACGTTCTCGTCTCTCGCTTGAGAGATATATAATTACCATTTTTTTTCGATTGGGTCTCGAATCAGGGTTTTTTGTTTTTAATATACATATGTAACGTATAAAAATAAGTATACAGGGTGTTTCCCCTTAGGAGGTCAATAGATCAGGAGGTGATAGTACTCAATTAGATAACCAAAAAATTGTATGGCAGGGGGGTGGGGGCAATATCACCCATTTAGGAGTTAAAGGGTGATTAAGAAAAAAAGCTAGTTTTTCATAAAACACTCTGTATTTTAAAAAGTACTGGTCATACGGTCACAGTTAAGAGCTCGCTGAATGCAATACTTTGCCTTTCCAACGACTGCTCAACCAGCGCCATACCCCCTCTTCTCAGGAGTTACCGGAATCTAATCAAAATATTTCGCATTTCTTTACTTTTTTTTTTTATTAGACCTCTATTTTTTTTTTTTGCAAAACGGTCGTTAACATACCTTGCTTTTATAAAAATTATAAACTGTAGACTCTTCCCTTTAATTTGACCGCACGTATACCCTATGTGCTATCTGCAGCCGTTAAAGACTTATTAGCTCAAAACCTATTCTGAAAGCTATTCTCAAACCTTAATTTGTATCTTCACTGACTGAAATCACGTCATTTAAAAAAATATCGGCTAATTTCCGTATGAATGAATGGGTGTTGAGCTAATAACTCTTTAAAAGCTACAGATAGCACATATGGTATACTTGGTCAAATTAAGAGAAGAGTCTACAGTTTATAGTTTTGTAAAAGAAAATTATGTTAACGACCGAGGTCAAAGTAAAAAAAAGGAAGAAAATGCGAAATTTTTAGTTTAGACAACCCTAACTATTGGGACTATTGGGGGGAGAGGGGTATGGGGCTGGTTGAGCAATTGTTGGAAAGGCCAAAAGTTTCGCATTCAACAAGCTCTTAACTGTGATCGTATGCCCAGTACTTTTGAAAATACAGAGTGTTTTGTGAAAAACTAGCATTTTTTCTTAATCACCTTGTGACTCCTAAATGGTTGATATTGCCCCCCCCCCCCACCCAGCCCAATTGAGTACTATCACCTCCTGCTCTATTGACCTCCTAAGGGGAACACCCTGTATACTCATTTTTATACGTTACAAATATTAAAAACAAACTAAGAATCGACTTTTTTCTTTCTGTATGTTATCACAACCAAGACTTAAAAAATTTGAATGCAAGACAGAACAAGTCGATCCAGAATTGCATGCGCGGTCATAAATTATTTGACATAAGAAATTCAATTACATGATAAAAATCTGCACCGTTACATGTTATAACAGGGCTAAGATTGAGACTATTGAGATAATTAATTAATTAATTCTATACCTCCTCCTTCCCTCTATTTTGTAGTGTCAAATTCATAATGCAAAAAATTTAATTACAAATCAAAAGACATAAAGAATTTATAAAAAAAAGTGTTATAAAAAAGAAAAACAAAACAATAGTAAACAATAAAATTAATGTACCTTAAGATTCAATTGAAGTCTCTAAAAACTAAGTCACCAATTTTACTCATGTGATTGTGAAATGTACCTGAAGATGCGAACATTGATCCTCAGTTGGAGGAGCATCACCAGCACTACTTATAATGGATCCAGATGGTGGCTATCATCTCAATGGAATGCTATGCAATTAATTTCTATACTACTAGCTGTTGCCACTATTAATGGAAGATTGATGACCGTTGATGCTGCTCCAAATGAACGTAAGTATGATTATGACAAGATAAATATTTCGAGCATGTAGTTGTTTCGATTTACAAATGTTCTAAGATCATGCTAAGAAGTCAGCTCCATTTTGATTGCTTAGCGTGGCTATATGAATATTGAATTGGGCATGGGATCGATTGACTTGGTGGTGGGTTCTCCAATTAATTACCCCAGTCCGTCGGTTTATTGTATATCAGAAGTCTCATAAATCAGTTAATTTCTTGTGTTGAAACTCACTGGTGGCTCAATTAAGTTGCGAGAAAACTTGTGTATATCATTAGGACAACATAAAATTCTTTCTCTATGAATATTTGCAAAGCATGTTGAATAGATTCGACCATCACGGAATTGTTTAAATTGAAATTGTTTTTTTTTTTTTTGTATATATACAAAGTAGAACAGTGGGTCAATGGTCTTTGCTTGCAATACATAATAAAGTTTATGAACTTCATAATAAAAGTAACGACATTGCATATTATCGCTTGCAAGTGTTAAATGGGTGTAGATAAGTATTTGATGGCGCCGGCAGTAGTTAAGGGCAGTTTCCAATTGCTATTTTAAATATAGTCTTAAAAATCCGTTCTTCTCATTTTTTGGGTGACGAAAGTAACAAGCGAGCATATCGTCTTTAAATTTTATTGAATAAATCTCAGTTGTCCAATTGTCCAGTTGATAGAATTTAAACAATCGAGGGATTCTTAAGTCACATTAAAGTATTAAACTAAAAAACTGACTGGTCCGATTTGGCTATTGTGGCTATTTGGTAATAGTCCAAATAAGGTTTTTAGCAGGGACCTTAACGGTTATGTATATTTTTTTAAAAATTATTTTCAAATTTTCTTTCTATAAATCAAAACTAAAAATTAAAAACTGATTTTTATTTAAAAAATTAAAATCATAAAATGATTTCCATTATACAAAATCGTTATTCGGGTGAAAAATACTTTGGCGGATGATATTAAAAATGAGTCGAAATATGCAGAAGATTGTACGACATATGGGAGTAAAATATGCTTCATTTATGTTATATCATGTGATGGAGGACCTTTTAATCGTTCCAAAAGATTCTGGAATCGCTTTTATCCTTTCCTATCACGAGGTATTGAGCTCCAAATACACTAAATTGATAAAATTTTCTGTCATTTGAAAATAAGGTAGCAGTCATGCGCTTTTAAAGCCGGTAGAAAAAATTTAGAAACAATTGTTTCTCAATATTAGCAATAATCTTGAAATGACTCTAAAATTTAATTTCATATAATATAGAATAAGGCATAAGTGTGTTCTATTAAAAAAGAAAAAAGATAAATAATTCGTTTCGTATACATATATAAAATTTTCTTCCGCTTATAATAAGTTCTGACTTCAGTTGTTATAAATCCTTTGTTGTGTATTTATTTAATATGTCTACCTCAGCCATGTAAATATACTACAAACTAATCTGGATTTCTAGGAAAGTCTCTTACCTACACGTATGATGGGGGAAAAACGTAAAAAGTAAATATGAAAAAGTATGTGAATGCTTTTCCTACAACTTCGTTAAAAATAAGAAGAATCTTTATTGTTGTTAAAGATTTGAACTTTTCTTATGACAGCTGTCAATTTTCCTTGTAAAAATAGTGCTCAAAATTTAGAACATATATCAATCAGCAATGCGGGTATCGTATAAAATTCGTGTAAACATTAGTGAAGCCGACAACCCCTCATAATATAGACTGGCCCAAAATAAACGTATACGTAATTGAAGTTACTTACGTAAAGCGATCGCGCCCTTTAAATTAAACAGAGGAAGCCAAAAAAACCTTAAGCTTCCATAAAGAAACGTTCGTTAAGTTTAAATGTCAAATCGCCTCAAGTAAACGCTGGCTCAAAATGGACGTAAAGAACTTTACGACACTGTAAAAAACTGAGGTTTACTTACTTACTGATGTTTTTGACAATTTTTGGCCTAAATAAATGTCACATTCCGTAAGAGGTATTATCTTAAAATTTAACGTTGTTTTTTTTCAAAACGTGTAAAAAGCAAAAAAAAAAATTTCAGACGCGTAAGTACTGGCAAACCTAAAGGTATTTTACTTACGCAAAATTTGACATTTAAACTTAACGAAAGTTTCCTTATTTTATTAAAAGGCCACGTTGGCCTTACGTAATTAAGTTTATTTACGTATATGTCCATTTTAGGCCAACCTTAAAGTGCCGTAAGGGTTGCAGTTTACATATGTAGGTACGCATCTGTTTAAGTAATTTTGGGCAAGCTTACTTACGTAGGTACAATCAATTAAATCAATTTCCATTTGTTTATTTTTCTTTCTTTTTGCACTTTTAGAAATAGAAAACGTTAAATGTTAAAATAATAACCCTTACCAAATTGGACGTTTATTTAGGTCAAAACTGTCAATAATCCGTAAATTCATTTAAAATCGTACTATCACTACGTTTACGTGAATACTGACTACTTGACTTGAAGTCCATTTGAATAAATTACAAATCCCAATTTTCTGAGAATTTATAAAAATTAAAAAAAAAGGATTTGTAATTTAAATAATTAAATGCTTAGATGGAAATTTTCAATTATTTAATTCATAATTTCTTTTATTTTAAGTCAGAAGAGAATTGCTTGAAAATAGTTATCGCAGAGACCTAGCAGTACTTAATATGAATATATAAGCGATTAATAACAATAATACCCGATAAAATATCATATTTCATTATAAACAAAGGGAGTAAATCAAACAGTTTTAGCTGGGTTCCTATAGTTTCATTGAAATGTACTGGAATACTTCTTTTTTATGAAACTACATCAGAGCTCAGTTTAACAATTAAGATCGCTTCTAAATTTTGCTCTGATAAATTGTATCGTAAGTCTCCTAGAATCAACCTCAGCGCTGAAAAAGATCTATCCACGCTAACTTGCGTTGCAGGTATAAAATGTACAATACAAGCTAGTTTATACAGCCACGGAAACGTATATTTTTTGGTGTTCCAGTAATCCACTAAATCAGCATCAACATCAATACGTTTTTCTTTGTAATTATCTATTTCATAATATGCTTTTCTAATATTATCATTAATTTCGATTTCCTCCTCATCGGATGACGAATTGTTGGCAAATTTCAATTCTCTAATTCCATTTCTTAAGGAGGAGGAAGTACTTTGTAGCGAGCTTTCAACAAATAAAAGTGATTCTTCCTCTCCATTTGCAGAACTTCTCGCAGAAAGTTGCAACTGCCGGTTTTGCTGAAATTGAAACAGAAACAAAAAGTAATTTTTAAAAAAGGCACTTAAAAAATGCAAAATCCTATTGAACTGTACCTTTTTGTGCATCCTGTATTTGATAACTGATTTTTTAAAGTGATTTTTAACACCTTCCTTTTTCCTGGTAAAAGTAAACGCCTGATCGTAGGGTCTAAGAATAGAGCAGCATATATAGTATCAATTTCTTACAACCTAGTTTGCCTTGATTGATTATGAGTCAAAGCTTTATTACTAATATCGCTATTGATGGCTTTCAACTGGAAAGTGATGTTCAGCCAAAACTTATAGAAATCACCTAATAGCAATTGTTTTCTTTGGCGGTTCAAAGCTAATACATGCAAGGGTGCTAGAACTGAAACAATGTTTTCGATTTCCATCCATTCGTGCACCTCTAATTTTTCAGATATAGGCAAATGCTCAACGCAAAACTCCTTTAATTCTAACAGTCTCGTTTCAGCATATCATAAGTGAAATTCAAATGTGTTGCAATATCCATTTGTGGCTTTGTAATTTCTGGGCTTTTGATTTTATATCTAGGAAAATTTAGATAAAATGCTCGAAAATACAATGAGAAATTTAAATTTAATTTACCTATGTATATGCTGGATTTCTCAAAATTTTAACAATTTGACGAGCCTTTGAAATAATGGTTGGACTAAACTCTACTAAAAAATCCTTAACAGCCAGGTGAAGACAATGTGTAGCACATTTAATGGAAATAATTTTTTTAAAAGCGGATGTTTTTCTCGATATTCTCAGCAAAATCATCAAGTTCATCTTCATTTTGTGATGAAGATAACAATTCCACCGGCTTTATTATGTTACGTCCATTGTAAGTTGTTACGGAATTACAACTGTTTCTTATCAGTTTTGAAATTTTCTAATATATTTTCAATTTCATGTTTTAAATTTTCTCCGGTATGCCTTTTTTAAGTTAAATCATTCCAACTGTATATATGACTATTTAATTATCTACTAATTAGTACTGATCTATCACATCGAGTGGCATCATCTATTTTCAAACAACCCTTCCACTCCAAATACCCATAAATCTTCTTTTTAACTTTTTCACTTTTAGCGTGAACTTGATCAATTACATTCCGGGAATTTATACCAAAAATGTCCAAGCCATTAAATATTTGCCTGGTTACGGTTTTAAAAGAAGGTGAGTCAAAAAAAGATAATGGCTGCGATTCTTTAGTGATCATATCAATACAAGCATTCATTCTTCGACATTTCAACTTAAAATTTTATATTTTCATTGCTTTGGTCAGTTTCAGTATCTTGAAGCCTTAGTCGTTTTTCATATGCAGTCAGAAGTTCTCTATGATCTTTTTGTAAATGCCTTTTCAAATTTGTTGTACTCTCACTGAACAAATTTTCTTGCCACATGACTTACATTCGGCTTATCCACTACATTTTCATTGTAATATTCGCGTACAAAAACGCTACTTTTACGGCCCATTTTCACAAACTTTATTAATTTTCAATAACGATTCACTTTACTTACAATATGTACAACAATTCAAGTCCACTTAATAATCTTTTCTATTTTAGTGGCTTGGGCCGTTCGGCTTGACTATTTATTGCTGGAGCAAATGTGGAATAATAGCCAATCCCATTCTAAAATTCATTTTTAATTTAATTGAATTTTAAGTTAACAAAGTTGGTATCAGTTATTTTAACTTAAATATTTATACAACTTAGGTATGATTAATTAATGTCTTTAGGTTTAATTTAAATTAACCAATTTAAAATCCATGGGAAGACTTTTTAGGAAAGTACTTCTCAGATGGGTGATAAATGCGAAGAGAGTTTTTCGCTTGTTTTTTCTCTCATTCCTTTATTTTTTTAACCACAAGGCCTACCAAGATGGGACTTTTCGTTTCCAACAGAGCCATTCCAAAAAGAGATTCTAAATTATGTCATTCCGTTTGTAACACATAGAAATAATGCTGTAGAGAAAAATGGGTTGGACATCCACGTATATTATTTATTTTATTTTGATTTTTGCATGTCCGTTTGTTCGTTCTAGAAATATAAGCGAAAAAAACAAACTTACACAGATGGGTCATTGGAAATGAGAATTGGTCTTAGGTGATTTTTTTATGATTTTTAAAATAAAAATCATTTTATGATTTTTAAAATAAAACTCTTTATCAGACTTCTATTTTTGGTTTTTATAAAAAAAAATCAGGTTTTGATTTTGATTTTTTTATTTTTAATCAAAAATAAATTTTTAATTATTTTGTCTGATTTTTAAAATATAATACCAACAAGAAAGTTACTTATTATAAATTCGAATAAAAATCATAAATTTAAAAAGTATAAAAAATTTGTGAAGATTCGGTAATAAGAATCATAATGCTACATTCCAATCGGAGGATTGATTGATTGATTGATAACTTTTTCTAAATGATTTTTTGGTTAGAAAAAATGAAAATAATTGTTATTTTCAGTCCGTGGTTTTTAGGGAAAGTATAATTGGACCCTTCTGTGTTGCCAGAGCTGGGCAAGTACCAAAGAAAGAGTACTTAGTAAGTACAAGTACAAGTACCGAAGGCCTGAGTACTTCAGCGTAAGTACAAGCACCGCAGGTATGAGAAGTACTTGTAACTAAGTACTAAGTCTATAAAAAGTACTGAGAACTTTTTGAAGTACTTTTTTAGAATCTTTGTACATTGGCTGTAATATAATGAAGTTTATAGAGTTCAGTTAATAGATATTAATTAATAAATAAATACCTTTTGAAAACTATAATATGTACAGTAACCAATGGCCAATATTTATAGTTTTTTATAGTTTTCGGCGCTGCACATAGAGTAAGACTTTCACCTCTCATTGCTACACTCATAAAACTATTAGAGGTTCATCCAAGCACCCATTGTAGCCTCCAATAATGCATAACAGTTCTAAGGAAAAAATTACCAGTAAAATTCTAAGAAAAAATTGAGGTGTTCCCTACATCAGGTCGATGCATCGTTGTTTTTATATTAGAGCGGGCCATTGCTTCCTTACCCTTGGTTATGTCATTAAGTCAAGGCATTGTCAATTTTATATGCGAGCGAGGCGTTACTGGTTTTTATTTGTATGTTATTAGTTTGGTTAAGGTTCTGCATTGACATGCGAGTGCGGCACATGCGTTGACAGTTCTTTGCGCGCTGTTTTAAAGCACAACAAAAAAGGAGATGCGTTAAAGATTGTGTTTGCTTTTCTACGAAGAGTTAGATATTTGTAGGTACTTAATAGACTCAGAAATACTTAAGTAAAAGTCTTGGTACTTAAGTACAATAGAAGCAAGTACTTATGTTCAAGTACTAAGTCGGGCCATTTCAAAAGTATTGAGTAATAAGTCTTAAGTAACGAAAGTGTAAATTAAGTAGTACTTAAGTCTATTTTTACTTAAGTATTGCCCAGCCATACAAATTTTTGGTTTTTCACTTTACGTCGATGTGGAGAGCTCAAATTTTGTACACGGTGTTTTATAAAAGTATGTAAATTTAAGTTCAAAATTCGGACCAATTGGGTAATTCGTTCGTAGGGTTGCCATTCAAAAATTTCCTTTTTTGACCCCCACCCCCACCTATCTAGGCATCTATATTATCGCCATGCAATCGGTGGTCTCCCCCTAGTAATTTAGTAATTAAATAAGTTAAGCTCGAATTTCTAATGCATTACTCTTCCTTTTGATGGTGGAAGGTGTCGAAATTTAACGAATTGAAAAAAAAAATCATTGCCAGATAGTACAGGAGTTGAAATATCAAGACCTGATCTAGTTTTACAGCTAGGGTTTGTTTTAAGGTGCCTATCCACCAAAAGTTTTGTCTACGCACTGTCCCCACACATTATCTGCCGAAGTGTTTCCACCAAAATTAATGTGCGGAGATAAGAAATGTCTTGTCTTCATTCTTCGGAGATTTGACACGCATACCGATATTCCAGTGGATACGAAACGTATCCATTAGAATATTTCTTGCGTCACGTCGGTGCGGAGAACTTATACGGGAACTGTGCGCCAGTGTTGGGAGATTGAGGGAATTGTCTCATATTGTGGGAATATTTACCCTCAGAAAATTTAAAAATGGAATAATCGCGTCTCCTCGAACAAAATCGTGGGAGAAATAATACATCCAAAGTACAAAAATATTATCTTAAATTCTACAGAAAAATATTGAATTTTTCTACATAATTAAGATAAATAATTGAGCATGGCATATTACTAAAATATAAAAAAAAATTATAAAATTTATAGCTACATATTTATTGAAACGGCACATTCAAAACCATGAAATTCAAATATCAGCGCTTCCGAAAGAAGTAGAATTTAAGCGCTTTCCTATAAGTATCATTTGGAAGATCTTTAGAAGGATATTCACTGATCTATCCAGAAAAATTAGCAAAGCCGCAAGTAAGCAATTCAAGAGCCTCTATAGCCACTTAGACGTTCTATAGAAGATTATTTGATGAACTACAGCAGAAGTGCAACAAGGGCTGATTTCATTTAATTTTCCACGAATTTTTTAACAATAGTGGAATTATGCGAAGTAAGGCATTTCTCATTTTTAAGTGATGTACTAAAGCACTTCTTCGGAAGCATGCATAGCTATCTTTCTCCACCTAAGATCCTTGCCTCATAGGCATGCTTGCAGTTGCAAGCGCATTTTAGTGTTCTGGGGAAGCAGTCTTGAAGACCTCTTATGAGTTTAACGAAAAATCACTGCGATGATTATTCAAAAAGCCAAGTAAAGCTCTTCAAAAGACATCTTAAAAAAACTTCTTCACCCATTATTTAACACTTCTCGAGTGCTACTTTAGAACTGCAATGAAACGCTTCCTCTACGCATATGCCTAGTAAAAAAGAAATGAGCTGGGATATAAAAGAGAACCGCTGCAAGCTTCCAGGGAATCGCTCCAGGTTGGTTTTTAGAGCGTTCGATTTCCCAATGTAAACCTGCAGAATACTATAGATAATTAACACAATATAATGAAGTACAGGAATGAGAGGAAGAAGGATTTCTTATGACTGAGCTTTTTCCTTAAAGGCCCAACTACAGATAATAACCCTTACTTAATGTGATATGAAATGTGATAAAAATGACAATTTTTCGTAAGTCAACCTCAGTCTCGTTGAAATCCGTAACGTTTTTACGGATATTGTAGTTGAACCATAAGTGTTAGGTATGTATTTTATTTGAAATTATTATCAATAAAAATGAAGTTTTTTTTTAGAATTTCCTTTAGTTGTTCCTTCTAGTGTATTTCGTATGGATTTTCGTCCCAGGGAAAAATTGTGGGAAATGGCATCATAATCTGTGTGAAAAGTGCATAGAAATTATCAAACATTTTGGAGGGAATTTTCACCCCAAACATCTCCCAACACTGCTGTGCGCGAATAAGTGAAGCCAGTGAGTACTCGCAACAGAGAACCAAAGAATTCCTCACACTCAGCATGAAGGAACTAAGGCTCATAACGGGCCTACTTACTGGGCATTGCCCACTTAGATACCACCTTAAGAAGATGGGTAAGGTCAATGATGAGACCTGTCGATTCTGTATGGAAGACGATGAATCCGCTGAACATGTCAAAGTCTGCGGACAAAATTCTCGCGAAATTCAGAAATCTCGTAAGCGGATCTACTTTTAATTTGTTTACTAAATCTAATCCACTTTTCAGCTTTTTTAAATGCTGCAGAACAAATTACTATATTTTCGTCGCAAAAATTCAGTTTTACTATTTTTTTCAACTACAAAATAGCAATTGAGATGTGTAATGCAAAGTATTTAAACTGAAATAAGAAAGCATAAATTATTGTGTGCACACAAGAATTTTAACATTCAAACATCATATCCACCTAAAGTCATGTCTCTGTAGAGTACGCGCACAGTCTTTCAGAACACAGTTTGATACTTTTCAATTGTTTTCTGAGAGATTTCAGTTGATACGCAAAGAAAACTTTGTCTCCGCACAGTTTAAAATTTTTCGTTTTTTGCTCTATTTCTGACAATTTTCATGTGCGCGCACTGTGTGAAGACCACAGTGGAAACGGGTCTTTACAGTTTATTAGGATTCAGTTATGAATTACTAAATGCCGTAACTTTTCAACTAGTCGGTCCGATATGACCATTGAATAAATAACAAGGAAGCGTGATATCGAGCGAATACAGTGTATGTGAATAAGCCACTCACTGACGTTCGGATTTCACTTAATAAGTGAGATTTTGATGTTTCTGAAAATAAATATTTTAGAGATTCGGGTGTTCAGCGACTTTTTCAAGTTTATTGTTAATAATAAACATCAGAAATTCGAAATAGAATTGTTTCTAAAGCTTGAAGTGAATATTTGTATTCAATTTTAGTGTTTTGTAAAATTATTGCTCACTAATACATTTAAAATTTCTGTCCGCAAGTGGCTAAAGTTTTCATTTGATATGACGCTTCCTTGTTAGTTATTTCTTTAATACACACGACTCGCGAATATAAGCGAATATCCAACGAGTGAAGGTGAGAGCACGTCGTGTAAGAGATGAATGAAAACGAAAAGCACTAAATATTCGCTTGAAACTTTTGGTAATATTCGCGAGTCGTGTAGTATTAACTTAATTAGTTATTACCCAGAATTCATAAAAGATATGTATGGCAATACTATACTGTTCAAGATAGTCTCAGCGTATGGTGTTCGTATCTGTGCCAATATTCACAAAGTTCTTACTCAGTTGGTCGTATTCGGCAATCGGAAATGATGTTGGGATTTCTATAACTGTCCTTTTTTGGACCAAAGAGTAACAACATGGCACTTGGATTGAAACTGCCCAGTAACATTTTTCAAGTATCTCCTCCTTATGACAGACTATTAGAGAATCTTGAGGTAGCTGTGCTGTTGAACACATTCATCTGCATTTTCACTGGTATAATAATCTTTTGATGTCGTAATATCCAAAATAGGTTAACCTTATTGTTTCTAGTCCAACTCGTCCTTTCTAAGATTCCCACACTAGTCTAGATTTCGTTGTGGAAGAGTATATAGCTTTTATGTGGTTGGTTTTTTGTAAGCACACGAAAGTATGAGCAGGATATTTTGAGCTGAAATATTGTGTTTTGTGCCCTTCCGTTGTTCCAGTGAAATCCTGAATCATAAGGTAGTAATTGCTATTCTGCTTTCAACCATACGAGTACCAGGTGAGCCATTAAAGACGAATGGTGCGGAAATTCCAGTTATTTTTTATGATTTAACGTTATATTTTTGATCTTTAATGATTTTTTCGTAGACATTAGACCTGAGATTATTGATATGTAGTTAAATAATTCCTTCGAAACTCTCCTCTCCTTTACCGGAGTTAATCCTAAAAATACGTGGAACCGACTGCCACAGAAGAGGTATTAGGTTCCCCTCTATAATCACACTAGCTGTTAGCGCAGTTAGATTTACACACATTATTTCGATATTATAGATGTTATAACAGATGCATATATCTAAAACATACTTCCTGATTTTTGTCCACACAAGCTCAAAACCAATTTCGTAATGTTATTCATCTCCAAAATCCAATTCAACGTCATATGTAAAAAAAAATGTTAGCACGCAGAGAACATAATCAGGATTATGTAAGGGATAACCTTTGTATAGATATGCGATAACGAGGTGTGGGGAGGGGTAGGTGAAGGTAATGCGCTCATGAAGTACCTGTTACAATTATTATATATACAATATTATAGTTACATATACTTTAGCAAAGCTAAAACGAAAAGGCATCAAATATTGGGCCTAGTACCCAGATAGATCTATTATTAAAACTCCATCAAAAATGCAAAAAGGACAACATGGAAGAATTACGATTTCAGTTATCCTCAGGAAGGTGGAATTGGCTATCCAAGTCTCCGCACCAGGTATTGATAGAATCATACCGATCATGCTTCAATAGTCACCCAGAAACTGTATTGTTTCTTTTGAAGAGGCTTAAAATGCTTTTAAAGGTTGGCTCAAGGAACGAAAGATGTCAATAGAATAACATGCTTCTACAGAAGCAAAATCATTTGAAGGTGCATTATAAGAAATAGCAGGGATAATTGGAAAATCTAAATCATGTAGGGGTGTCAAGAATGCATTGACATTCACAACACTCAGTACAAAACTTCATTCCAGATATTTTTTCCTTGTATATGAAAAGTGTAATGAAGTAAGTATGGAACCCTGTGGAATAGGAGAAAAGAAGGTTCGATGTTGAAGATAAACTACCTTAAGTTTTTACTGGTTGTGTGCATATCAACAGAAAAATAAAATGTAATTTTAATAAACGGAGTTTTTCATGATGCAAGCGTTCCCGATGACGGAACATCCCGAAATAAATATCTCTCATATCTCTTCAACATGAAAATAAAAGTGGTCGTAAAACCAACTCCTAAGGTAGCTCTAACCTAAATCAAATTATCCTATAGATAGTAGATAGTCTTAGCATTTAAAAGCATAAACATTTTATTTATGAGGCTTTCTATTTCAGCTGGACTTGTTGATTTACTCAGGGAATTCAGTTTTCATGATCTACCATCAGGCATACTTAAGGCAACCTCAGGAATGTGTTCGACAGAAAGAAACTCATATCAAACGCATACATCTCTGGCATATACCATAACTAAAAGCGCAATTTTAACAATTGGTTCTTCAGAAGCCTTTCCTCAGGGCTTTCCAGTAGATTTTTCAATACTTTTAGTCCTAAAACGTTCACCAACTAATACCGGCAAAGAACCAGTATTCACAATTTATTCATCCGAAAGTGAAGAAGTCTTATCAGTTGCTGTCGGATCAGAAATAAGTTTTATCTATCAAGAAGCTGATGGACCATTCGATCATAAAAACGTTATAAATTTTGGAATGGGAATTACAGATAATAATTGGCATCGCATAGGTATTAGTGTTAGAGAGAATACTGTAACATTGATATTAGATTGCAATAATCAAGTAACAAAACGTTTGCGCCGAGAAGTCGGTAGTAGTATAGCAACAGATGGTCTAATTTTGACTGGAGCTCAAATGACTGATGATGAAGGATTTTTTACTGGCGATATTCAAATGATGCATATTGCAGATAATTCTGATGCAGGACTTCGCATTTGCACAAGATATGCACCGAATTGTTTGAATACTGAACATGGACGAACCGGAGATGATGGAAGATCTACAACAAGGTATTATAGCAGAACAACTTCATCTGGGGATGGAACAACATCAACGACGATCAATGAATACAATGGAGGCTCTCCAGGTGGTTTGAGTACAACTTTACGGCCATTCGATGTTGATTGGTCTAGTCCCGGTGGTCCAAGTTCTAGCTCTTCTCGTACATATTTCAATCAAAGAGGCCACGGTTCAAATACTGGTGGTAGTTCGGGTGGATTAGGTGGTTCGACCTTTTCTTCAACTAGTTATTCATATGGACAAGGTGCTGCTGGTGGCTCTGCTTCTACAAGTCCTACTGCTCTTGATGCATTCGGTTCGGTAGTTGGTGGTGGCGCAGAAATTGGAATCGGAAGCTCACAAACTGGATCTAGAGGCCGTGCTAATGCAGCTGGTCATACTCCAATAGATTCATATGGAAGAGCTGGTTCATTTAATACATCAGCAACAGCTGCAGGGTCAACCAACTCTAGAGGTCGGGCAGAGGTATCTTCAAACCGTTCAGGTTCTGCAGGGTTTGGAACTGCAAACTCTGGAAATCAAAACATTAACACACAGCTACGTGGATCTAGTTCAAGGGGGTCGTCAAGCAGTTCGAGAGGTTCATCAAGCAGTTCGAGGGGGTCGTCGAGCAGTTCTGGCATCGACGGAAACCGAAATCAGACCGGAACTGTAGTAATATCTAGTGGAGATTTACCATTAGTATATGTTGAAGAAAATAGTACAGATGAAAATAGTGGAGACGATTATTGGGATCTTGATTTAGACCTTGACGATTTAAATTCCGGATTAAATCATGAAGTAGAAAATCGTCGAAATAAAAGCAAAAAACATAGAAATGAGGATACCAATCAACATGGATTTTTAGCAGCTGGGATAAATTCTAATCAAGGTTCTGGACGTGGACCGAATAATAATGCAAGCGTTACTGTTGGGGGAGGTTATAATCAAACATCTGTAACAATGTATAGTTCACATGCCGTCTGTCATCCAGGACCTAGAGGTTACTCAGGCGTTCCTGGACCGGTGGGTGATCGTGGGCTGAAAGGTGAATCTGGTCGTGACGGTCTTCCCGGTCAACCTGGCCCAGCTGGTCCTCCAGGTCATGTTTTTATGGTCCCAGTAAGCATTGTTATGCAATATCTTTTGAATATTAAAAACAAAACTTTTTCTTTTAGATCAGTCAAACCTCAGGCAATGAAAAAGGGCCAGACACGCAAGCTGAAGCTATGCGACAAATGCTGTCACAACATATGGTAATGTTTGGTGGACTCCATCTCTCGAGTCTGAAAGTAAAGATAAACAATTAGTTTTCTTACAGATGGCGATGAAAGGACCGGATGGTCCGATGGGATTAACAGGAACGCCTGGTCCTCAAGGACCTGCGGGTCCACAAGGAATTAAAGGAGAGACTGGCGATATAGGTGAACCGGTAACTTTTTTAATTTTCTGGAATAAATAATGACATTTACAAGGATAGCTAATTGCAGGGCCCCACAGGGATTCACGGTCCTGTCGGACCAGCAGGTAGAGAAGGTAGAAGAGGACGTTCTGGACGTGATGGTGAAAGAGGCCCTGTTGGAGCTATGGGTATAAAAGGGGAAACAGGCTCATTAGGCAATCCGGGTTTACCGGGAGAAAAAGGTCATCGGGGAATAACCGGTTCACAAGGTGAAAAAGGCCAGCAAGGCATTGAAGGACATGTAGGAGAAGATGGCCCACCTGGGTTGCCTGGTCTCCCCGGTGAATTAGTAATTATTTAAAAGCGTTACCATGTTTGAATCGGATATTTACAACAGTTATTATTTTAGGGACCACGCGGATTTATGGGCCCCAGGGGCTTTCCAGGTCCACCTGGAAATTCAGGAGTCCCCGGAAATGAAGGTCCACCAGGTACAAAAGGAAATGTGGGGCCCCCCGGCCAGCCCGGAGGTCCTGGTCAAACTGGACCCCTAGGAGCGATAGGACCGCCTGGACCCCAAGGAAATTTAGGCCCCCCTGGTATATCTGGTCCACCCGGCAAAGCTGGCCTTTCGGGGTTACCTGGAGCGGATGGACCTCCTGGTCGGCCAGGAAATCCAGGGTCGATTGGAACGAAAGGCGATCAAGGTACTCAAGGTATACAAGGTGCCACCGGATTTCCGGGCGGTCGAGGAGTGAAAGGTGACGATGGCCCTCGAGGACCAGTAGGCGATAAAGGAGACAAAGGTGATCGTGGTGCAGATGGCGAAAAAGGTGAAACTGGTACTCCAGGTGATAGAGGGCCTGCAGGCACCTCAGGAGCTTCAGGAACTGAAGGACCAGAAGGACCCAAGGGATTTGAAGGCCCTCGTGGAGAAGCTGGTACTATGGGAACTCAAGGAGAGAAAGGGAAGCAAGGACCTCAAGGTTTTCAAGGATATCCGGGGGCACCTGGCGAAAAAGGAGACAAGGGTGCTTCTGGCAGCACCGGAGGTTCAGGGCAAAAAGGTGACAGAGGAAATCCTGGTATGCAAGGTGAAAGAGGAGAAGTAGGACCACGTGGTTTCAGAGGTGCTAGGGGCCGACGGGGAAGTGATGGCAGTACAGGGGCTAAAGGTGATACCGGTCAACCAGGACCACCTGGTCCTCATGGTGAAGTTGGAGTTCAAGGTCTGGAGGGTCCTCGCGGTTTCATTGGAATGCCAGGGCCGCAAGGTTCGCATGGCAAAGACGGCCCAGCTGGGCCCCCTGGGGAGCGAGGAGCTGCGGTATATCTCACATAATATTAAAAAATACAAATAACCGATAAATTAAAATTAATTTTCCTTAGGGTGAGATGGGAAAACCAGGAACGCCAGGAGAAGCTGGAGTTATCGGTCCGCGTGGAGCTACAGGAGAACCAGGTCCACCAGGAGAAGCTGGGTCTCCTGGTTTACCCGGTGTACCAGGAGAAGCAGGGATACCAGGAGAAGCAGGAAAGGAAGGTCCTCAGGGACCACAGGGCCAGTTGGGAAAGCCTGGACCACAAGGTCCAGTTGGTCTTCCCGGCTTTCCAGGTGAAAGAGGGCATCAAGGTCAGCCAGGTTTGCCTGGATTAAAAGGTGAAATAGGACCACCAGGCTTACTTGGGCCAGCAGGAGATAAAGGTCAACAGGGAGAAGTGGGAAAAGAAGGACCCTCTGGACCAGAAGGCCGCGTTGGACCTCCAGGTGGATCAGGTTCACCTGGAGCGAAAGGTGAACGTGGAGAACGAGGCCTTATTGGCCCTGTTGGAAGAGATGGACTAGTTGGTTTGCGTGGACTTCCAGGACCTCCTGGACCTGTCGGCTCTCCAGGTGAAGATGGTGACAAGGGAGATGCTGGACCACCAGGTGAAAAAGGACTAAAAGGAAACCAAGGAGAAACGGTTTGTTAATTTAAAATAGGCAATATTTTTTTCTTAATTTAATTTTCAGGGTTCAGCTGGGTCTGCAGGCTCGCAAGGATCAAGGGGAGAACCCGGACCCCCTGGACCGATGGGAGAAAAAGGCCCTTCAGGTGAAATGGGCCGGCGTGGAATAAAAGGAGAAGATGGACATATAGGTCTACCCGGACCTCATGGTCCACCTGGTTTGCAAGGTCTTCCCGGTACATCAGGACTTAAGGGCGACAAAGGCGATGAGGGTCAACCAGGTACAATGGGACCTATTGGGCTTCCAGGGGAATCAGGCAAACGCGGACCCAAAGGAGCAGAGGGAAGTTCTGGCCCAGTGGGTCCTCCTGGATCTCAGGGACAAGCAGGAGAAACAGGACCTTCTGGACCACCGGGTCTTCCAGGTCCCACAGGCAAAGATGGTGAGCGAGGCCCTGTCGGACCAAAAGGAGAGGAAGGAAAATCTGGAGTCCATGGGCCGCCTGGAAGACCTGGTCAAACTGGTCCTGAAGGGCCAAAAGGAAGTGTAGGTTCACGAGGCTTTCCAGGGAACCGTGGTGAGCCAGGACTTCAAGGACAAAAGGGTGAACCAGGAAAGGAAGGTGATGACGGAAAACCCGGCGAACCAGGACCATCCGGGGATTTTGGACCGCCTGGAAAACATGGTGAGCCTGGACCACCGGGAAAACAGGGTCCAGAGGGACCTACAGGCTTGCAAGGAAATACCGGACTGCCAGGCGACAAAGGTGATATCGGATTGCCCGGTCCCCTTGGATCAATTGGCTTAACTGGCCCGCAAGGATTGCCAGGAACACAAGGCCCTCAAGGATTAAGAGGGTTACCCGGTCCAGCAGTACGTATATATATCAAACTGAACTAAGTTCTAGGTAGTAATAAATAAATTAAATATTATTTTAGGGTGATGCAGGTGCACCAGGCAAAGAAGGTCAAATGGGACCAGCAGGTAAAATAGGAGAAACGGGACCATTAGGTCCAAAGGGTGACAGAGGAAGAAGAGGTCCGAAAGGTCATAGAGGCGAATTAGGCTTAGTGGGAGCCAAAGGTGACCAAGGTGAAAAGGGAGACAGAGGCTTAAGAGGACCACATGGTCCAGAAGGTTCAAAAGGTGAACTTGGGCCTATGGGGCTACTTGGACCGAAAGGAAACGATGGACCACAAGGGCCAACAGGCGAGGCAGGAGCAATTGGACCAAAAGGAACCGAAGGACCAACTGGTCCTAGAGGTGAACCAGGCCCAGCTGGACCGGCAGGTCCACCAGGACCACCAGCAGAAGCTCCACTACTTCCGCCAGAACTTCTATTTCAACTTAATGAATTTTCACCCACAAAAGGGGAAACGAGAAGACGCCGAGATATTGATGATGTCGATGATGCCGTTCTTGTTGACGATGATGATTTCAATGAGCTCATGGGAGTTGAAAAAGACTCTGCTCATTCGAACAAAAAGAAAAAGAAAAAAACCGACGAGCTTGGATCGAAATTTTTAGATATGTACAGCTCAATATATTCTATGCGACAAGAATTGGATAGAATTAAAAAGCCAGTTGGATCTCGAGAGCATCCCGTTCGAACATGTCGAGATCTTTTCTTTGGTCATCCACAATTTAAGGATGGATGGTACTGGATCGATCCAAATCTTGGCATGCCTGATGATGCTGTTTACGTTTATTGCAATATGACTTCTGGTGGACAAACCTGTGTCTTTCCAGATGTTCACAGCTCCCAAATGCCGAATATACCGTGGAGAAAAGAGAATGGAAAGCTCGATTGGTATTCAAACTTACGTGGAGGCTTTAAAATGTCTTACGAAGCAATTGGAGTTGTACAAATGACTTTTCTAAGATTATTATCTCAAGAAGGATACCAAAATTTTACATATTCTTGTATAAACAGCATTGCTTGGTACAGCTCGAATACTAATGGTTATGAACAGGCTGTTAAATTTATGGGTGATAACGAAGTGGAAATTACACACGATGGAACAATTGTGAAGCCTACAATATTACTGGATAATTGCAAAGTAAGTATCACAAAAATACGAACACTGTAATCACTTGTAATTACATTTTCTTTCATCTTCCAGTCTGGCAAAGCTAAAGGGGAAACAATAATCGAAATAAGAACAAAACGACTGCACTTTTTACCAATTAATGACTTTTATCCAGTGGACTACGGGCAACCTAATCAGGCATTTGGCTTTCAAGTTGGTCCAGTTTGCTTCAAGTAAATTTAATTTGTTATAAAATTTGTGTGATTGGGTTGGTTTCCAATAATTGATCGATCTCGTTTTGTAACTGGGCGTGTTTGTAAAATGAATTTAAAATGTGAATGCCACTGCCAAAGACATCTAAGAGAATTTTTGTTTTTGTTTATATAGTTTAATTTAAGCGTACTTAGTAAGTGTCAAGAGTCTTGTAAAATAAATATTTTTAGATAAATTTAAAAGTATGTTCTTAGTTTCATTTCACGTACGAATATTTGGACAAATAATTATTTTAGGTAGTCGTGATGTACAGAATGACTTCAGACTCGTATATCAGCTCCCAATGGATTTCGGTTGGTATCAAAATTATTTAAACATTAGTGGACGTTAATGAGTTTGAGTCCACACAATACAATTTACTAGACCATCGAAACATTTCCGTTCTTCCTTTCTTTATTAAATAAGTAAAAAAAAATCTTAACGTCCAGCGTATTGTGGGTCCAACTAATATTAGAATATGAATATGAACAATTGAAAAATATTTAAAATGCAAGCAAAAAATTTACTGAAAAATGAAACCACTGTAAGTGATGTTTTCCTAGATCCGCAGATAAATTTAGTGTTAAAAGATAAAAAGAAAAATAAAGCTAAGAATAATTTGAAAGATTTCTACTCAGATATATGTACTAGACATCCTTATATTTTTGGGAATATTCGTTAAGTAATTCCGTTGCTCCTTCTTTGGTAGACCGGAAAAGCTCAACAAAGCGCGCTTCAGGGATAATAAAAGGATCCTTAGCATATTTCTTCGGTCATAAATATTTCCGTATATTAGCACGAATATATTGGTCATATTTTCTTGATACATATACAAATTAAACACAATAATTTTCACTTATACTTCAAAAAACTTTTCACAAAAATAATTGCGAATAACCAACAATCACAGCATGCAATAAAAGAGCAGGCTTTGAAATTTCTTCTTTTTCATTTTCTGTTTCAAAATCGAAGATTCCTTCCAATGCCAAACAACTCACCACACCTTTCACAACTAGTATATACAGAAACCAATAAACTCAATTATTAGAGTTAGGAATGGTGAGCTTGCTTGACGTCATCGAATAGAGAATTTACTCAACTGAAATTACTGAAACGAACTGCTGAACAAGATAGCTTCTTTTTCAAAGTTAGATTTATTTTTGGAAGATTGTGGCAATATTACTTTATCGCTATCATCTCCTTTAACTGAAATTTTTAATCTATCTCTTCGGTTAGGAGTTTTGTTTTGGATGAATGGAAAATTTCTTTTATTACACCAATTTTTAAATCCGGGTTAAAAAATGATATAAAGAATTATCGTGGAGTGTCTGCGATGAATAATGTTCCGAAATTATTAGATTCTATAGTGAATACTAAAATTAGCTTTATTGTAAAGGAGTTAATAGTCTTCCAGCAGCATGGTTTTTGCTCTGGTAAGTTCTGTTCCACAAATTTGGCAATATTTTCCAATTTTGCGATTAGTTCTATTGAAGAAGGTGCCCAGGTAGATGTGGTCTATACTGATTATGCTAAGGCATTCGATAGGGTTAATATTCCGCTTCTAGCTTTTAAATTGCAATGTATTGGCTTTCATTCATCTATCTTGAAATGGGTTGAATCTTATTTAAGCAACCGTAAGCAATATGTGAAAATTGACAATCTTATTTCTAGAGTCATCTCCGTTAATTCTGGTGTTCCTCAAGGCAGTCATTTAGGACCCTTACTTTTTTTGCTCTTCATTAATGACATAGTTTTTAATGCACGAATTATTTAATATTTGTTGATCTTAAACTTAATGCAAAAATCGATTCCTTGAACAATTGCGTCTCGCTTCAAGCTGATCTTAATCGGTTCTTTACATGGTGCTCCATGAACAGATTAGAAGTAAATGTTTTCAAATACAAAATTATGAGTTTCACTAGAAAATTCGATATATTTAGCTTTAGTTACACCATCAATGATATTCTCATTCCTAGAGCTTCAGAAGTCGAAAGAACTAGGAGTAATATTTGATCCAAAACTATCTTTCTCTTCACATGTTGAACTTATAATTGTTTCTAAAGCATTCCGCAATCTAGGTTTCTTAAAGTGTAATTCCAAAGATTTTAACGATATATTCACACTTAAAGTTCTGTATTATTCGCTTGTAAGATCTGTTCTTGAATACGCGTCTGATATTTGGTACCCCTTTTATGATGTTCACATTAATCGTATCGAATCTGTACAAAAGTCGTTTAATCGTTTTGCTTTATATAAATTAAATTATAATTGTGACAATATGCCACGTTACCGTGTAAGATGCTTGCTTTCGGGTTTATCATCTCTTCAGTTCAGACGTGAAGTGAACTGTGCTACTTTTGTAAGAGATATTTTATTTTATAGAATTAAGTCTTCTGAACTTTTGTCTTTAATTTCCTTTAATGCACCTGAGAGCCCAATCAGAATCAGATCACGAAATTTGCTGTATACTCCACAACATAGAACAAACAATGGCATGTATGAACCTATTTCAAATTGCATTTTACTCTTTAATTCATTTTCGGCATTTATTGGCTTTACAATGCCTAGGGAAATATTTAAATCAACTCTTTATGAGAATGCTAGTCGCTTAGTTTAATTTTTGAATTATTATCATCAAGAAAATTTTATTTAGAAATTATTGTTTTGCTTATACATATGCTCATTAATAATTTTGTACTTTGTAAGTTAAATGTGCTAGTCTGTAAGAGAACCTTATCGGTAGACATATGAATAAATAAATAAATAAATCGGAGGCAGTGGCAGCTGAAAATTTATTTTGATATAGAATTGATTGCTGAATGAAAATATATATCAAAGAGTTTTATTCGATCTCCGAATTTGTAGCAGTGGCGTATGCAGGGGGGAGGGGCCATGACCTCCCCTAAATTTGAAGAAAAAATATTTAGTTAATTGAGTTATTTGAAAAAATATATTTATTTTATAATTTTTTTATTTATATAATTCAACTTAAAAAACACATTTTTATTCCAAAACTTAAAAAAATAAAAATTTATTTCAAAGAATGCTATTGTATGCATGTGATGTATGTGTAGAGGTTTTTCTCGGAATTTGAGTTTCGGATCTCAGCTTTGGGTGATCCAAGAGAAACACTACCCAAGCCACGAAATAGACTCCCTCACTACCACATCAGAGCCCTAACTTAACTTAGTCCTAACTCCTGTTATATTTCGGGGCTTACCTTAGCCGTTTCAGGAAGCTACTATGATTAAGACAACTCGCACACTTTTATTTTATTTATATATATTTTTTTGGACTTTTGCTTTGTTCACAAACTTCCTCTTATGATTATTTTCACAAAACGTTTATTTTTTTTTATCGCAACTTCTATTTTGTTTACCTGTTTACAATTAGTGTTCAGCCTACCGTAGCGGACGATGGCTGAAATGAAATTTGATATTTCATAAATATCAAACCATATCGTCTTGCTATCGTGCATACATTGTTGCACCCACAATTTAAGCCGCTCGCGACAATTTGCTGAAAGGAGGCTTTTCGGTGAAGACTTGATCGTTTAAATCTTCACCGAGTAAATTTTATGCGCCCGATATGTATGTATGATTTTGACAAATCTTACTGAAGGTAAGATTTGTCGTGGGACTTTTTTCTATTGAAACGACTTGGGTTGAAATTTAAAAATGTTATGTGTCCCAAGTCGTTCTATGGGAAATACTTTATGTTGTAACTGTTTGCAACTGAGGAATTTGAATCTATTACTGATCGCAATTTCTTCGCCTTAAAAGAGAGATAAGCCCCTTTTCAGGTAATTTTGGCATGCAACACTCCTAACATCCTAAAATATTTGCAGCGTTCTTATGTAAAACCACTGAAATTTAAAATATGGACTGACTACGTCCATAGAAATAATACACTGCAGAAAATGGACTCATTTCTATATAGCGTTCTCTTTCGGTCTAAGCACCAACTACTAATTCGCTGGTCACATAGAAATGTGACCTAACTCAAAATTTGTCGTTTTTGAGTTACTTAACACCATGAAATTGGCATATTTCTATCCGACTGTTTTTGCCGCTAGATAGCGATAGTGTCACTTTTCTGTTACTTAAGAACAGAGATATTCTTCATAGAACAGTGTGTCAGTGTCACTTTTTGAGTTGTCACGATCTTCATTACAAACGTAAATATGTTTTCGAAATTTTAACAGTATTATTTTAAATTGTGTCACTTTTCCACAAAAAAGCATTTATTTCTTACATATTTTATTTTGAGTTATGACATTTTTCCACAAAGTTCAAAGTACGGAATTTAATTCTTAACAATCGTACAGCTAACCTCGCCAACTGCGGCAACAAAAACTTAAAAATTCTTTTATATAAATCTTCAGAAGAGTTCAGACTATTTTTAGCAAACAATTACTGCGTTAAGCTAGAATTAATTCTATGTACAGCTTTTCATGTTTTCGCTCTCCTGAAAAGTTGCATTTTTTGATTTGGGTCACTTTTCTATGTAACGTGCGAACTGAGAAAGGGCTGTAAACAATAAATAAATAAGTGGGTTTGTCGAAATAAATGTTTTTAAATTAATTATTTGGGTTAATAGAAATTCGAGAGGTTTCACTTTTCAACTTTCCGCCAGTGGATTTTTCAATGTTGGCACCGACGACGTATGAACTATTTTTGACACAAAAAATTGTACCCGCGTGAAATAGCATATCGAGCAGCCCATATTATATATGCCAGTGTGTAAAACTGAGAAAAGTTTGGCTTGAATGACTCCTGCAGTTTGCACCCTATTCTATTAAAAAAACTAGTTTTTGTAAAAAAAAATTATACTAAAAAATGAAAAAATGACACATCATACACGCGGATTTCCTAGTTCCAAGTACTGCGGTGGCTATGCGAACCGACTTACGGCGTTGGATGTTTTTTTCTTTTTTGCTCGATTTAATTTGTAAGATGACCCGCCTAATTTCAATGCTACATCCGCGCCTGATTTGTAGTGCTGTAAAACAACAACCAAATTAAAACTATTTCACATTTTTGCAATAAAATTTTATTTTCAAACCATATTTACATTAAAAAAATGCTATGGAAGCTTTTATATATACTATATATACTTTTTTTCATCAACACAATTTGTTATACATATTTCTTGTTTTGTTTACATACAAGTTACGAAATACCCTCTTATATACTGTTTTTCTTAAAAATTTCACCACGCGCACATATCTACATATAATATACCTACTAGGCGCTTGCAAATTTTCTCTAATTTTATAAATCTCGTTCGTTTAAATATTTTTACATACATACATACAGACAGACAGACATACATAAATACAGTGTGTGTGTGTGTGTAGCTTAAGATCTACAAAATTTTATTTTGTTTTTGTAGTTACATTCTATAAGAGATTTTGATTTTTTCAGTTGATTTTGTTGTTTTTTGTTGTTGTACGTATCTACTCGAATCAAAAAATATTTTTTTGCTTTCCCCATTTGCTTAACTTTTTTTTTATCTTTAACTTTAAGTTAGTTTTTATTAGACCCTCTTTTTGATTTTGCTTTTTGAAAATTTAATTTCAAAAATGTTGTTGTTTTCTATAAATTTTGTTATTAGAACGTAAATTTAAGTGAATTTATATGAGTACACCTCTACCGTACAAGAACAAGTTAAAATGGAAAAATTTCTATTAACAATATTGTGACAATATAGGAATAGCAACAGACAACATAAAAAATGGTTGATAATTGTTACAATGTTATACACAAGGGTGGACAAATAATTTAGACGGATCTGTTTATAAAGTTGTTGTTTTTTTCTGTTTTTTTTTTATATATATATATATTCAACAATATTTTAAGAAGCTTGAAGTTAGTTCATAGCGACATTTTATGTAATCACTGCTATAGGAAAGGTTTTATTAGTTTACATTTTTATGGATGCAATTAAATATAACTAGAGGCATAAAAGGTTTAAGTTGGATTTTTCTTAACTATGAAAATACATATTTTACTGTCATACATGTTTTTAAAGTGTTAAAAATAGAATGAATAGAGTTTTTACTTGTCTTAATGGGTTAGATATTGTAATCTTCACTTCCTAAACTTAACTATCCGAAATCTTGTACATAATAGATATTAATGTTCCGGATTGTACCCAAGTTACCCGATGGTATGTTTTAATGAACCACACTGGAGTCTCAGTAAAAAGATTATCAAAAACACGCTGGAGTTTACATCATGCTGCAGTAAAGGCAGTGAAAGAAAAATTCGATGAATGAGAGATCCAGATGACAATTTAGACACAAGAGGTACAACCAGAGGTCTGCAATTTCACGTTTCTGTGCTACCTCTTCTTTTGGTGTGATGTACTTGAAGAAGTTAATCTTACACAGTTGTTGTTATGGTTGTAGCATATTGTATATAGCAATATGCTACACTGAGCTAGATGCACGTCTAAGCGACCCGTAGCAGCACGAGGTGGGCGCGAACTGTCCTTTGTATGGATGGAGATCAAAACGCGCCGAACGAACCCAAATCGAGAGTCGAAAGAGGCCCCGAAAAAAGGAGGGAAGAAGAAGAGTTTCTTCTGGAGTCGGCCGAGTGGAAGAAAAGAGACGTGCATTAGTCGAGTAAAAAGAAGTCTAAGAAGAGTTTTTGTGATTTGTGACTTGAGTATTGAGTTCACGTAACACAATAGCTGTGAAGAATCGGATTGTAGTTTTTTTTTGCAAAGAAAAAGGTTCGAGCAATTCCCTGGTTCAAGGCAGCCCGACGTCATATCACAGACCCGGACGGCGTAGGAGACGCCCAATAGGGGCAATACATTCAAAATAAATTCTTTGTAAGTTAAACGTGAAATTCCTAAGAGTTCCATGCATTGATTTTCTGTAAAGTTTCATCCAAAGGAACTAGGTGAAATCATCCGCACGGTGACAAACGGGGCAAGAAACGGGACCGAAGCACAAAATAGCGGCATAGCTATACACGGATATTTGACGCATACCCATTCAGATACACCTGCAGACGGCAAGCATTAAGTTCCCAGTGCATTTCATTCTATATGGCACGTACTACCAGCCTAACGCATGGTTAACAATATATCTGATTGCTGATCGACCTAACCTTACAATTGAAGTTTACGCGCGCTCTGTACGCTAAAAGTTCCAGGACACTGATGACAACTAACACTTTGTTAATTCGTGCTAAAAATTTTTTGTATATCTGTATTCAGAATTGTAAATGGATTTAGAAATTAAGCTAGACGTCAGCAGATTATCGTAGAAAAAAAGGGAAACGTTTTTATATAGGTTCTAGTGAACGATTCTGGCATATTCTTTCTTAAATATCCCGTCTAAGAGCGTTTATGGCGAGTAGAATTTTTCCGACTTTATTCAAATTGTGGATAGTCAGCTACATAAGTGAAATCCTGAAATAAGTTAGACATTGAGCAATTACAGAACCATTTTCGAATGTGCCAATGAATTACTGAAGCACATCTTCTTATCAAAGGATCAAACATGACAAATTTGGTGACATGTGATCATCTTCAAATAGTATCAAATCATCCGTACCAGTTAAGTAAACTAATCAATTAATTCCAGTAACTGTTAGCCAATGATTGAAATATTCTTTTTCCGAGTAGGCAAATTATTGAAGTTTACGAACGAATAAAACTTTCCAATTTATAGTCAAGCTTTTGACGCGTAGTTAGGTAGAAAACACTATTGAGTAAGGTAGTCGGTAGCGAACAACTGAAATAGTTTCGCATAGGATTTTAGTTAAGTCTCCATTTCTATTCTTATTATTATAATTAGGCTCGTATGAACTTGGTGTAAATTATGAAACTTTCAATGGTACATAACACTTCTACAGTGGAGTAACGTCAACGCATCCGAGCATGCATATTGTATATACCATACAGATGTACAGACATTTATAAAGAAGTTCATTGATAAGTCTCACGTTGTACTCAAGAACAGCGAGTGGGGCAACGCGACCTGCCAGCCCAATTAGAGTTTAATATTAGCATAGGGAAATTTACCTCAAATAACCTTCTAGCCTTTAAAAAAAAAACAACGCATCGACCTCCAGGGAGCTCCTTCGAGGGACCCGCAGCACTACGTAAGTCAAATTTCTCTATGTTTTATTTCATTTTGTTGTTTTGCTATATTGTTGCGATCGTGTCAGTCAGTTTCACATAATTGATCTGGGCTAGAAAGAAACGAAAGAGGGCAAATTTCTGTTGCTCACTTAGTAATCATATAAAGCTTGACCTTATTGGATTACTAGAGCTTTACTTACTAAATAGTCTAATTGCAAAACGAAAAAGAAAAAAAACCACATAAATTCGGACGTCAGGCTGGACTATTGAAGACTCCAATTAGTGAATTTCGGGGAATTAGAATTAATTGTTTTCGCGAATAACGTGTACAAAATGAACATTCTAATCGATTAATTATAGAAAAAGGCAACATAGGATTCTGGAACTGTTCAATGAGATTTGAAAAAAACGTCTCTAGTGAATCGTATTAGACCTCAAAAGCACTAACGAGGCTATCTGTCGAGTACGGAACTACTTTGTATCGAAATCCTTTATGTTGTTGTTGTGTTCCGAAGAGGTGACGTTGTCTAGAAAAAAAATTTAATAACAAATTGTTTGTGAGATGAGGTAGTCCTTGCTGGCACCCTCAATACCATTGCAAGTTTTCCTTGGTTATTAAATAGGGCTCCAACAAGCTTACCCATAGATCTGGCTAGTTCCCTTATAACACGATGAGAATCTGAATTAGTACGCAAGAAAGGAACAGGGATTTTTTGTTGGAAAATTTTTAAATAAATTGTTTTATAACGTAATGTCGCAGTAGAGTTTATTATTTCTCCTTCACTCTCCTGGAGCCCTCCTCACAATAGGGGTTGATTAGGCCTGGTATTCCTTCTTTTCAGGTCAATAAGGGACACTGAATACAATCTGCCCTCAGTGTCGTTGGGAGGATGGGGCAAGCAGTAGAAGGCAGTCCATCTGTGCCTTCACACAGGTAAGGGTAAGTGGTGTCAAGGCCCCTTCAGGGCTGGAGTGTGTGCTACGGCTATCTTGTTTCTAGGCACAAACATTTTTGATTATGACAAATGGCTGCGGCAGGTTTTTGGTTAACCCCCCCTATAACTCTCCCGCAATAGCCGAGTTGCTAGCGTGCCGACCTGCAGTCAACGCTGTCCACCGAGTGATCTGTCAGCTCATGCTGGCAGTCGGGACTTCACGTCCAAAATAAATCACTCAACATATGTTCCATAACACTGTACCACAAATAAGAAAAATACAGATAACCATCCACCGTACTTAAAACTGACACCAATTATTGCGGCTAACCGACAAACATGTGCTTAAAGCTTTTCTCTCACAAGCCTCTCATTTTTCGAGAGAGATGTAAAGATAAAATAGAAAGCAAAAGCGGAGGGCTGTGAGAGAGTTCAAAACAACAAACAAGTTTAAACAGCGATCGTACGGTACAGTGTTGCAGGGAGAAACATGTAACCATTGAGGCGCTGTATCGTAAGCGTTGTCCCCGGAATAATCTCAAAGAGACATGTTTCTCGCATAGAATCTCTCGCAAAAGCTTCAAAGCTCTTTTTCGAAACAATGTGCTTTCTATTTCAGTTGTTGACTGAACGTCACTGATCCCCATAAGGTCTGGACATCTGGGTTTATCTGTGACTGTACCTTCAGACTAAGGGCTTTACTCTTGACAAAGTGGTGACAAAGCTAAAGATACTAAGACTTTTTATGTAGGTACGAGCAGCGCAATCATTTGTGGGGCAGGCAATTGAACAGACTCTTTTAAAATCAGACCAATATAGAATTTCAGTAGAGAGCAGACCCAGGTTTAAGAAGAGTATGACAGGTGAGAAGATGTGAG
Source organism: Dioctria linearis (assembly GCA_963930735.1). NCBI lineage: Eukaryota > Metazoa > Arthropoda > Insecta > Diptera > Asilidae > Dioctria > Dioctria linearis. The sequence goes on from OZ005744.1 coordinate 165,563,379, forward strand.
ATGCTGGACTAACTCTGCAAGAAGAAAACAAGAGAGCGATGTTTGAGTGTATTGATCGTTTCCATTCTGAACTCCAGATCAGATCAAGAGTCATCAAGGAAGTAGCAGCCATATTTGAGGCTGTTCAAGCCAAGAGTTTGATATCTGCCACTGAAGAAGAGTTACTGGTGTCCATTCCAAAATTGACTACTTTCTATGATGAGTTATCAGAGGAAATGTTTTTATTAGAAATACCAAGGCTGACAAGGCACCTGAAGGCAACAAAGATTGATCACGAAGAAGTCAAAGACTGGTCAGTACCTGACGTTTTGAAATTCGTCGCTAAATGGGACTTCCTAGAATCTCTCCCATATCTCTTAGTGAGCTTACAATTATTTTTTACGATCTGTGTGTCGGTGGCTTCATGTGAGAGGAGTTTTACAAAGCTAAAGTTTATAAAGAACTATTTGCGATCTACCATGGGACAGTCAAGAATTTCTGATCTTGCAATATTATCAATTGAAAGTGATTTGGTGAAAGGAGTTGATTTCGATGAAGTAATTAAAAAGTTTGCAGCTCTAAAGTCCAGGAAAGGAAAGTTTTGATTTAGTCGAGATTTAATATGACAGAAAATTCATTGTTAAAATAACAATTAAAAAAGTACCATATTTTCTATGTAGTTCTTAGTTCTTAACATCTTACAATCTTTTACCAACCGACCTTGAATTACTTTTTTCTTCTATTGCCTTTGTAAATATATGACCTATGTTTATAAACGTTAATAAGGATTCTGTATGTTTCCGTTATTTGGCACTGGCGGACTCGGATGACGTCTATAGGGTGTCGTGAGGGGGTGACATCATGAGTTACTGCGCTGTGACACCAACCTTAGTGACGCCACTGCCCGGGTACCCGGGTACTCGATTCCAAATTTACTCGGGTACCCGGGAGCCCGATTCCGAATATAATAGATTTTCGATTCCAAATATCCGGTATCTGGATACAATCGGTTCTTAATATGTTAGCACCCCGGTACATTACTGAATTCGTGAATATATCCATTTAATTCTTGTACCCAAATAGCGCTTTGCTTGATACAAAGACTTTCTTCGAGTAGATGTTTGTGAACAAGAAAGGTGCAACAGATCGGTTGCAAGCGCTCGACGCGACTGCGTAAATGGAGAGGTATATTGGCGAACCCAACCATTCGTCACAATTCTGTTCCCCTAAAATGGTGGAAGAATAATCAGGAGAAAATTTCCCTATGTTTCAAAGTTGGCACACTACATGTTGCCTATTCTAGCTACATCATCCAGCTGTGAGAGATCATTCTCCACATCTGGAAATACGGTCAGTAAAAGAAGCGTTACTTGCCAGAAAATGAAAATAAACATCTACTAGATAATGCCATAACGAAGTGAAGGTTTAGCTGATTTTCCTTCCCACAATATTAGATAAACTTGCACACAGTAAAGGATGATCTAAATGATCTACAGATATACAGTAGTGTGCAAAAAAAACGCAGTATCGGCAGGTATCCTAGGAAAATCATGATTTCTCCTAATTAGTAGGTAGTCTCGCGAAGGGCCCTGAAAAATATGACACAATAGACTATATAAGATGCAAAAGATGCGAGTTTGATTTCTTTTTCAATTTAGTGTGCAAATAGTGAAAGCATTTGTGTTTCGAAAGAAAATTGCGTTAAATTTGGTTCAAATAAGTAGTGAACAAAAAGCTGTGGCAATCGCGTTGTGGCCGGAAAATCTTTCTATGCGTGAATTAGGTCGTAGGTTAGGATGTTCCGATTCCGCTGTTGCGCGGCTAATTAAAAAATTCGAAGAGACTGGCCGCGTAGATCGTCGTGAAGGATCGGGAAGACCGCGAAAGACTACCATTCGTCAAGATCGGGTTTTATTTCGTAGATTTTTGGCGGATCGTTTCAAAACATCTCCGGATTTAAGACAAGAGCTAATGAGTGCGCATAACGTCGATATTTCCTCCTCAGTCATTCGACGAAGACTCATTCAAGAAGGAATAAACGGTCGTCGACTGGTAAAAAAGCCCCTTTTAACAGCTCGAGTGAAACAATTACGTCTCCAGTGGGCACGCGAACACCGTTCATGGACAGAGGATATGTGGAATAGAGTAATTTATTCAGACGAATCCAGATTTAACCTCCACTCTTCTGATAGAAGGCTGTACGTGCGGAGAAGGAAAGGAGAGCGAATTCAGCCTAGATGTGTACAAGAAGTCCCACCTCGGGATTGCGGAGTTATGGTTTGGGCATGGTTTTGTTCACGCGGACGTGGACATCTCACGTTTGTTAGCCTAAGAATAAATGCCAAATTAAGAACAATCGCGATGAACCTTGAAATGTAAATATCCAGTAAATCAAATAAAATCTTTAAAATTCGAGTGCTGCGTTTTTTTTTGCACACCAGTGTATACTATGTCCATATAATAAATAGCAATAGTTTAATAAAATTTCTAAGCTTGCATTATCTTTGATTCAAACCTTTTTGTTTTGATCTACATAATACAAAAATCCAAAGAGGTATCATCTACCACAAAAAATCTTATTACAAACGCTTGCAGATTTGATTTCAGGGATCCAAAAACTCTGATAAAAAATTAGTTTTTTAATATCCGATCCCAAGGAATCGATTCCTCACAAACCGATTCCTAACAACCCGAGTCCAAAGCATCCGGTACCCGGGTTAGTCGACTCTTACCCGTGAAACTCGGATAGCCGGATAAGAACCGGGTACTTGAAAACCCGAGGTTTAAGAAACATTGATAGGTATGCGAATTTTGTTTAAGAGCTCCTTACTTCGACGGTCCCAAGGAAGACTATCGTAGTAGCTGTTATGGTCGCCTGTGGATCGGCCAATAACCTCTATAACACCTCTACTGACATCTGACATCGAAAGTGAGAAACCTGTCTGTCAGAGAAACATCCTGTCAAATAGGTTAGATGCCGGGAGTATGGGGGGACGCCATTAAGTTTTTTGCATTGGATGGAACTGATCGGTCTCCTCGATAATCGAAAAATAGCAAGGCAGTAAAGCCAGTTCACGCGAAGAAAAGTATTGCGGAGTAATAGCGAAAGTATTTGAAGAATAAATAGAGTACAGATGTAGAAAATTACGCCCTGTGGGAGAGAAAAAAAAAAGTTCCGGGAATTAGAGCATGGCTTCATTGGTACCTGTCCTGAGAATCTGGATTATCATCAATGTGCGGAGAATCAGCTTAAGTGTGAGAAAAAAATCACATTAATAGATAAGTTTTACGTTTTGTATATAGAAATAACGTTATTAGTAACATGTAGATTTGTATATATAGGAAGACGTGCATTACAAAAAGAAAGTAGTTTATGTCGTGATATATATACACACGCAAGAGATTATTACATTAATAGTTCGTCTCACGTGTTGGGATCCATGTATATATGAAAAATTTCATTAATAATTAGTTTTCGTTTTGACATACACATACATAGACAAAATTCCATTAATACTTGATCTCATGTTTTGATATGCATATTTATAAAAAGATGTTATTAGTAACCAGTTTTACATTTCGATATGCATATACATGTAGGAATTGAACGCAGCCCACATAGCATAAACGCAACCGATCCACTGAACTGATTACTACCGAATTGACGAGATGACATTAGATAATCAGCTGCGAGCGAACAACGAAAGAAGAGACGGCATCCATCAACAAGCGAAAACCAAATTCCGAATCATCCGCAATAATTATCAAAGTATACTTTAAAATCGTAGTATTAAATTATTAGTAATTATTCCCAGTCAATAAACTCAATTGAATTCAACACGAAGAGCGCGTTTTTTCTAAGAATCCCTATCTATTAGGAAGAAATATCTATTTTTTTTATCTTGGGATTTAATCATTCATTATTGATCAGGCCCATTTTAATCCAGACTCTGATTAATCGACTAATTTGTTTTTTTTAATGAAAGAAAAAAGAGAGAAACTAATTTCGTTTTCGCATCGAAAGGCTAAATAATTGAGTTCAAGCGGAAATTAAATTTAAAACTCAACAAAAAAATATATTTTTCTGTCCCGCATTAAATGGGTTTGTTAAGAAAAACTGCGCTTAACAAAGTGCAATTCGAGAGGCACTTCCGATCACAAAAGGTGCTGATCGATAAAATGCTATGCACTTTAGAACATTCCCTCGTATCGCTTCTTTGGGGAATCATGATGCGACGATCGAGATCCTCACATTGTAAAGTGACTCGTTGGAAGTAAGAACTTCCTCGGAACAACTAAGTTTTTTTTATTGTCGCTCATCCAAACCTGGCACGCGGCTAGCAATTTATTATCAAAGATAAAATAGTTGAAGTGAATGTACAAAAATCGCACAAAGTGCCATAATAAATTCGGTTGTGCTTTAGAATAAATACCGGAATTCGGGCTTCTTTGCGTGTGTGTAAAAGTTTCAAGACTTCCAGTACTAGTAGACGGCATGGGAAGTTCATTAAAATCAATTTCTTTTGTGGTTGCACCCAACGATCACCAAGCGTGATATAAGCCTTCTTTCTGAGCTACAAGGTGAGGTGAAATTACTTTTCTGTCGAGAGTGTAATTCCTCAGTGAAGTTTTTTTTTTAAACTATATACATATACCAGGTGACAGAGTCTGGACCGGCATTGTGAAGATCAGTGAATTAGAGGAATCCAAGAAAGCAAAATCGGCAGTGAAGTGCGCCGGAGCTTACCTGAGACCAGATCTCGCACCCACCTACCTGAGCCCTCAGGCTTTCTCGGATATATTTCTCTCCACGGTTCAACCGATCTGTTAATCACCGTCGCGGGAAGATATGGGATCAGTTAGGGAACGAGAACAGAAAGAAGGAGTTTAGTATGTATGATAGCATAATGTTTTTTTATGGGTTTATTTTATAATAGTGTAAACAAATTTTTTTCCCTTATTAGCGTAAGTGGTTTTATTCTTTCCTAAATTTTTTTTTCTCTATTTCTTTGATATATAGATATGTAACCCTAATAGCAGAAAAATTTTAATATCTAGATATACATGTATGTATCTATAATTGTGTATCTACATCATAGCGTAACTTGTTACCTTATTTTTTTTTTTCGTTTATGAGTTCTAAATAAAATAACATGGCAATAGGCTAAATATCTGTTTTCGTTTGGTGCTGGGTCCAGTTGGTGTTTTCGGAAGATCGAGATGCCAGGAGGCGGATGTAGTTGGCAATCTCTCCTATGAGTTTGGTGAGTAGGGCAGTGGGATGTCTTTCAAGTAATCCAGAAGGGCCTATCATTCAGACTGGGGTCCGTATTTCTATCTTCCAGTTTTTTTTTTCATCTTGTTTTCTTTTTATCTTAATCATTCCTCTACAGCGGTACAGTAATAGGTGGTTGAACAGCGAGCAAGAACCAAGCCCAGCCGTGCGCTTGACCCGGCAAGAAGCCTGTACCATGCTCACATAAAAATCAACCTCCATTGTCCCACAACAATATTAAAAGGACATAAAGTAATCATGATCAGTCATCTGTCTGGCTGAGTTGGATGGTCGAGAAGCGGCCACGCTGAGAGGTAGATATGACTAGCCAGAAGGTTACAACTTTAGGTTTCGATATACACACTTATAGAAGGAATTGCATTAATAACTATCTTCCCAGCTAACTTTCTCGGGTTTTCGCATTTGCGAGAAATTCTCGAAGAGCAACAATCTTAAAAAAATTCTGTTTTACGAATTTCTTTCGACTTACGGCCTTCAGGTTTAGAAAATTTTTCGTTTTTACGAATCTTTCCCGAAATATTACGAAATGTTTCAAGAGAATTATCGGTACATGGATTTTTCATAGACATTCTTTTTCAAGTATTCGGCTAAAAAATAAAAAGCTAAATACACTTACTATTGTGCTGAGAACATAAAATTTGCATTTGGTAAATGTTAAGTGTAGCTTACTCGTTTATTCAATTCGAAATCGAGTAGTTTATACGAACAATATCGAATACATATGACCCTTATATATAGCACGATTACAACGAAATATCTTCGAAAAAGACCGAGGAGACGAATCGATATCGAGTCATCATTTCGAATTAGCATTCCTTTTCCTTCGTTTTCGGCTCAAGATCGAGTCGAGAACGACTTCGAGATCGAAGTCAAAATTCGGTTGAGCGAGTCACTTTCGATTCGATCTCTAATCGCAATTTTTGCTGGGCGCGACGTAATATACATATACATATGTATAAAGGGTGTCTCAGCAAGAACTTAAATTTCGAATTCGGCGCCATTTTCGACTGTCAATTGTGATATGTGATAATTTATTACACCCATAAGAAAAAGAAAAGTGAAAATAGATATTTATTTCTTTTTGCTTTAAATAAATTCTTGCAATATAAAATTAATGCGTATTCTGGTTTACATTGGAAAATTATCTTTTAAATAGGGGGCTACATGATTTCGAATTTCGAATTTAGTTGATTATTATAAAACCTTTTTTTGTTTTTCTTTTAATCTTTGTCCACGCTTTTTTGGACCAGTCTGGTCAACAAATAAACGCGACCATTGACTTATTAATATATGCTATGGATGAAACTGTTGTAAGGAATACATGGTCAAAGAAAGAGAAAAACAAAGACACCAATATCATTAAATGTCTTTGAGATAATGAAGTTTTAAATTTTCTTCTCTCTCTGCTCCACTCTTAATATGAAGGTTGAATAGGGCCGCACTTTTCAGGTCATCATAGGGACACTGTAAAAAATATTGTCCACACTGTCGCAGGGTGGATGGGGAACGGTGAGCTGTCAACTCATGCTGACAGAATGGACTTCACATCCCAGTATACTCATTCCTATGCTACCACAACATTGTGAGAGAAATAAAAAGTTCTTACCTAACAATTTTACTGAACGCAAGAACAAATTGTGAATATCAAAGAAAAGGCAGTATGTCGAGATATTTAATCGCAAGTAGTTTTGAATCGGTAATTAAATATAGTTATAAAGTAAATTTTGGATACCTTTATGTACATACATATATATTTAGCTAATAAAAGTGAAATTAAATAAGTTCAGTGATATTATTTTGCGAAGGCATAATCCAATCAATAGTTGATGCTATATTCTAAATAATTTTTATTCTTTTTCCTTTTGATAACGCGACTGAAGTCGTTGGTATCTGTTTTACTAACGATTTCAGTCGCGTTATCAAAATACTTGATTTTGATTTTTCACAAAGGAGGTAATAAAATTAACATTCGAATTGAGCAATGTATGTATATAACCTGAAAAGACTAAGCTCCTGGGAAATAAATGAATTAGCTGGTGAAGATTGGATCAGAGCTTTTATGGCGACAAGCCCAGAGTTTTCTATGAGAGTTGCTCCAGCCATTAGTTTAACAAGTGCTACTAGTTTCAACCGCACAAATGTGGGCGCATTTTACAATAACTTACAAATAGTTATGGACGCGTACGATTCCAGGAGCACCTTTAAAAAAATGGACCACTTTCTCTTTTGGGCACTAGTAACTGTTGTATACCTAATTAAATGAAACGATCAAGTCTTCACCGAAAAAGCTCTGCATACTTGTGGGTGCAACAATGTATGTGTCGTGACGCAATATTCAATTGGTGGAATTGTGACATCACGACTCGAGCCAGCAGCAAGTGTACAAGTAATTAAACGATTTGCAATAACTAATGCCTTACACACACAGCGCACTGTGAAGAAATAACTAACGACTCATTAGTCTATAAAACTGCAAACACACAGCCATTTCTTTAATTAAGTTGTACTGTCAAACTGGTGTTGACATTGACAGTAAAGTAGCAAAATGGATCGAATCAACGCGATAAACTTGGTTTTTATTTATTTTCTTTTGGAATTCAACAAATTAGAAATGAAAAAACAACATTACATTAAACAATACTTTGATATACTAGTTTTGATCAATGTGCATTTCCAAAATATGATGGAAACTTGCAAGAATATGAATGAACAGTTATTAGTGTTGTGGAAAAATGCAGACTCAATGCAAGAAGTGTTTTCTAAAAGACCTAAAGACCGAATTTGGACGCTGGTAATAATTCTTTCGTACAATTTTGATGAAAAATCCATTTAACGTCTTTGATAATTGTAGGACAGGAAAAGTTGTTACTGGGAAATGGAAGTACCGACGTACACCGAAGATAAACAAACAGGATTTTCGTGTTACACGCAAGTCGTTTGGAAAGCTCTGTGAAAAGCTATATATTTAAAAAAAAAGACGATACTAATAAGAGAAAGGCAATACCTCTAGATAAAAGAATTGCCATAGCCTTGTATGCATTGGGCTCGTTCAGTGAATACAGGACTATTGGGAATCTGTTTGGAGTTGGCCGGAAAACTACAGGGGAAATCGTTTTGGAGTTCTGTGCTGCTGTGTGTGATTTTCTCCAAAATGAGTACATAAATTCGTATCCCCCATCAGTAGATAAGATTGATGAAATGGTTGCTGGATTTGAGAATCTCGGTTTTCCACAATGTTTTGGCGCTATTGGTGATTATATAAGTCGACAAAAGGTTAAAAATTAGTAATTTAATATTTTTACAGATAGTTGTCATATCGAAATGGCGCCACATAAAGAGGAAGCTGTTGACTTTTACAATTTTAAGGGATGGTATTCAGTTATTTTGTTTGCTTCTGCTCACTACAGGTAAAATTGAGTATATTTCGTTTATTACTGATGCATTTTCATTCATTATCACATTGCAGATGCAGACTTACATATATAAATGTTGGCACACCAGGGAGAACCAACGACTCCTTCATTTTTGAAAATTCATCTCTAAAAAAGAGTCATGAGACAAATTTATCATTCAAGGAGAAATCTAAAATTATAGAGGGTGCGATTTCGCCTTTCGATTATCCCATCTAGTTATGAAACCTTACCCATATGCAGTCAATCAATCCACAGATGAAAAACGGTTCAACTATAAACTTGTCGAAATGTAGGAGAGTTATTGAAAATTCCTTTGGGCAACTCAAAGCTAGATTTCGGAAATTAGGAAAGGGATTAGAAGTTCGCCCAGTAAATAGTTCCACAATAATAAAAGCATGCGCCATTCTACATAACTTCCTCAGCGAAGAGAGTGATAATGTTTGGAAGACCTGGATGGAAGAAAATAAGACGACAGAAAACGCTATACTCAAAAGACAACCGCATCAAAACACAACAGTCGGAGAAAATAATATTGATGGGAAAACGATTCGAGGAGCTTTAACTTCATATTTCAGTAAGTATTCAATATTAAATGCTTGTGCATAAGAGGTTTAATAAATTCGTTAGTTGCTTTGCCACACACAAAAAGTGACATTATTATTACAAGAAAAATTTATTCAGTATTTCAAAAAATTATGATCACCTAAAGGAACACTTTCGGTTTCTTGCAAACAAAAGATAACACGATTATTAATAGAAAACGTTATGCAGTATTATGAAAGCTATAAACCTAAAGGAACACTTTCGGTTTCCTACAAACAAAAGATAACATGATTCGTAATAGAAAACGTTATGCAGTATTATAAAAACTATAATCACATTCTTTATTTTCTAAATTCTCTAACCTAAAGGAACACTTTCGGTTACCTACAAACAAAAGATAGCACAATTATTACTAGAAAACGTTATGCAGTATTATGAAAACTATAAACAACGTTTCGTCATGCTGCTCCATGAAATCTTCATGGATACAGACGACATAAAAACCAGCACTTGCATTTTTTTTGCAAAATTTAATAATTTTTTAGCTCCTAGAAAAGAGCGGTATTGAAGCTGGCACTAATCAGAAGCTTTGGACATAGCTTATAATGTCCATTGGTCACAATATATAGCGAACCAAGGCTCCAATGACGGTGCTGAGCATCGATAGTGTGCTCGGGAGGGTAATCACACCGATACTAACCAAACACCCAGCACTGCAGAGATAGTGATGGAGCAACGGTAAGACGAGAGAACGACCATGAATGGTGGATGAACACACACAAAACTACACATATAAAGACCCATACACAACCACACACAAATAAACGCCCATACATAACACAAAATTTAATAATTTTTTTGCAAAATTTAATAGACAACAAGTAATAGAGTAGTTTAAACATTGTACATTGAAATGTACACAATGAAGCAAACTGCTAGTTTAGTAAAACTTCTGATGAGCTCCGTGGCTGGAGCGAAACTGGTAAAGTATAGCCAAATAGGAGCCTACACGGCATCCGCTTGAAAGTCTGAAACCCCTGATATTTTTGTTTAACCATGACGTGATGCGAAGAACGCATTTAGCTTTTTATCTTTTTATAGCACAATGCACTGTCCTGCTACGCAGGCATAGCGGCTGACCCACTTATTGAGTAATGCACGTTGTTTTTTCTCTTTCTTTTTTTCTTCTTTCGGGTTGCATTATTTCCTATATACTTAGAAGTGAACTTCTTTCTGTTTAAATTATTTCCTATGTATTTGGAAGTGAACCAATGACAGAAAAGAATTTCTTGAACGCAGGGGAAATGCTCTGTTGAAATGTACCAATATCGCTTATATAGGCAATATTGGTTATTACTGATAATTAAATTAAAAAATTAAATTATATCTATTTTTGCTGAGTTAATAGGAAATCGAACAAAGATCTCCTAAATAAAAAACCGATACTTCGAGGGTACTGGGCAGTCAGTTTTCTGAAAATCAAAGAATAAGGTTGACCCCCCCCCCAGCGGTAAGGCAACCTATTCTAATAAAATAAAAGAACTAGAAGTATTATTAACAGTTGAAATAAGTTAAAGCCAAAATTATAGTAAATTAAAATTCAATAAAGAAGTGAAGAAAAGTTGATAAACAAGTGTGTGTTTAAATTAAAGTAAATTTCAATTGGGTTGGTGATCTTCTCCTCTAAGGAAAGCACTTCCAGTCCAAGTTACAGAAAGCAAAAGAAACCCGTAACATTTTTAATGAGGATAAGAAGCATTTTTTTTTACAATAAGTAAAATTTAAAATTTGACTGTGGCAAAGGAACATCTCCGAGGCGCCTCTGCGATGATTACTCCGCACCAAATAAAAAAGTAAGTTATCACTTTTTATAAATTATTGTATGTAGTAAATTCAGATAAATGTAATAACATTCCACAATTCAATTAAGTGATGAGTGCTGCCTAGTACATAATTGGTAGAGACCGGGTGAAGTTATGACCCAAACTCAAGACCTCGTGCAGCACGTTAATAGCCATGTGATATGTGTAACGTGAGCAAGATTCACGCTAAAACATAACGTCACCAAGCTGTCAATGGAGTTGAGAAAAGTATTCTTCTTCTTCCTCCGAACAGATTAACCTGACGTCCATGCGAACGAACGTGTAGTCTTATGTACCAGTGAAGGCCTATCTTCAACTTTTAGAACTAGTAAAACGTCAATTGTCAAGACCTGTCAAGAGCGGATGAACATGGTGAACCATATTTCCGCCTGTTCACCTTACAACAAAATTGTGTCAAGTGCTCCGTGGCAGTGCAGTAATCCAAGAAAGGCCATTTAAATTAACAACATCGGTTAAGACTACTTGTATATACGTATGGAAAAGTGCCGGCGCGAGTAAGGAAAACCCCAGAAGGTAATAAGTTTGGCATTTTCTCGCATTTTTTTTTTGCGTTCTTGTTAAACGATTCCTCACAGTCCTTCCAGTGGCAGCCATATATATATATATATATATATTTTAAATCACCACGCGGCCTGGGAAATATTTAATGCGGCATTAGAGCTGTGTGCACCTTAAGCATCAGGCAATTTAATTAATTACACAATAAAGGTGTGGGAAATCCGCCACACGGGCACTTGGAGTCAGGATGCCCAGGCTATCATAAAAAAATACAAAGATACGAGGACTGATGGACTGAAACATTACGATTGGGAAATATATAGACAGTAAAATATCACGGCAACGTTAAAGACACATTCTGCACCCGGAACGAATGCTCTCGTCAAAAGGCCACTTCGAGCAGGAGGAACTTAGGCAATAATATAATATAAAAACAAAAAATATCTAGTACATTAGCTGCATTGCACGAGCTTAAGTATCAAAGACCGATTTCTAGCATTAAGCGAAAGTAACCTCAGGGCCTCTAGATTAGAGTTCAATTCATCAAATGCCGCGGCCAGGGAAACGCTCCCACCCTATGTAGAATAGCGTCGTTATCATATTTAACCATTACCCTTCATTACACCTTCTCCCAGTTCAATCTCAGTTTCATTCCCCCGTGGTTATCTCAAGGAAGTGGTCTGCATGTTAGTCTATCTCAAGCTTCCTTGACCACATTCTTGCCTGCGGAAATATTAGCCTATTGGAGGTGAAGGCAAGACTCCACACCCCTGACGGCGAGCTAGTCCGTGCCCTAACCACCAGCACAGGCCCCCCTGGCTTCGTACACCCCCTCTGTAGGTAGCAATGAGTTTGTGTTAGTTGCCACTCTCCATGACATGGCGCTCTGAGCCACTGTTTTTGGCAACTTAGACAATAAACTCATCATTACATATGTGATCACAATTCTGGTACATATTCCCAAAATAATAAAAGCCTTATCGCGTTGTGTCCAATTTCACTTGCAATTTTATGCATGAGAACGGTACTGTACCGAGGCTTGGGGTTGGGTCTTTCGAGTACACTTCAATCCGCCCAACGACTAACACGTTGTAAATTCCGTTGTAATTTTTTGGAATAGTTCTAATAAATCGTTGATTGTAAAGATCGATGTAAATGTGTGAAATAGTACCAATAAACGTATTTTTGATAAGAAGTTTAAATAAAAAAAGTGTTCTTATTCTATTTCATTAATCGCAACCAGTGATTCGCAAGAAGTATTACGTATTCTTATTCTATTTCATTAATATCAACCAGTGATTCACAGAAGTGTGCTCCCGCTCGCTAAGGTATTTGGCGGGCGTAACAGTTGAAACTGTGCGCTCAATTCGCAAATAAAAGCTGTATATAACCGCTCATCAATAACGCACAAAATTGGAGCCAAGTAAACGGAAATCTCAGATTATGACACACAGAGTAGCACAAGGAGTAACGTCGAATAGTCCGCTTCTCCTCTCAGAAGGAAGGAATAAGAAGGCGGTCAAATGCATGCAAGTTCAACATATGACAATTCTTTACGAACCTACCCCATGCTGTCGACCATAAAAAGTGCCCATACATGGCCAACCTAAAGGAAACTTCCAGCAGCTTCCTATAAAAAGGGGAAATGTCAACTTGTCATGATCGCGTGACGCGAGGTACCACACCGATAACCAATAGAATAACCGGGCGGTGAGTAAAGTACCATCAATGTGTTGTGCGCCAGCCGATATCAGTAAGGCGGAACATAAACGCGGTAGAATATTCTTTGGAGTAGTGCCAAAGTTAAGAAAGTCCAATTAAAAGTTAATTCGAGTGGATTACTAGTTAAATAAGTTGGTGGCGTAGTTCTATACACTGCGGCGCCTACGTATATACGCGAATGGGGTACTGGTTGGCATTACATGTGCAGATACGCTCGAATCCAACGAAAGGCAATACCTAGAGCGACTTCAAAGATAGCATAGTGGAAAGCGTGAGTAGCAACGTATGAGGTTGTAGTGTCGTGACCCAATATTCAATTGGTGCAATTGTGACATCACGACTCGACAATTGACTTACGCGAGTTTTTAATTGTTTTCCCTGGATTGCTTTGGGACACGACAAGACACGACAGGAAGAGTAGCTATTGGTGCACTCCCAAAGGAAAAGCGGCCGTTCGCTATAATACTCCTTCCCGGGGAGCCCGAGAAGCGTTATTTCTAGGACAGACCAGCTTTCACATCCAGTATCTACAGCGACATATAGCTCTACATCAAAGGACCAAGGAGATTCGGCAAGTTTTTGTATTCATTCCTATATATATATATATTACTGTGATTGAAAGCACAGAATCTTACTTCATACATATAACTATACGTTGCATAACATAACTTAGTTCTAGTATGATAATTTTTATATATATATACTGCATTGATCGAAATCACAGAAGTTTAGTACATATACATACCTTGCGTAATACAACCTAGTTTTATCATAAAATTTTTTTTATAAACATATGTATACTGCTTGGATTGAAATCGCATAATGCTACCCTATTTATACATCATTTCATATTCGAATCAGATTTTTACTATTGCAGCTTTCAATATGGTATTAATTAAAGTCATCTAATATTATCTTAGTCTGCCATATATATATATATACCATAGCCTTAATAAATCACAACAGTTAGCTACACTCATGGCCTAGATCAATTAACAGGCATCAGAGCCTTATTATATCTATGAGCCGTGTATGAGCACAGGGTAGAGTTAACATATTTTAAATAGAATTTGTGTTACGATACAGCAGTATTGTGCCATATTGTACATGGAACCCCAGTCAGATATTATATAGATTACCTTGCATTTTTGTTATAATTTTCTTTATAGGACTTTGATTGCTCCAGAAGGCCTTCACGGAGGAAGCGTTCTCGTAAAAAAAAAAGCAAAAACAAAAAAAAAAAGAGGTAGCAAGTAACATTGTCGGGGATTTACCTCCTAAGATTCTGGCGTAAGTTGTGCACATGTAAGCAATAGATTATGTTCGTTAACGATTGTAAAATTTCAATACAGGTTTAGGATGATCTTAACCTAGTAATATTCAAGAGGACAAGCCCAAGTTAGTTAGAGTATTAAGTTAGAAGCGACAACGAAGTTTTTGTTCTGTCTAAATACCGACACTAGCCTTGTATAATAAATCATTTATTATAACGTAGTGAAATGATTTGCTAGAATCTTCTTATTTCCTCCTTCACTCTCCTGGAGACCTCTCTCAACTGCGATGGTCGATTAGGTTCGCTCCTTCACTCTCTCTTTCTGGTCAGCACAGGGACACTGATATAAATTGCTGCCCTAAGTGTCAAATGGGTGGATGGGGCAAAGCAGGCGAAGGCACGTCACCTGCGCCTTCACGTTAGTATTGGTAAGTAGTGTAAGGGTCCCTTTTGGATCGGATGTGTGCGACGGCTTTTGTTAGGCACGACATTTTTTTATATATGACAGGTAGCAGCGGCAGGTTTTCGTAGAACCCCCCCCCCCCCACACTCTCCGCCAATAACCGAGGCCAGCTAGCGTGCCACCCTGCATGTCAACGCTGCCTACCGAGTGATCTGTCAGCTCATGCTGGCAGTCTGGACTTTACGTCCAAGCCAATCACTCACCATAGTTCCATAACCAAGTTTGTAACTATATTTTAGATTATACATGTATTTTGTTAATTCAAGTCTTTTGCTATTTCTTTTAAGTAGGGTTCTTGTTAGTGTATGCCACAAGCTGTGAATTTGATCAAATATTCATTCTTAACGTAAGGAATTAAGGTTAAAGTGCATTTCAGTTACCAAGAAGTAACCATATTTTGGATTATACTTGTAATTTTTAATTCTAGTTTTTTCTAACCGCTCTCCCGTATGCGACGGGGTGCGGATTTAATAAAACCAAAACAGGAATTTACTCAACGATGCAGTAAGCTTTTTGTTTCCTTTACTCTCCCGGAGCCCTCACATTATGAAGGTTGAATAAGGTCCGCTCCTCCACTACTTTTCACATCAAGTAAATAGGGACATTTTATACAAGGTCGGGGAATGGTTATGAGGACATTATATCTGTGTCCTCATAATACTACAAGGTAAGTGGTGTAAGGGTCCCTTCAGGACCGGATAAGTGTGCTGCATTGTTGACAGGCACGAATTTCTTTTTGGAAATGGTGTGTGACATCAGCAGGATTTTATGGAACTCACCCCATACTCTCCGCCATTAGCTGTGGCGAACTAGCGTTGCGGCCTACATTCAACGCTGTTCACAGAGTTAGCTAGCACATTCGGCTGATAGTCTGGACTTTGTGACCAAAGCCATTAACTCATATGCTATAATAACAATATGTTATTAACAGTCCTAAACGTAAATCTTAAAATTATGAAGTTGTTATGGTCGTAGGTATAAACATAACACGGATATAGTGATGACACCTACCAATCAATGACTGTCAGCGGAACATTTATGTGCCATGTGAGAAAAATGAAAAATTGGGCCGAGGCGAGATGCCGGAAAAAAGACAGTCGGCTATTAAGTGCTGAGATGTGAAAAAAAGTGAAGGTGGAGTTAGAGCGAGATTAAAAAAAAAAAGGTAGATTGAGTGAACAAAAATTTTTTTTAAAGTCTTTTTTGGGGATAAGGCGGCCAATGGTCAATTTGTCAAACCTAATTAAGTAACTTAACAATTATCATCCGTTAAATAACACGTTTGTAAATAGATTAGTCGAGCCGACTAAAAATGGGTATATGTGCGAAGCGCACAACCCAAAATTAATCTAGTCAAAAATAGTTTGCGAAGCGCACACCTATTGTTAAGGGATTACGCATTGTTTTAGGTCGTATCTTTACCTGCCCTAAGTAATATACCCACGTAGGGTGTATTTGCCAAGCGCAAAGAAACACACACACATGCAGGTAGGCACACACACACACTCATACAGGCAGACAGGCCAACACACACACACACACACACACACACACACAGGCCTGCCTGCCTGTTCGTGTGTTTCTTTGCGCTTGGCGCGGAGCGTACTCCTCATATTGATATTAGTGGTTTAAAAAACTTAATTTAACTTACATAGATCAGGTAAAGATACGTGCTATAACAATGCATTGACCTTAACCATAGCCGCGGGTTTCCAAAACAATGCGTAATCCCTTAACAATTGTGCGCTTCGCAAACTCCTGCTTGTGCGCTAGGAGAAGTGTTTTTGGCTTGTGCGCTTCGCAAATACACCCCTAAAAATTAGCGCCTCACCGAGAGCATCCTCTTCGGACGCAGTTCCTTAGAATACGTAAACATGATATGGTCGTAGCATATTGTAAGCACCAGTATGCTACACAAATCCGCGTGGCGAATGTGCTGCCATCGTCGCAAGTTGCCGTTTGACAGCTGACGGCGGGCCACTCGCTAGAAGGGACTAAAAAGAAAAAAGGAAGAAGAAGATTCTGGTGAACAAGTGTACCTTTGGGAAGGCACGAAAAAGAAAAATCAAGATATATTTTTGTCATCGAGATTTGCCGGATAAAAATTTTTGGAAGTAAGGAGTGCACAACTTGCGAGATTCCGTGTTCGTGTAATCATTTTACAAAATACTTTGCGTCTTCATCTGGGATCCGAACTTAATCTGATGAATGACCGATTTTGAACTTCCAGTCATCACGTACCTAAAGTCTGAATTTAAACCGGAATTTATGTTCCCCGCTGATAATGGCAATCGCTGTTCTAAGGCGCAGATGAAGGCTGTTCACAATCTTGTAATCCCTGGACGATATAAGGCGGAACTCCGCATTCTGTTCGTGGCAGACTAATATTGAGCATGAGCCTCCTGATCGGAGACTGCTGAACGAGGTACCAAGGCAATTGTTGTCAATTGCTGCATAGTTCTGTACCGAAAAGATTCCTGATAACGTAGCGAGCTCTGCGAGTTTCTGTCTTATGGGTGTGGATGTTTGAAAGCATTTGCCGTTTTCACCGCGTCGAATTGAGAAAATCTGATCAGCAACAAATTGTGCTTTGCAACACAAATTCCTAGATAGATAAACAAAACACAATAGGAAAGCGCCCATTCGATCAAATGTATTGAGATAGTTACATAAAACGAACCAATGAATTTTTACTTATTTTTGGAAAGAAAAAGGATCCTGTTAAGACTTCTCTTGCGAACGTTTACTATATATCTTACGAAGCGTCTTCAAAAAACAAATTTAAGAGTAACGCCGAGTGTTAATAATCAATTACTACTAGTTTGCTGCGATGGAATAAAATCACTATTGCTGGAAAATTTTAAGGATAAGTGCTTAAATCGACGATATATAACCACAAATCCTTCAAAAACTTTTTGCTACGAATTGAATTTTTGCTGAAGCTCCGGTCATTACAGTTCGACGTATAATTACTAAATTTTTTAGAATACAATTTTAATTAACAGTGGCATGCAGAAACATCTGGGAGGCGCCTCTTCGGTGGATCCACAACAAAAACCCATGTAAGTTGTTGCCTTTCTTTTCATTTTACTGATTGATTTGCACAGTGCTATCTTTATTTAAAAATTTTATAAACGAAATACCTTTTTATCATTATTAATGAGTTAGTCCTACAAATCTTATTTTTCTAGCTGAAGTGATTAAATGAATATTGTTTCAGTATTATACATTTTTCAAATGTAATGATAGGTTACAAATAGTTCATCAAACATCATGTATTAGCGTTAGTTCATTACTTTTCTGATTGAAGCGATTAAATGAATATTGCTTTTAGTATTATGAATTTCTCCAACGTAAGGATTAGTTAGAGTTAGTTCATTACTTTTCTAATTGAAGTGATTAAATGAAAATTGTTTTGGTATTATGAATTTGTTGAACGCAATGATGAGTTAGCGTTAGTTCATTACTTTCGGTAATTGATGTGTTTGGCCTACTATTATTGTTAACAATATTAAAAATGCACGTGTGTTAAAAATATTTTTTTTCTAATGTAAAGGCTGCTTAAAATTCATTTCTCCTCTCACTCTCCTGGAGCCTACTTGATTTGAGGGTCGTCTAGGTCCGCTACTCTCCTCTCTTTCAGGTCAGAATAAGGGACACTGAAAACAATCTGCCCTCAGTGTCGTTGGCTGGATGGGGCAAGCAGTAGAAGACATACAGAAGGCCCCTTCAGGGCTAGAGTGTGTGCTACGGCTTGTTGGTAGTAGGCACGAAATTTTTTTTGATTATGGCAGGTGGCAGTGGCAGGTCTTCGTGGAACCTCCCCACACTCTCCGCCAATAGCCGAGGCGATCTAGCGTGCCGCCTTGCAGTCAACGCTGTCCACCGAGTGATCTGTCAGCTCATGCTGGCAGTTGGGACTTCACGTCCAAGCCATTCACTCTCAACATACTTCCATAACAAACACAAATTCTCAAAAAGGCCTTTTTGCGAAATCCGGTAAAAATTTCGATCGAATACGTCATGAAGTAGGAGGAGAGGAGGTCCCATTGGGTCGACACCACAGTAGCAACCATTTATGAAAATTTCATTATACTTGTAAGGCTTCAGGGGTAAATTTAAGAAAAAAAAACATTTAAGATTTGCACTCGAGGAATATTGCCGTCTGTTCCTTAGTGCAGCAAACTCCCTCCAGGATATGATGTGATTATTTAGTTCCACTTTCTTCAGTAGTTTGGTCAGGCACGATATAGTTTTTGTTGAATGATGAGTGACAGCGCCGAGGTACTAGAGTGACTACGTGGTGACCACTGTCATGGAGTGAGCTGTCAGTCTGGGCTTATCGTCCATCCAGTCAAGCAAATTTCATAATTACGGTGAGTAAGTGAGGTAAATAGCACACGATCATATGCATCATAGAAAGCAATTTCTTAAGCCCACTTCAAGGGAGGAAAGCATATGTATAAACAAAGTACAAATCGACACACTGACCTACCTAACTACCTCTTCCACATAAAGCGCATTGAAGCTAAAACCAGTAAGAAGTCAACGATAAGCAAATGACTTTTGTTTGTAAGAGATCCTGTTACAATTATCAATGAGTAATGAATGAAAACGAAAATGTGGGAAAGTGAAAGGTAAGCTTTGTTTGTTAATGGAAATGAATAATTGATACAAATTCGTTCTCATGCAAATATTTATAGTAAGCATTTGTAAGCATGGAAACCAACTTAGGTCAAGCAGGTAATTTTAATATAAATAAGCTAACTAAATATAATAATAAAGCATTGTCGTTGATCTATTCAACATAGAAAGTGAAGCCTTTGAGTTTTAATTAAAATATTGGTGTTATGGAATGTTACGGAAGATTCTTCCAGCAGCCAAAGGCATTACAGCGAAATAATCAGCAATTGCTAAATAATAACCTCGCATGGTATTGTTCTGCAACTGTCGCTTGTTTTGCTGATTAGCCCAACAGCTGGCTGCGATGAGCACTTAGTGGAGCAATCGACGATTACAATAATAATTAACGTCGCATGGTAATTATTATGTAAGGCGATTGTTTACTACTAAGCAACTCAGGTGCTGCAACCGGTAGAGCAAACGACATCCGCGTTGTGAGCAAAGAAAGTTTACTTCCGAATATTGGGGCATAAAAGACCAATGACTGGTCTGGCGAGTGCCGTTAAGTGATCAGTCGCGTTGTAACTTTAAGGTGTCAAGTTACCGTTCGGTTCGGGTTAGCTTTGTCTTAATTGTGTATTAAGTTAGGTTAGTGTCGAGTAAAATAAAGATTTATATGTGAGTAACTCGAGAGTTGTAATTTTCAAGCAGTTTCATTAGAATTAATAGTTGGATTATCGTTCGGTACAAAAGGAAACTAGTATATCTACCACACCACATAATTCACGTTGTCTCAACAATCTGGACTTTTCTTGACGACAACTGGGATATTAGGCAGATAGCATCTGGCGTTCAAAAATTTAAAAAATAATCATAACCACTTACTGGAAGTTTCAGGTTATTGCGAAGTATTGCAATCCTACGACGGTTTTGGTGAAGGAAACGATTCCGTAGGAACTTACTACGAGCTGCTACTAGTCTAGGCATTTATGGTTAATTCACCCTAGCATACAAGTGAGATTTGTGACTTCGAGTCCGGCCAGGAGAATTGATGATTACACGCTCCCCCAACTGGCTGGGAGTTACCCACATTTTAAAGATTTTGATCCTGATTAGGCTTCCATCCACCAATTGGATTCATGAGAGTGAAGTCGTGCTTCTACCTGGAGACCGGAGGCTCACCACTTCCATGTCATCACTGTTAGTGCTTATCTTGCTGAGAAAGTAATTTAAAGACCGACCCAGAAGGTTAAACGAAGTCCATCAGTTCAGTGATATTGTTTATGTAAAATGATTGTGCAGAGAATCAGCTAGCTCCAGAATTAACTCAGTCTAATGTTAGATTCAACATCTTTTTTTAAAATTTTTATTTTAGAACATAAGTAAATCCATCACATGGATTAGTTCCTTTCATTGTTTGAACAGTGGCACAGCGGCAGGTTTTCGTGGAACCTCCCTACACTCTCCGCCAATAGCCGAGGCGAGCTAGCGAGCCGCCCTGCAGTCAACGCTGTCCACCGAGTGATCTGTCAGCACATGATGGCAGTCTGGACTTCACGTCCAAGTACATCACTCTGATATAGTTTCATAACAAAGTATCATATTATCTAGTAAATATGAGGCATGAACATAATTTTTAAAAAACAAAAATAAAAAAGAAAACATTTTCAATACTTCCTACACGCCAATAAATTGAAGGCAATTAAAAAGAAAATAGGAATCAGAAATTTTATACAAATTTAGCAGTAAGTCAAATGACGCAATCATTGTTCAAATAGCAGATAAGTGTGTCACAGTATTTATTTACTGTTAATAATTCCTAAGTAGCTTACTGCGACGAAGAATTTCATCGTCATTAGAAAAATCAGAAGAAATCGTTCTCATGCCATACACGGCATATCGTTGCAGGCAAACGAAATGCGATGCTTTCAGCGTCGCATTTATGCGCTGAAATATGATGGAAAGTAAAATGCTCGGTCAGCTTGGTGCCTGAGAAAATTTAACTTCTTTTTAAATATTTTATGTTTTTTACTGTCTTTACAAAAATGTTATTGTTATGTATAAATAACCGCATATTAAATACAGAAAAGTTAGCCGAAATTAATTCTTCGTTCAAAAGGTGTTTTATTTAAAATCGTTAATTTTTCTTTCTGTGGTGTTTAAGTATTCATCAGGAGTATAAGTGATACACCTTATTTATACACAACGCGAATAAGCAAAAGAGCTTATCCGCTTAAGAAAATACAAATACGATCAACGTGCTATAAACAAGAAAGCAGTGAAATTGCTGATTTAGGAATTTCTTTTTGAAATTATTAATTCTTGCTTATGGAATGATTTTACCTTCAAGATATGTAATTAATTTTATATAAAAAGACTTATATTGATTAAATAAAATCAGAATTGTTTCACATATCAACGTGAACTTTTCTCATCAAATCGGCTCCTAAGCCTATCTGATCACAAAATGGCATTCTAGTCTGATCAAACTCTTCATTGGCTCTTAAGCCTGTAAGATCAATAAAGCGGCATATACCCCAGAAATAGCATATCTAGTCAATAAATCGGCATATGACCTGCCCTATATGTGACTTAACGAGCACATAAGACTCTCTGGCTTAGACTCAATAAAGCGGCATTTTTAGCCTGTGTGTTATGGTCGTAGGATACTGCATGTAGCAATTTCGTACACTGAGACGAGCTGCACGTATACGGCCGGCCTATAGGCCACATAAACGGCGAAGAAAGACGCGCTGTCGACCGACGAACAAAAAGAAGAAGAATAGGGTAGATGTCTTGTGATTTTTTTTAAAAAAAGTTACGCTTGATAAAAGACGTAGAAATAGGATAATGTGTAAAATCTTGAATTTTCTTTTGGCATCGATCTCGTAATTTGATATATTCAGCAATTGGGAATAAAACCTGATAAGCAGAAAAAGATGAAGAGTTAAGTCAACGTACGATGCGGGAGAACAGGAAAAGCCGCTTTAATCCACTTCTTCCGTGGAAAAAGGAAGATCTTTTTATAATGTTAGTAATTAGGCGAGACCAGGTTTTAACTCCCTGGTCCTATCAAGGTAACAGATTAGTCTAGAATCGGAAAAAAAAGAGGAAGCATCCTATAATATAATTTCTCAATTTTGGTTGTACGCAGTAGTTCACTCAAGACTCGAGACCGCACGGTCTAGGTATCTTCGGCAAGGACTAGTCACTGCAACAGGTGGAATCTAGCAAACCATTACAAAAGAGGAAACCAACAGCTGAATAAGCGACTACGAATAATGATAAGGAATAGTAATTCCGCAGATGACCAAATCGGATATAGTCAGTGTTATGGTCGTAGCGTAGTGTATATAGCAATATGATACACTGAGCTAAATACACGTCTAAGCGACCCGTAGCAGCATGAAGTGGGCGCGAACAGTCTACTATATGGACGGCGTGCCTGTGCGCACCGAACGTACCCAAACCGACAAGAAGAACGTGTCCTGTCATTTTTTCTGTCAAGAGGTCGAGAAGAAAAGTGTGTTTGTAAAACGAAAAGGTGATTTGTATTCCGATCACAATTTGATTACCATTCGCCAACGGGCGTTGTGAAAGTTTTTCATCAAAAGACATCCACGACAAGTATCAAATAAATTCAGGTAATTCTAACAAAAGTTTAATGAATTATTGCAATTCTCACGATATTATCGAAATTTCCTGTGAACGTGTAGCGGAGGATTCATCCATAGTGGCCAGCTCGGCGTTACGGCAATGCTTAGGGGCCTTATTAAACGACAACTTCGTCCGTCCACCAAAACCTTTAGGAGGTTTAATCCTGTGTTGAAAGTAAAGAAAGCTTTCCAAGACGATAAGAAAAGCAACTCGTAGGAATTTTCCATAGGAAATAACGTTGTGTTCGATGTGGACTATATAGATTTGTCCCTCAAAACGACTAACAAAATTCGCAAAAAAAAAAATACCTGGGGTGCCAACTTACGATCCCATCTCAAATCGGGGTGAAGATGTCCTCTTCATGACAAAGACAAAAAAAGAAGCATTACTGCGACAACAAGATACATATCCACCTATACATTCGTTCATTATCCAGGGGAAAAATAAAAGGTTCCATTAGTACAATAGCGGGCAAGACGAGTTGTCCAGCGAGTCTCAAACCGTACCATCACCAGTTCGTGAATTTCATCATTGCTGACACAAAAGAGGAGAAAATGTTATTGTTTAAGAGAACTTGAAATTTGTTTCTTCTAACCTCCGACCTCCGATTTTCTCCCCCTCGACGGAAATACACTGTAACGAGAGATTTGAAATTAAATTTGAACGCGAAGAAAACAAAGCAATTTCGCTACAATTCCAAATGGTCTAATGCAGAGGCCATCTGGTAGCTCCTAGCCGGAACCTATTATACTGGAGCGCTTGGCAACAAGCTCAATGCTAATAGAGATAGCATGACTTAACCGGAGGGCGATCAGACGTTCCGGAGCCGAGATCATAAAACAAGATCGCTGCAAAAAGTCACGGTGTTTATTAATTAAGCTTACATACGTGAGCAAGTTGTAAAATTCGGTTTTTTTGTGGTAATTTAAACAAACAGAAAAAGTTAAATAAACAAAAAGGTGAAAAGAAAAAAGAGGAAAGCGAAGGCAAGGAGCCACCCCAAGGAAACCCCGGGTACTGCGCCGGCAAGAAAGGACAATAACCAGAATTGGAGTAAATTCAAGGAAATAAAAATCGGTAGATTGCTTTAAGCAAACACAATCCGCCGGAAGGAAGAACTAAACTTAGGGAAAAGAAAAACCCCCAAATTGCTAAAAGTATCCAATTGCAACCGGGTAGAGTGCACACAATAAGGTAGGTTGGATGAAAAGAAAACATATTTGTTAGGAATCAGGTTGTGAACGGAATTTGATTTTTATTATAGCTTTTCGTCGGGGGTGACCACTCCTAACGAAGGAGCGCCTCCGACGTGTCATTGAATTTCGAGGCAATCGCCTAAGAAGAAGAAAGGGTGAAGCAAAAAAAACCCCCCAACAGACTATTGGAGAAGTCTCCTTACACCGCGGTTGAATAACATCCAACTCAAACTATCTGGGTACAGTGCATGAATCCACGTGTCATTATATGAGGCCACCTAGTCATCGGAGCTAACCTAGTTGCATGCTTAGTATAGGATACCAATAAATCAATAAATTTGTTGTTAATGATTTTGTAGCAGCCGCCGGTCATCACCACTTGCGCAATTGGGGATCATCGGTGAGTACTTGTGATTGAATTACCTCTATTATAATTTTTTTATTATAAGCTAGGATTTGAACGGTATATATACGTATATATATATATCTATGTAGAGACAAAGAAAGAAAAAAAATCGGCCTCATTAGTCGTAAGCAGAACAAAGTTTTTTTGTTGCCATTCTGAGAAAGGGCATTTAGAGTACGCACGTCAGCGATAATCTGGCTGCAAACTAAAGTACATATATATACACACCCGCACTAGCAGTCTAATGCAGTGATATTGCTTGAATATATGTAGAAAACGAAAAGTTGTATGTACATTGTATATAGATCGGCACAACTTATCGATTGATGATCAAAATTTTAGTTAAGTACGCATAGTAGTAGCCTAGTAGTGAATTTAATAGAAGTAATTTATAATTGACCTATATATTTATACATCATACATAGTAGTAGTCTAGTGCCGTGAGATCATTGAACTCATTGGAAAATTTTATATTATATACATATATACCGTCTTTTTCCGAAAATAAGCCCTATCGTGATTTTCGGAACTTTTTGTAAAATAAGACATCCTCCGAAAATAAGCCCTAGTTAAAATAATGTGACAAAAAAAATTCGTTAAAAAATGCTGTTGATTTATTAAGTCTAAGTAATAATATGTTTAGCTTTCCTAATACATACTTGTATTTCAGAGAAATGTTTGAAACAAAATATTTCGAGAAATTAATTGTTTACCTCTACAGTTCGTTTTAAATTAATTCTTGGAATTTATCTTAAAAATACAACATAAGGCAGCAGCATAGACAAACTGCTGCCTCGAGCAAAACATAAAAATTTGAAGGCAGAAATTTCCAGTAAATTTCTAAGAAAAAATTGTGGCCTCCTCTTTATCGGGCCGAGGCAAACGGAGCGAGGCACTGCTTTGGTAACGTCATCAAGGGCAAATCGAGGCATCATGGGGGCATTTTACATTTTAGAAAAGCGTTGAATATTTTTGTTCTACTTGTCCAGTCTTTGTAGGTTATTAGTTTGTCTATGGCAGCAGTCTACATTGAGCGACAGTGCAGGTATACAACGTTCATTCATTTCAGTCTTGTAAGTCTGATTATTTCCTCATACGTAATTTTATTTAAAAATAAAGTGAATAATTTTTAAGCCCAGTTAAAATAAGTACAAAACGAAAGAGCTATTCCGTCGAGTACAAAAAGAGAATCGTGGAAGACTCCAGGGGTGTAAATCTTGTAGCATTCTGTAAAGAGAAGATGCTGGATCTCCGTATGGTTCGTAAATGGCGTGCAGACTACGATTACCTGTGTCAACTGGTGGACGAAGGAAATGAGAAAAAACGCAGAGTTGGATCAGGTCGGCAGCCGTTATTTTCTGAGTTGGAAGATTGCATCTGGGAATGAATTGCAGGCAGGAGAGCAATGGCTTTGGTTGTGCGCAGGGCTGATATTCAAAAATTTGCCCTTGAAGCAGCAATTGAATTTGATATATCCACAGAAGAATTTGAAGCATCGTCACACTGGTTGGACAACTTCCTTAAACGATATGAACTGTCTCTAAGCAGATCAATAACATTGTTTAAGCTGGAAGACAATGAAGTTGTTAAGCGTGCACTTGCGTTTAAGCTTTTTGTTGATGGCATCGATTTTTCGAAATACCAACTCTCCAACATGATTGCTATGGATGAGACCGCGGTATTCCTAGGCCAAGGAGCTCAAACGACAGTTCACCACAAGGCTTCTTCGTCAATTTACGTTCCTTCTACCGGTTACGATAGTGCACGTGTTACCTATATTTTGGCGATTCGTCTAGATGGCAAGAAAGTATCGCCATTTTTAATCACTAAAGGTAAAAAAGACCAGATTCAACGCGTTTCAGGAATTTATGTCATTGATAGTGAAGAAGCCTGGTGCACCCAAGCAGTTATAAGAAAGTGGGTTGATTTTATGCTGCCACCACTGTTGAGGGGTCAGAATAGAGGCTTACTAGTTTGGGATTCAGCCAGTACTCACCGCACTAAAGACATGAAAAACTTTCTTGCTGAGAGGAAGATTGATCAAATAATGATTCCGGCAGAAATGACTGGTTACCTCCAGACACTTGACATTGCAATAAACAAGCCATTCAAGGATCATTTGCGGATGGAAATCAATGAATATATTGAAAACAGAATGGTGAGAAATCATCGAGGTAATTTTGTAAAACCAGGCTTACAAGAAGTTGTCAATTGGGTAAAAAATTCATGGGACAAAATAACTGATAGTGATGTTTCCAATGCACTACGAACAGGCTACTTAGACAAGAAGTATTCATTTAACGATAGCTATATCGCAAGATATGAGATATTCGGACCAATGATTCAACAGGAAATGGATTTGGAAGAAAATCAGAATATAATTCAGAATTTTATTTATGACGATGTTCCAGAAGAAGATGACATGACTGTAATTGAATAAATTTAAATTTCTGTATTCTGTGTAAAATAAATATTAAATAAAAATATATGAATATACTTTTATTTTTGCCCTCCCCCGAAAATAAGCCCTAGCGCGTATTTTGGACCAAAAAAGAAAGTAAGACAGTGTCTTATTTTCGGAAAAAGACGGTAGCTCGGTCGGCACAGAATTTGGTCATAGTTCTATTCAATAAGTAAAGATTGTAGAAATGGAATTGTTGGAACTTAAGTAGAGAATACACTTATTGGAACTATTGGGTTAGATTGTAGTAACGTTAAAAAAAAGGAGAGATCGTTCGAATTAGCTTAAAAATGACGCATGTGAATTGTGATGCGAGACGTAGATTTAATAATATAATATAATCAATTACAGCCTCTGTGAAAACAGTTTTTTGGTTCTCCTTCCTTCTGATTGTGGATGGGACACACTAGCGACATAGGGGGCAGGTCCTGTCTGGGTATACGTCTAATTATATGTACAGGCGTGAACCGCTATCGAATGAGCATACTTACTCAGAAGAAAATTGGGTACGCAATTTCGCGAAGCCGGTTGCGCTGTTATAGTCGTAGCGTATTGCATATAGCAATATGCTACACGAAGTACTGAAGCGAGCGTGTAAGCCGGCTGCTGTCAAGCGGAAAACTTGAACGCACCACGACCGAAAGAAGTGCGTTTCCTCAAGCTCGGTGTGACATGTTGGCGGAAAGAAAAGAAGAAGACAATCATCTCTGTCCCGTCAAATATTCCTCACCGTGTACAAGTGAAGAGTGACCTCTAGAATTTTCGAAAAACATCGGCTAAAAATTTAACGCCACACCAACCACGAATTAAGCCGCCACCTCCTTTCCATCCAGCCAAAAATGTATTCCGACATTGCAGGTTTAATTGCTGGAATACAGATTTGCAAGGTAAATTGCAGTATCATAAGGCTGCCATATAGCTGCAAGTAATTTGCCGATGGACTTAACTGCCGGTTACTGGGCAGTGCGTGGAGCAAATCTCATGGTCGTCGGAGCTACAAACATAATTTTGTTGCAATTACAAAGAATTCACAGAGAAACGGCCACAACATAAACATGTCAATACGTTGAATCTTGCATATGAAAAAAAAAGCAAAAAGGTACGCCACATTATGCAGTTCACCATTAAACCCTTCCAGTCAAGTGTTTCGCAGATCGTTTTTGGTACGTACACAAGTAAAATAGATCATAATATACAATTATAAAAGGAAAAAGATAGGAGTTAAAATTGGTTTCACCGTCAATGAAATAAGTAAATAAATGCAGAACGCAAGGGATAACGTAAACCAATGAGACAACGTTTGTAGGTTATAGATGCTCTAAAATTTTATTAGTTAGTTGTTAAGATAATTAGTTGGAAACTCAGCATTGATCAAGTTACAAATATTGCTTTGTATCCAGCTGAAAAGTTAATTTTTCATACTGTAACGGACATGTAGGTAGGATATATTAACCTGCCTAAATTTATTATTCGTTTTTTTTTTGTAATGCTACCAAAAAGCACAAAGGTACACCACTGCTTTTGACCCAGAGAGTTTTCGAACGTGATTGATAAGGACTACTTAGTGAGGAGACATAGATCTGTGTAGGAAAAATAGGGCTGCGTGAAAAAGAGAACAGGTACAAGCTTGAATACTAAGCAACCGTAGGCAACACAGTAATTCAATCTTTTTGGTTAATGTTTTCTATCTTCTATCGCATTATTTCCCACCAAGTACTTTAACTTTTACCAAAAATTTCAAATACATAACCTATTGGGTTGCTAGCAGAAGAAGAAAAGGAAAACAAAAGAAAAAACGAACAATTTTAATTTATTTATAAGATTTACATGAAAAGGAAAACATAACATTTCAGCGTCACATAAGCCCGTTTTACAGTGGTATTCAATGCAGATATTCCACGCTTCACATAATTTATGTCATTACTACAAGGAAGTCTTAAAAAATTTATTTGTTATTTTGTAAACAAAGCATTTACAGCTAATACTGGTAGGGATTAAGGTACTAGTAGATTTAGCTTTAGAAAAGTAGATTTTATTTTATTACTCGAAGAAATTATGAAATATATCATCTGTCAAAGAACGTAGCAATTAAAGGAATAAAGGAACAATTATAACGTTACAATGATGCGCTGAGGGTCTTTATTTCTTCTTCCGCTTTCCTGGAGCCCTCTCATATGAAGGTCGTCTAGGCTCGCCTAGTCTCTCTCTCTCTTTACAGGTCAATTAGGGACTCTGAAAAAATCTTGCCCTCAGAGTCAGATGGGAGGATGGGGCATGCAAAGAAGGCAGAACATCTGCGCCTTCAACTGAATATGGGTAAGTGACGTAAGGGTCCCTTCAGGACCGAATGTGTGCCGGAATTTTGTTTGTAGGAACCTCCCCGCACTCCGCCAATGAGTCGAGGTGAGCTAGCGTGCCGCCCTGCAGTCAATGCTGTCCGTCGAGTGATCTGTCAGGTCATGCTGGCAGTCTTTACTTAATGTCTGAAAGCCAATCACTCACTATAGTTCCATAACAGCGCACAAACAACGTTGAACTTGACTGATGGAGTGAATATTAGTTGGATGGTGCTCGCCTCATTCGGTCTTCGTCCCAACTACCCCGTCCTGAGTGGTTGGGCGATGGGTCGATGAATCAAGTTAAAGTTATGGGGGTTACAGTCTCGGTTTGGATTAGCTGTACTAGCTAGTCGCTGAGGTTAGTGGTTGTTATGCGAGATGGGAACCGTGGACTAGGATTGTTCTCTTCGCAGTAGTATAGTACTCGGTCTTCCTCCCACGCCCACCGACGAGCCTTAGTCGGCATCGAAAAAGGAGGTTTAGGAAGACTGGGCAACGTACGACCTTCCTCTGATTATTGATCTCAGTGCGGTCATAGCTAAAAATGGGGAATTAAATTTTCTTTACGGGACCTGGCGCCCAGTGCACTTTAGTAATCGCTGCTTTTTCCCCTTAGTTGAATTGAACTGGGTATCCGCCGGGAAAAGCCTTTTCCTTTTCAATCTACGACTTATGGACGCTGGCCCTTCCGCGCCAACCCTAGCGTTACATATATGGCGAACAAAGTCTGGGTTCTGGTACAGATTTTAGTTAGTCTAGCAAGCTGTTGCAAAAGGATTACAGATTGGGTTGTGTTATTGAATGTGAATCTGGGACCTAGGACGAAGAGAAATTGAGAAACAGTGTGGCGCACAAGGCACGCTGCTAATTTCACAAAAGTAAGTAGAATTTCTTAGAAAGCGGAAGAAAAACTTCCAGTAATAGGGAAAAGAACACTCAAATTGGTAGAAGGCAGGTCAAAAGGAGAAAAGGGTAAGGAATTTCAATTTGGGGTGATTTCGCAATTGTGACAATAACCTAACTAATTATAGCTTATATGTCGGGGGGGGGCGCATGTGCAGTCCTAGTTAGGCGCGCCTCTGACACTCATACGGTGTAGAGCAGTTTAGAGACACAGATAAATAAGAATACCTGGAAGAAGAAAGGAAAAGGGAAAATTTTTGCTAAATTGCACCTTCATAGTTGGTTGAGCGATTCATGGAAGGCAACCAGAGCTCCGAGCCAAGTTATCGAACCTGTAAACCACAAGTCGCAACTCAACGCACCAGTACAAGGCCTTCAGGCTGTTAAATTTCAACGATAACCTCAGTTAAATTTTAGTATTTAAGGAAGAGAAATAACAACGGAATTTATTAAATTAGTTGCAGCACACCAGAGCACCTGTCACAAATGCGCATTTGGGATTGCAGTGAGTACCATGATTGTGTCATTATTGTATTAATTTGAATAAGTATGTATTATATATATATAAATATATTGAAATAGATTGCATGAATAGCTGCCGAAATTTCCCAGGTTTTGATAAGACAAATAGCTTAAGGTCGAGATTTTGTGTTCCTAAAACACGTGGTTATCATATTCGGATAGTTAAGTAATTAAGTGAATTAGAATGAGTTAATGAATTAAATACGTATTCACCATAATTTCTAATAAAGACAAATAGCTTAAGGCCGAGATTATGCGTTCAAAAAAAAAATTCGTAATTGTCATATTCGAATATTTAAGCAATTAAGAGAATTGAAATGAATTATTGAATTAATTACGCGTTCACCATAATTTTCCAAAGTGAGCACTTACGTAGATATGTACCCATATTATTACGTTGAGTTGGGCTATGTGGCTCCATAGAGCTTTAAGAGGTAGTCGGTCGATCCTAGAAGGAAGCGAACCAAGTCGGCTGTAGATTTTATATTTTTTTTTATTTTTATTTGAATTTTGTTGAATAAAATTTTGTGACGAATTAAATGCTGAGCTTAAGAACAACCAAGAATGGAACCTGTCAGTGATTATAAATATATCTACTAGTATACCCAATTTAAAGGACTTTAGCTTTCAGCCATTTCCAGGTGATCCATGATCTGGACCCACAGTCCACGGAACTTGGTTTATTCCAACTAATATAGAGCCGGACTCCGGTGCATCCAGAATTGAATCTCTCCGCCAACAGTAAGATACAAGGGGAGTTCCTTTGTTGCAAACGTACCTCTGTATCCATAGGGGTTGAACACCATAGAACCTTGTTTGTTCCGTTGTGTTTATAAGTGTGAACCAAAGAGAGATAGCGTATAGTATGGAATAAGAGAATGTTCGTTGTTGCGTGTCCACATCCATCTTTGTCGCGAGCGAGACGTCACAAAGTTGAGACTTCGACGTCCTTGGGTAGTGCAGTGTTGGCTAGAAGGCCGTCGAGTGATCTGTAGAAGATTGAGAAGTGCGGAGTTGTAATAGGCGGTGTGGTACGGAGGTCGTGTCATGCTTTCATTCTACTCGTGAACGGAGTCCTAAGAAGGTGCGTGCATTTTCCTCCCACGCCCACCCGACGAGTCCTAGCCGGAACTAATTAAGGAGGTTCAGGGAGATCCGGATACCCCTTCTGCGTGTCCATGTAATAATAATCTAGTGGTCTCAATGCGGTGCTAGTGTAGTTGATGTGAGCCAGCTGGTATTTCGGCTAAGCGAGCACGGTACTTGTTAGCAGAGGGACTGTATCCCCGTGGGACCTGGCGCCCAATACATCTTAAAATTTAGTAAAGTTAGAGTTACTGGAACTCATCCGAAGCCATTGCGGTTTAACCTCCGACTTATGAACACAGGTGGTCGCTTGTCACAGGATGGCCCGCACCCCGAGTGTTACACATATGGCTAGAACACAGTTTATCATTTTGTTACTCATTCAAGAAGAAACACGCCACAAAGTTCCTATAAATGAAAGCCAGTAGTAATACGAATAAAACAAGACAGAAATGGCGGTTCAGTAAACAAACCGAGTTGAGTTACAGCCAAAAAAGGGCTATAAGGACATGTCCGAAAAAATCTAAAATCCCCTATAATTTCGAAAATAACCTGAATTCGAAAATAATTAATATAACATTTTCGATTGAAAATCACCTCATATTTTAGGGGTTTCAGTATTGTATACTTAAACTTGCGAACGAAAATATTATAACATTAACATACCGCCAGAGCGATATCTTCGATGAAATTAATTAGTATTCGTTATACAATCAATTCAGGCTTAAACACAATTGCGACGACAGAGTGGCCGACTGCAGATTCCTATGTTATACACGCTCCATAAAAAGTTTCTAGAGAAAATTGTTTTTATTACTATAGCCGTCGCAACTGTGTTTATGCCTTTATCGAATTTCGAATTAGGAATGAAGTGGTATAAGTACATAAATTCGTGTTGCCTCGCAATCTGGATTAAAACTGTAAACGAGTTGATTTCCATTTCATAAGGTATCAACCCGTCGCGTCATCATAAGGAAGATTTAAAAAAAATGAAAGACAAAAGCCGAATAGAAGCCACCGAATCACGCAGCACCCATCAGGCCGTAGCGAAATTCTAGTTTTCACAACAGTTTAACCTGGCGCAAAGAGACCTCACCGTCATCGTCAGCAAGAAGCAAAAGCACAAAAAATTACAATCCGTAGAGAACCTAGGAACTTAGCCCAAAATGAAGAAGAGATTGCTGTAAATAAGTCAGAGGTTTATAAAACTGGTGGATGGCCCAAGTCCAAGTTTTGACGAAAATAATCCACTGGTTGCAATAGCTGTATATCAATGAAGCAACCCCCATTATAAATCCGTTTGATAGTAGCGCGCATTACTATTTAGATGCCTAGAGGGAAATGAAAATGTAAGAGCTCTTTAATTAATTAAGGAATTTTTTCCAGATTACTGATGAAGATATCTCCTATGAAATTGAACGTTTGGATGACACGGAAAATAGCCAGTTAAATATTGCTGCAACATTCAATTCAGAATCATCTTCTAGCTACATTGGATCATATAAAAGAGAGAAGAGAACGAAAAATGCGAGGATTAATAATATTGAGCTTTCATTTCCAGACGAGTCACTTCTGCTGTTATCAAATAAATTATTGGAGGCTAAAAACTGCTAATATTACTTTAGGTACTATTTTATACAGCATATGATAGAAAAATTACCATCCATTCTTGACTGAATACAAATGATAGTTCTTATTTTCGGAGGTTAATTAAGACTACTCTCAACTGGCCGCAAATAAATTGCGACCGTCTTAAACCTGCTTGGTGAATACACTTCAGATCGTCGCATACTTGCGACAGCTTGGTGTGAAGACGGCCCTAACATTATTTTATTTAGTCACCAATTTTCAGTTATAAAAGGAGACGTCTCATTGCGTTTACTCAAGGAAGTGCATTAGTGCACCATCAGCATTATAAAATAACTGCGGGGATGATTATAACAAATGAATAATGAGTCGATAAAGCGACCGTTTCTCTTTCCTCTTTTATCCGACCGAAGTAACTTTCCTCAGGCAACTGCGGGGCAACTGGTGCTATAGAGAGGCTGAGGCATAGCACCGCGAGGAAGGTCTACATCTGGTCCTCGCCAGGTAAGGCGAAGGAAGGTCCCTTTAGGACTTGGAGTGGTCTGCATTTCTTTTTAGGAACGATTTTGTTTATTATGGCGTATAGAGTTTTTGTACTCACCCCGTATCCTCCGTCAATCGCCGAGGTGTGCTAACGTGACGACCTGATACAAAAGCTACCACGGAATGAACTGTCAGCTTCGGCTTCCTCACTCAATATATAGTACCATAACAAAAGATAGAAGTTCGAGCATGTTTAATTTTTCACTTCCACTTAACTTACAGCGACACATTATGAATTACAATTTGCGAAATAATTTAAAGTTTCAGAAGTTGTTATGGTCGCATGTAAGCATGGCATACCACTCCTATGTCATAGATCAGATATATACAGATATCCAGATTCGCAAAATTACCCGGTCACGATTTTATAAACCCTTGCTCTGGTACCACCATTCCGTAAAAAGTCCATGCGTAACCATAATAAAATGAATGAGAAGGAAGAGCACAACCAGATAAGTGTGAAAACTGGTAATGTCAAAAAAGCCAACTGGTCAACTGGTAATGTCAGATGCCAAATGCTTCTGAATTAAGTATTTTTTACAATTGATTTAAACAGATGATCAGCAGTCAATTGTAAAGTGGGTTTAGATTTCAGTTTAAAAATATATATTTTTCTTTTAAATTAATGTATGTATAACGGTTTATGTTTTTTTATTTCTAGCGAAAATGAATAAGGAAAAAAATATTAGAAATAGAAATTCCTTCTATAACTGCTGCGCAAAAGACTGCAAGAATATAAAAGTTAAAGGTTCGGCACTTTCATTTTATAGATTTCCAGATGCAGTGGATAGGTAATGATAGTTTGTTGCTTGCCACTTACAAGAAAAAAGTTCAAAACAAGTGCATCTTTGGGGAGATGAAGATTATATTGATTCTGTCTATAAAAAAAGAAAGTACGTTTTGGGTATTTTGAATTTCAAAAGAAGTAAATTGTAACAGTTCAGAACTTTTTCGAGTGTTAATATTCAACGCTGTCAAAAGGAAATCGTAACAGAGTCTGAAAACGCACAACTAAATCTAGATGAAGATTTACTTTCACTATCTTTAGAGCAAATTTCCAAGAAAGTTGAGCTTGAATCGCTAAAATGCAATAGCATAAACGAATTTGTTGAAATTGCACCAAAACTAACTGAAAGTTTGAAATATGTATAAGGAATTTAGAGACTATATATCCCGTGTAATGGTGAAATTCGGGGACGCTAAGGCAAGGATGTTGGAGAATATTATACTTGCTGTATACATTACGAAAAGAAAAAGTAAAAGCAATATGTTCATTCATTAGACTCATCCAAAATAACTTCATAGAATTCAGAACTGTTCATAGTCTGTTCCATTTTTAAAATTGATACAAACTATACTCAAATATAATAGTTGTCAAAACGATTTGTGCTGTAAAGTGTTGTAAAAGTCACTATCACACGCCCATTTTGTTGTTTTACTAGATAAATTACATTTTTATCCTTGTAAATGTCATTTCAACCAAAACCAATTATTCAGTAATTAAACGTTAACACAGAAAATGTGTCACAATTATGGTTAGGTAACGTCTAGTGATAAAGTTCAAGAACTTTAATTTTGGCCGAGGTGTGCTAACGTGACGACCTGATACAAAAGCTACCACGGAATGAACTGTCAGCTTCGGCTGGTAGATAGGATTGAACGTCCATCCATTCCTCACTAAATACATAGTACCATAAAAAAAGATGGAAGTTCGAGCATGTTTAATTTTTCACTTCCACTTAACTTACAGCGACACATTATGAATTACAATTTGCGAAAAATTTTAAAGTTTCAGAAGTTGTTATAGTCGTATGTGAGCATGACGTCATGTGTGAACATGGCATACCACTCCTATGTCACAGATCAGATATATACAGATATCCAGCTTCGCAAAATTACCCGGTCACGATTTTATAAACCCTTGCTCTGGTACCACCATTCCGTAAAAAGACCATGCGTAACCATAATAAAATGAATGAGAAGGAAGAGCACAACCACAGATTAGATATATACAGATATCCAGCTTCGGAAAATAACCCGGTCATGGATTTAAAAACCCTTGCTCTGGACTACTATTCGGTAACAGAGCAGGGCGCGTGACCATAATAAAATGAAAGAAAATGAAGAGCACAGCCAGATATGTGTGCCATCTGCTAATGTCAAAATGCCACTTGCTAATATCAAAATGCCAGCTTCTAATGTCAAAATCCCACTGCTCATTTCTTGGGATTTTCGCAAATTTTTGCTGTCAGTTAAAAAATGACAATTCAATTACAATATTGGATTTAATGAGAACTGTTAAATTGTATTTAAACAGGTAAGATTTTTATTTAATTTGAAACAAATAATTTCTTTTAAATTGGTGTAGTTATTAACGCTATATATCCAATTTCGGAAATACAGAGAAAAAATGGAAAGAAGACAGGTTTATTTTAAATGCTGTGCAAAAGATTGCGGCGATCAAAAAGTGCGGGGTTCACTCAGATTTTTTAAATTTCCAGCTGAGTCTGATAGGTAATTAAGCTTTGTTGTTTGTGTTGTTTCTTGTCGGTGGAAAACTTGATGGTTGTAATCAGACTTGCGTGATATTCAAGTAAATCCTTACTGATTTTTCAACCAGTACCAGTACTTATAGTGGTGACAAATATTCAGTACAAATTCAAATCTGACTAAAATGACTAGTACCATTCAATTTATTGGTACTGGCGAAAGTCAGTAAATCACCAGTAATTACCAATAACAACCAGTACGCTGCGATAAGGCAGAATTATTGGTGTTAACGGAGACTCATATAACGGATTTAATTGATAAAAGTGAAATCGAGCTTACAGGATACGAGTATGTATACTGCAGATCTAGTTTAAACATACAGGGGAAGTTATAATCTATATTAAGAAAGGATTGCAATATAACACTATTTGTTTAGCAAAATCACAGTTTGGAGTACAATGCAGGTCTGGATAAGTAAAAAAAATTACTGTTTGAGGTTGCAAAAATGCAATGTACTTAGAACGCAAAATTCGTTATTGTACAAGGGTTTAAAAATGTTTAATGGTTTGCCTGATAAAGTGAAAAAGAAAGAGTATTTTTTTTTAATTCCATTTTTATATAAGAGATTCCTCAAGAATATTTACGCGATTTCATAAATATTTTAATCAAAAGCAACTTATTTTTTATAAATGTTTAAATTTGAGTTCATTGCACGAACATTATTATTTGTATATAGAGTTGTAAAACACTTAACTGGAATCTAAGTGTGTTTAAATATAGATATTAGATATACATACATGTTTTTCATATATTTACCATTACATTAATTATTTAATAGAAAGCTATCTGAACGAAATTAAGGCATGGATGGATACCAATCGGATGAAATTAAATACTAAAAAATCGATATAATATATGATATTTAACAGTAGAGTAGATGTGGCGATCACAATTGAGAATGAGCCAATTGAAGTAGTTGTTGACATCAAATATTTCGGTATGATATTGGACAATAAAATAAATTTCAATAAACACGTGGATTATGTGTATAAAAAGATTGGTATAAAGACAAGTTTCAAGTCTTGAATTTAATTTTTAAATTTTTCCATTTTCCATTTCCCTTTAAAGAGGGGGGAGGGGGATGGATCGTCCTATTAGCATGAAATAAATCGTGAAAAATGGCAGACATCTCAAGGATTAATGTGGCCATAACATAATGTTATAAATAGTTCGAGAAAGTGCCGAGAGGTGACATCAGTTAGAAAAACAGTGGATTCGGCAATTAAAAAATACCAGTTTTTGGCGCCAAATCGACCGAAAAGTGGGGTGGAAAAAAGAAGTAAGTTATTTTCTGTAATGTACTTGCCGAGACCTTTCCAAAAAGTACACGCATGCAGGGGTACGGGAGAAAGTAAAAATCGCGATTTTTTCAGGGGCTTACCCCTTGAAAAATGCTCAAATTTGCAAATTTTCGCGGGAGTAGCCGCAGTTAAATTGGCATAGAATGTGAAGGAAACAGCAAATTTCTTCGGATAAAATGCCACGTATAGATGAGATATGTAGTTATCTAACTGTGTAAATGGTCTGCCCGTGAGGTGTCAGGGACCACCGGTAGGTGGCGCTGAGTCGGAATGAAAAATTTGAATAGTTTTTATTTTTTTTTAAATAGGTAAATGAAATCCAATCTTACTGAAATTTAGTACAGATAATCTTCCAATAGGTGCGCATTCATAAAAAAATAAAAAATAGGATTATTCAACAATTCGTTTAATTAAGTTTCGAAATGTATATTTCAGACCGAAATTTTTATATATATAAGAAAATCCATACATATGTTTATTTTGTTACCTTGTGCGTTGTCTGGTATGAACTCATTATCGCGTTATGTATATTTTATGCAATTTCAGATCCCTTTAATTCAAGTTAATAAATAATTAAGCTTATTCCCTTTATTAACTAACTGTTGAGCTTCGAATATTCGCAATACCTTCCAGAAATTGAGGAGATTTATTTTTGGTAAGTGACCATTAAATCATATAATATAAAGAATTCCATATCTTTTAATATTATTATAAATTTTTTATTTACACTTTCCGATTCTGCTGGAAACGTATGTTGTTTGAGCATACTTTACGACCTCCCTTGGGAATATTCGTACATGAACGGTATGTTGAAACTACACTGTCATATAAAGCAGTAGTTTATACAAAAATTGTTTCATGCTTTATTTATAAATGATTTTACAAAGTAGTACACATTAAAATATTTTCGTATTTTAGGGTGATCAGCTGGCTGGATGCTTTGGGAAGATCAGATATCTTAGCTGATCTTTCCAAAGTAAAAAATTTGAGAGTGTGTGCGAATCATTTTGCTCCATCAATGCTGCTAGGTGGACGGCAAGTGGTTTCTAAGAATGCGATACCATTCCCTGTCAAGGACTCTAGCGTACCAGGTTTAGCTAGAGAGGATAAAGTATTATTTTTCTAAATTTTCAAACAAGAATTTTTAATTTTATTTATTCTTCCTTGTATTCTTTCTTCCTAAACCTTTATTTTTATATACGCTATTCTTTCCTTTTACCTTCATTTCCTGCTTTATTTTTTATTTAAATTTTTATTATATTGGTCCTGCATAGGAAAACATCGATCTAAATAAAGAAGGAACCTGCGAATACTTGGAGAAACAAGTAGTATTTAGTAATGACAAAAATTCGTTTCTTTCAGAAGACATTAATATGCTTGAGGGATTAGGAAGTACAACAAATACTTTGGAAACGGAGCTATTTAGTGGGGAGGGTACTCTTAAGTATTTTGAGAGCTCTTTGTCTGAGAAAATATCTGCTTCATATGCAGATGATCGTTTCAAGGCGAACAAAGATGCTTCTAATAGGACCAAAGCCACTCAAACAAAAAGGATTATTTATGGAAAATGTATAAATTGTCCATACAAGAGGAAATACTTGCTACTAAAAAAGAAGTATGCGAAAGCAATGGCTGAATCCAGAGACTTAAGAAAAATAGTCAAAGCTTTAAAAAAACCTACAGTGAATGGCAAGAGCGATTTTTTAAACTCTGCTAAATAATATATTCCTTTACAAATTCTCCCCTTTATAGAAAATGAGACAAATAACTGTTCTAGCAAAAAGTTGGGAGTTCGATATTCAAGAGAAATAAAGCAGTTCTCACTAACTGTTTATTTCATTGGTCCAGTGGCCTATAACTTCCTGAGAAAGGTTTTCATTTTGCCATCAAAGTCAACTTTGCAAGAAATGACAAAAGATTGGCCAGTAGGTCCAGGGTTTCACGATGTTTATTTTGAAACTCTTAAATTGAAGGGCATTCGGTTAGATGACATGGCAAAGAATTGTGTCATATGCATCGATGAAATGTCTCTAAAAGTAAATATGTTTTATGACAAGAAACATAAAAAAATAATCGGTATTCAAGATGATGGCAATAGTCGCGAGAATTTGCCAGCCAGATATGCTTTAGCAGTCATGGTTCGTGGTATATCTGACAACTGGAAACATATGCTAGGCTATGTTTTCACCAATTCTTCATGCGATGCCACCAAGGTAAAACATATAATTTTTTTAATTATTCGGAAATTGCGGAAAGTGGGTTTTAAGCCTTGGATGCTTATAACTGATCAGGGTACGAATTTTCAGCAGCTTGTTAATCTTCTTCAAGTTAGTCCCTCTAAATCTTCATTTACTGTAAATGGAACAGATGTATGCTTTTCTTATGATATAACACACTTAATAAAAAGCATACGAAATATGTTTATGAAGTATGACTTTTGCTTTGGTGATGGGAAGAAAGCTACTTTTGCATATGTTCAAAAACTCTACGAGCATGGACTCAGCTCAAATGTAAGGTTAGCTCTAAAACTGACAGCTGCAAACATTTCTCCAAGTAATTTTCAGAAAATGAAAGTTAAAATGGCTGCGCAAGTAATGAGCTCAACTGTCGCAGCTGGAATCGATACTCTAGCGAAGGGCAATATATTACCTGCAGCAGCATTAGAAACTGCGGAGTTTATAAAACGTTGGGATATGGCATTTGACGTATTTAATTCTTCTAAATACAATGATGTGAAAAGACACAACAGGCCATTTAGTGCCACAGACGAACAACTAGAAATCCTCGAACAGTTGCAGTCATTTATAGAATCTATTCATGTAATAGATAAAAGTGGAAAGGATCATACTTCAAATATAAAGTGCCTTAACGGCTGGCTTATAGCAATTTCCTCTCTTCTCAAGGCATGGAAAATTTTAAAAGACGAGAATTTTAAATATATATTCACTCGCAGGCTTAACCAAGATGCTTTGGAACACCATTTTGGCACACTTCGAAACCGAGGTGGAAATTCGAAAAACCTAACTCCATATCAATTTAGTCACGCTTTCAAAAAAAGTTATAGTATTGAGTTAATGGAACTGATCAAAACTGGCAATTGCGAAAGTGAAGAAGATTTATCCGTCGAATCTGTGGCACAACCAGATAAGTGTGAAAACTGGTAATGTCAAAAAAGCCAACTGGTCAACTGGTAATGTCAGATGCCAAATGCTTCTGAATTAAGTATTTTTTACAATTGATTTAAACAGATGATCAGCAGTCAATTGTAAGGTGGGTTTAGATTTCAGTTTAAAAATATATATTTTTCTTTTAAATTAATGTATGTATGTGGAATGTCAAAAAAGAAATCCAAAAAAATTTGACAGATGTCGCGCAGTTGGAATAGAGTAGCCGAAGGTTCAACACGTATTTGAAATTCTCTAAAGAAGTCAATTAATTTGTAATCATTTTATTATTATTATAACTTTTCTGGATAAATAAATCATAATTTT
The DNA here is from genome assembly GCA_963930735.1 of Dioctria linearis. Classification (NCBI taxonomy): domain Eukaryota; kingdom Metazoa; phylum Arthropoda; class Insecta; order Diptera; family Asilidae; genus Dioctria; species Dioctria linearis. The sequence continues at coordinate 165,605,114 of OZ005744.1, forward strand.
ATACTTTAAAATTACCACATGGGGGCTCAACCAAAATAAGTTCAGAGCTAAAATAATATTAAATTGTGTACGCGCGTGAATTAAAAATGGCGGATCAAGACGAAACGAAGGGATTCCTGAAAACACTTTCAGTTGCAGAGCTGAAAGCAAAATTGCTGCAAAGAGGGGAAATTGTGACTGGCAATAAAGATGCGTTAATAACCCGCATTCTAAATTTGAACGCTACACAAATACAAACAGAGTACAAGAAGAGGAATACAAAAAGATGGTGGATGCTGAAAAAGAAAAGACCGCAGAATTACAAAAACAAATTGAACAACTACAACTTCAACTTCAAAATCAAAACGATGAAAAACGGAGCAGCACTAGCAACGGCGAAAAAGCAGGGGAAAGAACTGTGGTGAATAAAGTAACCGCTGTCAATGCTTCGTCAGGAGGGGAAGCTAGTGAATCAGATGTTTATGACAGGTCTGATGTTGATTATTTTAAAGAAAAATTTTATGAAAAATCAACACAAAGATTTACTAAGAAGAAAAAGATGAAAAGTTTGTTGTCAGGAAACGAAGATTTAGATTCTGATGAAAATAAAGAGGTAAGATGCTCTACAATGATCAGAAATAAAGATGCTAATGAAGTAAAGATGTTAAAGAAGCCGGTGAAATTTACAAATGTTGTTAAAGATGCAGAAAATGACGGAAATATTGCTGAAAAGTGTAAAATGAAAAACATTGTAAAATTTCGAGATGTTGAGAATGCTGTAGAAATTTTTAGAGGGGATAACAATATTTCAGTGGAAAACTGGGTAGCAGATTTTGAAAATTTTGCTGAGACTCTGACAGAATGGAATGATTGTGAAAAGTTAATTTACGCAAAAAGGTTGATACAGGGTCCTGCATTGAAATTTGTTCGAACCCAAAAAGATTTAAGATCATGGAAGAATTTAAAAATGTTGTTGATTGATGAATTTGCCGACGAAGTGAATAGTGCCGCAGTGCATAAAAAATTACAAAAGCGATTGAAACGTGCAAATGAATAATGCAAAGAATATTATTATGAAATGCATACTATAGCAATGAAAATTGAACTAGATACTTCGTCGTTGATTCGTTATATTGTGGATGGCATTATAGATGAGTCGCCGGATAAAATTAATCTGGAAGGTGCAAAAAATATTTCAGAACTGAAAGAAAAATTTAAGATTTATGAAAAGTTAAAATTACGATATGATGCAGGTAAAAAGAAGCAGAATGAGGTTAGGAAAGATGAAAAGAAATTTGAAAAAAAATATGAGCAAAGAGATGATGTTGAAAAAGGTAGAGTACCAAATTGTTTTAATTGTGGTGAACGAGGCCATTACAACAGAAATTGTCCAGACGTAGCAAAAGGGCCGAAATCTTTTAAGTGTAATTTGTTCGGGCACAAAAGTAACACGTGTTCAAAGAATAATGAAGTTAAATCTAAGGTACAAACAGTTCGGAAAAATCAAATGTACAAACAAGTTAAAATAAATAATTCCAGCTTCATGGCATTAATCGACACGGGTGCTGAAATTACATTAATTAAAGAAAAATTCATTACGATGCTCAATTTGAATAATTTTAAAAACAAATCAAAAATATCTATCTCTGGTATTGGTACTAATTTGATGACGGTTGGAAAATTTGAAGCAACAGTGAGTATTGATGATTTTATTTGTAAAGATGGGGAAATTCATGCTGTCCCAAATAATGTAATGTCACCTGATGTTATAGTAGGCATGAACATACTTGATCAAGCTGACATAAGGCTAAGAAGTGAAGGTATACAAATTCAAAAACGATTCGAAGAAGATGATGAAACAATTGAAAGAAAAGCGTGTTTTTTGGCTATTGCAAATTTTATTGATGATAATAACGAAGATGAAATGCTAAAAAATTTTGAGATAGTTGATAAAAAAGTTTTTAACGAAATTAAATGTGAAATTATGAATTATAATCCAAAAGAAATTAAAGAGACTGTAGTTAAAATGAAAATTACGGTAACCGATGATGAACCAGTTCATATGCCAGCAAGAAGGTTACCACTCAATGAACATCAGATTGTTGAAAATCAAATTGTGGAATGGTTAAACGAAGGTGTTATTCGAGTGAGTTCTTCCGATTATTCAAGTCCAGTTGTACTAGCTGATAAAAAAGATGGTAAAAAGCGATTATGTGTCGATTATCGTAAATTAAATAAAAAAATACACAAGGATAGATATCCGCTCCCTCGAATTGAGGATCAAATCGATAAATTGCAGAATGCTGTCCTTTTTACAACGCTTGATCTAGTCAACGGATTTTTTCATGTAGATGTTGATGAATTAAGTCGTAAATACACCGCTTTTGTTACACCAAATGGATGCTATGAATTCTTAAAGGTTCAATTCGGACTTTGTAATTCCTCAAGTGTATTTCAGAGGTACATTAATCACGTGTTCCGAAAAGAAATAAATGATGGTGTTGTTGTGGTCTACGTTGATGATTGTATTATTCCATCACAAACAATTGAAGAAGGTGTCGTTCGTTTAAAGCATGTTTTACAAGTTGCAGCTGAAAATGGCTTACGAATAAATTGGAGAAAATGTCAATTTTTACGAAGACGCATTGATTAGCTGGGTCATGTAATAGAAGACGGAAAAGTTTACCCGTCTGAGGCAATAACAGCAGCCGTAGTGCATTTCCCCGAACCAAAAAGTATTCGAAGCGTGCAGTCATTTCTTGGTTTAGCTGGATATGTTAGGAAATTTATTAGTAACTTTTCGTTGATTGCAAGACCGTTATCTGATTTGCTAAAAGATGGTGTTAAATTTGAATTTGGAGATGCACAAAGACGAGCGTTTAATGAGTTGAAATTAATATTGAGCAAGCGTCCAGTTTTATATATATTTAAATATGGTGCAACAACAGAATTGCATACAGATGCTAGTCAATTAGGTTATGGTGCAATACTTTTGCAAATACAGTCAGAAGACAACCAGTTGTATCCTGTTTATTATTGGAGCAAAAAAACGAATGAGACTGAGCAGAGATATTCCAGTTATATGCTTGAAATGCTGGCAGTGATTGAAGCCGTCAAAAAGTTTCGTGTTTATTTAATGGGTCAAAAATTTAAATTGGTCACAGATTGTAAAGCTTTCACACGAACACTGGAAAAAAAAGATATGAACACCAAAGTTGCAAGATGGGCGATGGTTCTGGCAGAATATGAATATGAGGTAGAACATCGTGCGGGTAAATTAATGAAACATGTTGACGCATTAAGTAGAAGTCCAATGGTGATGAATTTAACAAATTTGAATGATGACGTCACGATGATGAAAAAACTACAGATAGCTCAAAAAGATGATGAAAGGTTGAATGCTATTATTGAAATTTTGAAATTAAGCCCTTATAAAGATTTTGCTATGGAAAACAATGTTTTAGTTAAGGTGGTTGATGGTATTTCATTATTTGTCGTTCCTGAAAACATGAAAGGTGGTCTAGTTCGAGAGATTCACGAGAAGGGGCATTCTCATTTTAAGAAGATGGCTGAAATGTTAAACAGTTAATATTATATATCCGTTTTAAAACAGCAAATTGATAAATGTGTTTCAAATTGTATTAAATGCATACTGATTGAGCGTAAAAATGGAAAGGCGGAATGTTTATTGAATCCGATACCAAAACGTGAAATTCCGTTAGATACGGTTCATATTGATTTTTTGGGGCCGATGACGTCAACAGGAAAAAATTATAAACATTTATTGACAATAGTAGACAGTTTTACAAAATTCACCTGGATTTTTCCAACGAAGACGTTGACGGCTGATGAGGCATTGAAGAAGTTTGAAATTTTTACTGATTGTTTTGGATTTCCTCGTAAGATAATTGCTGATAGGGGTGGTGCGTTTGTATCAGAAAAATTTAGCGAGTTATGCAAGGATAAAAGCATTAGTCTACATTTAATAACGACTGGTACTCCACGTGGGAATGGTCAAGTAGAGCGGGTGCATCAGATTATAATCACTGTGTTGGCAAAACTTTCAATTGAACAGCCAGAAAAATGGTATTTAAGAGTTGGTCAAGTACAGGCTTTTATTAATAGTACTTATCATCGTGCAATCAAGATGACACCATTTGAATTAATGATTGGGGTGCGAATGAAGGTGGACGACGATCTAGAAATAATGGAAATTGTGGAGGATGAAAATTTACTATTGTTTCAAGAGACCAGAGATGAACGTCGAGCCTACGCAAGGGATCAGATTTTTGAAATTCAAAAGGGGAATAAGAAGACGTATGATAAAAACCGAAAAATTGCTGTAAAATATAATTATGATGATTTGGTGGCTATTGAGCGGACTCAATTTGGAACGGGGTTGAAAATAAAACCAAAGTGTGTGACTGCTGTTGGCGAAAATGATCGGTATGATGTGGAGAAGGTTGGTGAGCATGATGGTCCAGTGAAGACGGCAACGAGTGCGGATAAGATGAAGAGATGGTCGGGAACATCATCGGGGGCCGATGATGGTCAGGATGGACGAGTGTGGAATGTCAAAAAAGAAATCCAAAAAAATTTGACTGATGTCGCGCAGTTGGAATAGAGTAGCCGAAGGTTCAACACGTATTTGTAATTCTCTAAAGAAGTCAATTAATTTGTAATCATTTTATTATTATTATAACTTTTCTGGATAAATAAATCATAATTTTATACTTTAAAATTACCACATGTATAACGGTTTGTTTTTTTATTTCTAGCGAAAATGAATAAGAAAAAAACTATTAGAAATAGAAAATCCTTCTATAACTGCTGCGCAAAAGACTGCAAGAATATAAAAGTTAAAGGTTCGGCACTTTCATTTTATAGATTTCCAGATGCAGCAGATAGGTAATTATAGTTTGTTGCTTGCCATGTTATGGTCGTCGACAATATTATACTTCAGCAACGTTACATTTGATTTGTTACAGCTTAAATGTCATCCCCTACAGGTGATATATACCACCAGCACGGAAGGTTCTTAAATCTATAGCGTCTCGGTTTTTTTGATCAAAATTAAATTGGCCTCGATGCCAAATAAGTGTAAAACACCATCTGGAACAGAATGAAGTGGTGGAAGAAGAAGGTATAGGGTACTGATTTCCGCCATAAAACTAATCTTTCTGAACCGAGTAAAGTGAAAGAAGTGTACGGGGCACCGAATTCTTCTCTGTACATCTGAACAAGGATTGTGGAATGTGGTAGTACCAGACCGCCTGCACTTAGCTCTCATGTAGGACGGTAACTACATCTTCAGCAAAGAGGAAAACAATAAGGCAGTGAGGTCACGTTAGACCCATCCGGAATTCCACAAACCAACCGAGACAGGATTAAGGTCATAGGTATCGCTCAGTTCCCAGAGAGCCAGCGTAGCGAATACCACATTCAGGGTATCGCTGAGATTATATATACCAGTATTGGAAACAACAAAATCACGCAAGCGTACTAGGTCGTGACCATCTACGTAATTTAAATGTCTATAAATATATGTATCGCACTTGCGAATTAGGGTGTATACGAGAATCGGCCACAGGGTCAAACTATCGAGGCGAGAAAATATATATGTCGATCTATGAGGTTAAACCTAGTGTAACATTCAGACTCCTAGAGTTAACGAACGTGATCAGCGAAAGAAACTGTACCTTGTGACAGGGATGGAAGCATTTGGCTGCCCTCTCACATAATCATATACTTAAAAAAGAAAAGAAAAAAAACAATTTCCACACTTACAGGAGCCTCTACGTTGGAGCTGATGAAACTGTGAGTACGTTTTTTGTTTTTATAGTATTTTCCTTTTTTCGTATAATATATATACATTAAAATGAAAAAAAAATAGCAATACACAATAACGTGAACGCTGATTCTTACAAACTTAAAAATAAAGCATACAATTGGAGTGCCTCGTCTTAAAATAGAGGGAAATATTCCCGTCGGTTTCGTAATTTTTCGGGACTATTCAGTATAGTCGAAAAGACTCGGATGCAGCAAATTCTTACAGGACTTGCCCACGTCCGGATTGTAGGTGTCTTTTGCGCGGGTGTCTAAGTAGTTCTGGCTATAATGTCGCGAACTCAATCCGTTATTAGATCTATTTTCGGCTCTGTCCGTAGTATATAGCTATGTATACATATGCATATCCTCATTATCCGATACCGGCATTTTAAGGGACCTAGGGGTTTGTATATATATATATAGGGCCTTATAATAAGTTTGCATAAGTGCATGTTTAATTGTTCCCTCCATTCTCGACAAGTTAATTATCAAAACAGCCAGCAACCGCAAAATTTTGCTAATAAAAGGCCACTCTCGAATCAAGTACACCAGCCCGCAAAATTCCAAAGAAACTGCCATATTGAGGAAACCACCGAAGACCCCGAACTTCAATTTTATCACGAACAGAAGTCCAACAGTGACACAGAATACGACCAAACATTTATTGAGTATACCAATTGTAGGATATCTCAGAATTAGAAAACAACGCAAAGCCTCTAGAGCACAGCGAACCTCAAGAAATTACAGAAGAGATTGACGGTGTCCATTTTTTAGATTAAAACGCTCTTCGCTGCCATATTTAGAGCACGTAGCGAGGAGCGGAAAAATATTTAAATTTCTAGTTGACACAGGCTCAAATAAGAATTATATTCAACCACAATACGTTAGAAATCCCAACCCCAATGAAAAGCCATTTGTAGCAAGCTCGGTAGCAGGCAACGTTAGTGGCATAATTAAAAACAAATATATATATATATTAAATATCCAACTGATGGGTGTTAAACGGTCCCTTTAGCCACGTGCATTCACAGGCGACATAAATTTGTAAAAAAAAATCCCTTCGGGGTATTTAATATACAGAAAAAAAGAGTTTACAAGGACAACGCACAGTTGGAGGACTCCAAATGATAAAATATTGAACAGTATGAGAAAAGTGTTATAGTAAGCTCTTTATTTAATGTTAATTTAATCAGGTGATAGGGTATTGTTTTTGTACTCAACAATTGGTAGGGACCAGCACTGAATGGGAACTTAAACATTTTGCAATTTGTATAACTCGTCGCATTTCTTTTTTGTTTTCATAAAGCTGAAAATATCCTCGAGTAATTGGAAAATAAGAAATCCGAAACTGTGCGAATCTTACTGGTATACTTCTATATACTATACTATACTTCATCAGCCAATTTTTTTACTACAATTGTTCTGGATAAAATAAAAAAAGGAATTTTTCTTCATCTCCACGTAGACACGCCGTCCTTAACCTCAAACTCAGTACAGTAACCTCTCCTTAGTGGTTAGATCTAGGTGTATCTCATCATCAAAAGCTAAGTTCAGGTTCAAAGATACTTTTACAATTTACTAACCTATAGTTATCTGCTTGGGTAAGTACATCTTTCTTTATCCTCACTCAATTTAATTTCCCCTGGTGTTTGGCATATCACCCGACACATACTGGTTTGAACGTGTCAGTGCAAGGCATGCACAGAGAAGGAGAATCCATGATTGTCGACTTCTAGACCTCCCGCTGATCCCATTCTGCAGAATTATATCACTGTACCGGATTCAATAATCATCTCTAATCCATTTCCCACGGTATCACCCTAAATTCTGTAAACACATTAGTATCGAAAACCCCACTAAAGGCTCCTACAAAGCCTTTGATTTTACACTATCAACTACCCGTCTGTTCACCACAATTGTCAGCAATAGTTCTTCCTCCTCTCAAAGCTCAAACGCATTACCCAAATCAGCTTTACCACCAGTGCTCTACGATAGATCAGATAAAGGCCCCTTCTGGGTTCTTGTAAGGAGATCAAACACAGAACGCGACGGGAAACAGAAAAGAATCAGTGACATTGGAATTGGGACACTGCTTAAGGAAAACAACATTTCTGGCCTTACTAACATAAAACAACATTCTTTCAATGCAGTACGAGTGTTCTTTAAAAATTATTTATCAACTCACAAACTTGCGTCTGCAGACCTTTCAAAGCATCGACTGAACGCCTACATCCCTGCCTCGTACGCTCGGAAGCATGGCATAATCAAGGCTGTTCCCCTGGACATTATTGACGAGCTTATCTGCAACATATCTTCTCCAGGTCCGGTTATAGCCGTTGTAAGATTTAAAAACAAAATTTCAAACTCCTCCTCCTCTCCCACCAGCATCGTCAAACCTTCCATTAAGGCCAACACAATCCCGAAGGTCTCAATGTACGGGACCATACGTCGGGTAGACTACTACACACCCAAACCCAAACTATGTATGAAATGCATAAGATGAAGTCACAGGGAATCTCAATGCAAAGCCACCAAACCGACCTGCCCAAACTGCTCCCTAGAAGACTGTCAGGCAGTTGCAATACTCATCATCACTGCATAAACTGTAAAGGAAAACACAGAGCAGACTCACCCGACTGTCCTGTCAAAACATGTGCGACCCATGTGCTCAAGATCATGGCAATTAAGAACGTGTACCTCAGCGTAGCAAGGTCACTGATCCTTCAGTCCTCCCCAAATCTCACTCGTCCAACAGATTTGATCTTCTTAAGGACCTCTCAGATGACTCCTCTTTCCACCTGTAGTTTCCTCCAAAAGAGCTAGACTCCCTGATGCAAAAAAATCTCACGAAGAGATCCTATTCGAGTGTCGGAAAAACTCATCTAAATCCAAAACCATACAACTTCTACAAAATGTTTAGTGAGAAATCACAATCTATCAATGGAACAGGCTTCGCAGCGGAAAAGGAAAGGGTCACTGAGATGGAAAAAGTCCTAACCTGGATCAGTGACGCCCTAAAATCCAACCACAACCCCTCCCAAACAGCGATTTTATCAGTTCACTTAACAATAAGCTTCAATCCATCGGGATCTTTTCAGATTCAATACTAATGAGCTAGTACCAGGCATTACGTAGCACCTTCATACCCCCTTTTTCCTTCATATGAATTTTTACATTACAATATACAAAGTTTTATCTCCAACAAACCCTATCTCGAAATTTTCTTCAACTTCAACTCTTACCACATACTATTACTTTACGAGACTTGGCTTAGAGATAGCGTTTCTAAACGATTACAATCTCGTCAGAACAAACCGCTGTGACGGTTATGGTGCCTGCCTAATTGCAGTGAAGTGTAACATATCATACAGTCGCATTCAATTCCCTTCTGATTTAGACTGCGTAATAATCAGAATACTTATAGATAATCTCGACATTACGATTTATGCTCCCCTTCCGTAGACTCCAGCATCTCTTTTTCGCTATAAAGCTCCTCAATCCAGCTGTTGAACATCCCGCTTTACATAGTCTCGTGGATCGCGAGCTTCCTCAAATCTAGAACGCTAAAATTGGGTGATTCAAAAATTGTTGTGAACAAGGCAGCGTCATCTGCTCCATTCTTTTCAACCTCTACACCTCCACTCTTCACAAGGCATCCACTGATGAAGTAAGAATTTTCCAGTTCCCTGATGACTTTATATTTGTTGAATCTGACAGATCAGAAACGAGCTCTCGAGGCTCTGAAGAATGCGCTGCATCGTTTCTTTTTGAATGCGAGTGACTTTAACCTAACCATCAACCCAAATGAGCTAACCATAGTGACCATTCATTACAGAGCTGGCCTACCTGACTCAGTCTCCATCAGGAACATCCGTATACCTATCGCCTCTGAGGTGAAATTTCTAGGAAGGTTCTTTACCTCTAGCCTCAAGCTCAAAGAACAACTTTTGCACTCAACGAAAGCAGCAAGTTTCAAGTTGACACGCTCAAGCTATTAACCTCCAAGGTAAGGTCAATCCGCTTCACCCAAACTCTGCACTCAAACTTTATAAATCAGTAGTAAGGTCCAGATTAGAGTTTTCGTGCACCTCGATGCCACAACGACCGAAATATATCGAAAAAATACTCATAATTTTCTCCAATGCGTGTCTCAGAACGTGCCTAGGACTATCCCTCTCCACCCTAGTCCATATTATTTATGCGCTAGCTAATGAATTACCACCTGCCTACAGAACAATCCCACTCACAGCTAAAGAGATTGGTAGAGCCTTAACACAAAACTCAACCAATACGTGGTACCTTGATCTTCTTAAAACAAATATCTCCAGCTATGCAGCGGTCTAGCTCCTTCCCTAATATCATCAAAATGAAAGGATCCTACACTCGTCAATCACCCCGACAATCTGAGAATCATAACAAACACTCTTTCTCTCCACAGAGTAAGCAAGGATAATGTACTAGATGAGCTCCTAAATCAGATTTATCGCGAGCTACTGACTGTACACACCTCAAACGGTTGGCTTATATATGCCACCGATACATCTTTTTCAAATTTACTAACGGGGATCAGTGCTATCGAGGCTACGACTCTTTGCTCTCAAATGAGAAAGTATGATTACCTAAAATCTGGAGCACTTTTAGCCATACAACTGGCTATGGACGTAACCAGAGCCCTAGCTGGATCCAAGATCATCATCATCACTAACTCCATGTCTGCATGTTTCTCTATTCTGTCCCCCAACGATTCGTACTATGCACACAACATACGTACCTCTGCCCTATCCAACTTATCCAACCTTTACAAAATAGTTTGGCTTCCAAACTGCAAAATGACGAACAGTTTAACAAGGAACTTAAACCTTGTAGAGAATGCAAATGGGCTTGAAGATGTACTTTTACCAATCAGCCAATCCAACTTCAAGCAGATCGTCAAGTTCGTCAGTGAACCGGGCTTCTTGTCTCATGACCCGCTTTTCTCTTCTCATGTACAGATCTAACCACTACTCCCATGTTTCACCGCTTCTTCGGTTCCAGCTCATCAATCGAACCCCTCCCACTTTATACCGCCTTTCCCTTAGCACCAACTTCCCATCGGCATAGTCCATTATATATCACCAATCACACTCATATCCTATTTAATGTTCAACTCAATCAATTCAGTCCACGTATTCAGGTATTAGTTGATAAGAGTTTGAATTTGTGTATCGATCCTTTTGCCATTAGTTCTCCCATCTTTTGTTAATAGTGGGCCCCAATGTGTTTCTTGAGTTGCGGAGCATCAAAGCAGAGATTTGAGAAGAATTGACTTTCATTTCATTCATGTAGCTACTCGCGGCGGCTGGAGCGCTTCAATCTGTCGGTGAACATTATTCGTAAGTACATTAAACATACAATAACTCCGGCCCCCGGCTCCTCAAGTCAAGCATGGGACCAATGGAAGTCCTGGCAGAACGCATTCATAGATTTGTATATGTTTAAAGATCATAGATTAGTATAGAGTAATAATTTAAAATCTAACTTTTGAGAAATCGCTTAGTCATTAGGGTTATTTAAGAGATTCGGCACATAAATTGGATTTAACTAGAAACTCTTGAGTAAGAACTTTTTTGAAATAATTCTCTTTGAATTTCTTATAGTGATAAGATGTGAACTGTATGTAGGTACTGCACTCCATATGAGTCCTAAGCCTAATGCCAGTTTATATAACATTAAGAATTTATACGTACACACGCCTTATACACACAACAGAACTGCCCGGTCAGGTAGTAGACAATAACGAATTAATTGAGTTATCCACCCCACAACTCTCCCACAATAGCATATTACTTGTCACATTACTCGTCAAATCACGTGCCACGTCGGTTGGCGTTTGGCCTAAGGTTGCAAAATTACCAAATTGTAACGAACAACGATTTGAAAACGTTTGCAACCGATTTTTTTTTCTTTTTGTAAATTGACAGTACTTGTGGAATTTTGTATTATTTGTTATTTGTTGAAATGTGATTTTAAATAATTATATATTGCAGAGGGCGTAATAGCGTGCAAATTTAAAACATTGTGGAAAATGTTGTTTTAAGTTTTGAAATTTCTTAAAAATTAAAACAACAAAACAACTTTCTGATGCTGCAAAATTAACACTTAACATTCCATCAAAGTTTAAAATCTTTAGAAATTATATTAAATTTTGGAATTTAATTGTTTCTATTGACTGGGCTAATAATAATAATTATTATTGTAGTTTTGCTTTAGTGTTATACACGTTAAAATAGGAAACTTATTTTTTTTTTGTCTCAAACTTTTTTTTACGCCTTTGGTTGGATCATTTTTAAATACATATCTTTGGCTAATGATTCTAAATATTTCTACTCATAGTACAATCTCTTGTAATTATGATTTTTTTCCAATCAATCAATATAAATATAGTAGAAAACAGATGACAAAAGACCTAAAAATCTATATTCAAACATATTATATAATTTTATATAATAAAAACATGTGTGACAGTAAAAAAAACATATACATATATCCATAGTATCTACATATGAAAAACAAAACAAAATTTTCCAAAAGCCAGAAGGCAATATTATAATTAATTTCACTAAATCACCATATATCGAGTGTGGACAAGGACATAATACAAGCTCAAATGTTTCAAAACATTCTGAATCACATTCGCAATGGTTTTCCATCCATCAATACTAAGTAGGACTCATATTCTCCTTAATGTGTATTTGAACTTTATAGTATAATTTTAGATTGTATGCAATTTAAAATATTAGAAAAAGAAAACAAAAACATTTAAATAAATTTATAAAATTCCTAAATCATAATGTTTTCTTAGTAAATAATATTTTTTTATAAAGATCACAAAATTTTTGCTTTGTTTTTTAAATCAATTTGACGAAAAGGAAGAATTAAAATTAATTCTGATTGCCTCCATTTCGGTGGGAATTATTTTTTACATTTTATAATGAATTGGGTTTTTTGTTTCGTTTCTATTCTTCCTTAAAAAATTTAAATTTAAAATAAAATGAAAAATCGAAAAGGAAACACAAAATACATACATTTACGCATAATATATGGTACATAGAAGATTGGAATTAGTAGTTACAAAAATCTCTTGATGAATTGACATGGGAAAAAATTCAAATACATCATTGATGGTCATTTTACAATTACGTAGGAAAAAAAGAGTCAAAAGTCTAAATTTCAATATTATAATAATAAATAAAAGTAAAAATAAAGAAATATCAAAATCCACATTTTTCAATTCCTTTTCTTCTTAAAAAAAAAAAGAAAAAAAAGGAGCTCGCTTAAATCATTTTATATCCAGTTCGTTCACATCATACGCAACAATCGAATACTTTTCTTTATATTCTTAGATCTTATTAAAAATCATACTAAAAAACAATAAAAAATACATTTTCAAATTTTAGTCCTTGGGAGGGGGGTATACATATTCCTAATGATTGAATGTGTGTGAGTGTTTGTTTGTTTAAATTTTCCTTTGTATGTTTTGTTTTTCTACCTAGCACAGCAGTAGTTAAGTATGTTTCACGCTTGTTTACAACAAGTCAGGTTCTCCTACACACATACATATGTTGTCCTCGATTTAATCCTCTTTTGTTTGGATTTCTATTTTTTATTTTCTAATTAATTTTACTTTTTCTTTACTCTTTTTTGTTTTGTTAAACCTTAATTGAGTTTTGAAGACATCGACGATGAGACGAATATTAATAACAAAAATCATAACGCGCAGTTTACATTGGATTTACTATAAGGTACAGACAGCAATAATTGGAACAGGAGATTAGGGAAAGTAGTACACAAGTTGTTTTTGTTGTTGTTGTTGTAACAGTAGTAGTAGTTGTAGTAGTACATAGTTATAGTAGCAAGAACAGCATTTGATGATAAATTTAAAATTTTGTAAACGCTACTATCTGGGGTTTTCCATAACAACTTGTTTAAAAGCTCCCGCTGATACACGTGATTTAACTTCGTGACTTCCTAATGATGCAGTACCATCTCTTGCTATATACAATTGAAGACCAGATGCTGAAATATAAAAAATTGAAATTTTTAGAAATTATGCCATTAAAGGAATATAAATTTTTTTTTATTTAGTACAATTAATAAAACTTGAAATGAATCCAGTTATAGAAATCTTAAGGTGTGTGTGGATGCAACTCTGAGCAATTTTCAATATCAAGTAAAGTGAAAGTGTCTATGATGCTTAAGCATTCGTACTAAACAATGGGCTGGAACAATGTCTTCTTTATTACAGGCCATGCAAAACCCTCGAAAATACTTCGCAAGCCATGAAACAAATCTATATGGTATGTGTGCGTTGGGAGTCCGTTCTCTAAAATCTTCTATATTGATACTTATGGAAAAGTACCAAACACTGACTTTATACGTATGCTATAGAACCTAAACTACTATACATACAGGAAAATAGTCTTCTAGTACAGCTTGGTTCCTTACCTTCCCAAAGGCTACACTTACCATATACCTTACTTAACAAAATAATAAAATAGTTTTGATTACAAAGTAACCTTACATTTTACGCTTACCGAATTTGTAAGCAGCTACATTTGATATCAGCCCACGGCATGCCATGACAATGATTAATTACTCAGCTGAGAGTTTTTGTTTGAGGAATCGTTAGTCATTTGTTTCAGGTAATTTTGTTTTAAATAATTTTGTTAGGAAAGGTATAAAAATTTCAATTCGGTTCGGAAGATAATAAAGTAAGCTTAAGATTATCAGAACACCATTTTTCTGTATGAATAATAATTTAGGTAGGAGGAGCTATTCAAATCAAATTTTTGTCAGTTTTACATAAGAACACCGCAAATAATTTAGAATGTTAGGACTCCGTTGGGGTTCTAATGTGGTAATGAGAGAGTCTGCTTCATGACTTGTGAAGTATTATCGAGGGTTTTGGGCCATGGCATTATAAATTGCATATGTATGAAAAACGTGTCATTTGAAAGTTTTTATAGCATTGCACCTTATAGGGAATCAAGCACTTTTACTGAATAAATAACGTTTCTGGTTAGGATAAGTGAAAGTAATTGAGAGTATTTTAACAAAATTATGAATTGCTTCCGCGTTTTGTTAAACTCTACCTAATTCACTATGAAGTCAGAAAGCAATAAAGAAGTGAATTATAGTGAAAGCCATCATTCATTAGAAAACTATATTCATGATCTGCAGCGTATAGAGCCTCCAACTGAAAGCTTGCTTTTCGCTTTGACGGAAAGCTGTACTCTCTCAATACTCAGCAAATTGAGTAGAGTTTAGAAAAATGCAGAACGAATTCGTAATTTTGTTGAGATTCTTCCAATTACTTTCACTTTCCTAAAAGTATAAAGTTTTGAATATGAAATGTGCTTGGTTCTCCATAACGGCTTGTTCACGAGCGCGATTTATCCCATGCGATAGAGCTCTGCTTGGCTGCAGCAATGTGGTTGTCTACCCTTCGTGCGATACAAAAAATTATCGCAGCAATGTTCTTAGTGCGATTTTCACCTTAACCTCAACATTTATGTTTATTTACATTTGTAATCGGATGCTAAAGTTCCGTAGTGATGTCGGTATTTACTATAATATGTAAATCTATCAATAAAAAATTATAAATATATGTAAATTTTGCACTAATATCTCTTTACCACCACAAAGCTAAACAAATTAATTTGAGTCCACTGTCAACCTTGTGAACGTATCGCGCGATAAAAACTAGTCGCAAGTAGAGATAGATTTATAGGAAGAGCAGGACGTCACTAAAATATCGCACGGTTTTGTATCGCGCTCGTGAGCAGGGATTAAGACCTAAGATTAAAAAACTTTCAAATGACACGTATCTCATACATGCAAGCAAAGAAAAGTCTTATCGCTATGACCGGTAATAAAAAAGGCAGTGACTGGAAACTTCATGTTAAATATTTTGTTTGGACTCTTTGTGTTCTTCGTTAGTGTACCCCTTCGAGATATTATGAGGGATTGTCTGCTTCACTTATATACTCGAATTTTATATGATATACACATTTCTGTTTGTTATATGTGCTAAGGTTTTATATTTCAAACATTCAAGAAGCATACTCTGGCTGACTGTGACTCTACGGTTATAGCATGAACCGATTTCGAGATGATCAAGACGATTTATGGTCGAGGGGACCGGACATACTGAGAAAACTTTCATTTAATAGTGAGGTGTTCATATATTTAGTACGTTTACATGTCGGAAAAATAACATTGGCTTGAAAGGAGACTAGCAAAGTTAATCAAATGCATATTATTAGACCAATTTCCAATCGCAGTCCTATATCAATCTAGAATGTGAACTCAAGATTATTGGACCTCATGCAATTTATATTGAGTTCCAAGCTCTCTTCTATCACGGTCGGACGTTTTTATCTAATCCGTTCACTTTGGCTATTGGACCATATTATGGTTTTTTTTTGAGAGTCCTTTTTCCCTAGTGATGCTTCCATGAAATTATTAGACTTGCAGTCTCTCGGGAATATTTCAGTGTTCGTAAATGAAGCGTTCATTATCATGAATCATACTTGTTTTCCGTCGACTTAAACAAATCATACAACAAGAAAACTATTATATTATAATAAGACAATTGTACATTATGAATATAAAATTCTACGCTTCACCCGCATCTGTTTGTAAACGCTGAAGAACTAGTTCATATAACAATTGGCCGGCAATACAGTTAATTCTAAGGCTGGCCAGTTGGAGCCTTCATGTTATATGTTGACGACTAGTTGTACTTTGCGTTCTTGGAAAGAAGAAGAAGAAGCAGCAATTTGTATTATATATGGCTTTATTGAACGTTACTGAATTAGTTCATGGATTAGTCTTGAACTTAATTAACTTAATTTTCTCATAGGTTTCACTGAGGTTTAAAAGTACACTTCTTCAAAAACCTTTACTACAGTCAAATAGAATCCGAACGTTACCTACAATAATAGGTATTACTAGCAAGAAGCTAATGAAATTAAGAATGAACAGTATGCCAAAATTAGTGGTTAAAAATATATACTAAGGAGAAATGGAGAAATGTTAAGAAAAGACTTAGTATTAGACTGGGCAGGTAAGTTCTACAATATATAAGGCAAACTGGTACAATTTCTTTGGGTAGGCGTTTATGTTGATGAAAGACAACTAAAAAAGGCTTAGGATTATTACAAATTAAACCTTCGATCACTGAAACTATTCTTAGATATTTTTTTATATTATATTCTCTGGATGCCGCAGAGTTGTTATATAGACGTATACTTTTGAATGTAGGACAGAAATTAATTTAGGACCATACCATGGAGGAAAAAAATTGCCCTTTTCCTGATATAAAATTGGATAGAGATGGTTTAACATTTATATTAATTTACAAGAGATTGGTCATTGGTCAACATCGTCCTGTACTAAATGACTTATAAAAAAAAAACATTTAGATTGTCAGACATACTATGCACAAGCTTAAACGTGGTGGAGAATTCATCCTCATATAATTTTTTACCAGAATGATGGTTCATATTCGTGTAACTGTTTTAGTTTGTGTGAACACATAAAAATTCATGTTTGGGTTTTAATTTAATTTTTAACGACCGGCCGCGTGAATAAAAACAAACACAATTATGTCGATTCTGGCCTTACCGAGAGCTAATCCGTATACCTTTCGACGTAAAATACCATTCGAAAAACTACGTTACAATCTATAATAATCGTAGATCATTTTCTAATAACTTTAACATCTAGAACTGTTAGTCATGGTTGTCGACTGTTTTAATCATGCATTTTAATTCTAGATAGAAGTTGTTGAGATCGTTTAGAATACCCTGGATTCTATTATATGGGACAATGGGATCATTTACATACATATTACATGGAGCTTCAAATATTTTCAGATAAATCATTGCGGGTAGGCAGATTTCCATTACGAGAACATATTACTATAAATTATCTTCTCAAAAACCTTGAACAAAAAACAGAAAATACTGATGAATTTAAGATTGTTAGTGTCTTTTCCAGAGGTACTATTAAAGCAAGTTTCCAAATCATGAGAATTCAAAAGTAGTTCAACTTTTATTGAAAAAATAAGAATTATAATGCACGGTAGTAAAACTTTAAGAAAAGAGCAGGAAATTTATTGCGTTTCAGATTTTATGGAGCTAACTAACAATAATTATCTTCGTACTTTCAAAACACCTAAAACTAAAGTCCTTCAAATTTTCTAAATTTAAAAATTAATTAGAGTGAGGAATAACAGATTATACTTACTTTCAGCTGATTCTTCTAATTGATCTAACTTAGTATCCTTGAGAATTTCATCAATTAATGAGTCTGGATTGACTCGAGTCTCTTCAACACGACCAGAAACTGTTGGCGTACCATCATCTAGTGCACCTTTTTTACGTTTTTCCGCCGCTGTTTTCATACGATCAAGAGATCCAGTTTCACTTACAGCTAATGATCCAGAGCTTGGATTTCTACAAATACATATCAGAGATAAAAATTAGAATATTATATAAAAAAAAAGTTATTACAATTATTTATTTATTTATTTTTATCAAATTACTAAAAAATCTTGACAAACAAAAATAAGCTAATTCACATCTTCACTTGTGAGTTTTTGAAGCAATAATAATATTGAAAATGAAAAGAGAAAACAAAAATAGAAAAGAAAATGCAGAAAAATGCGATTCGAGAATGAAAAACAAAAAATTGTGATTAATGATGTACATGCAATTTTTGAAAACTTTTTTTTTTTTCTGTACATTTTTCAAGATTACATACATATTTACTAATAGTAGCAGATCCGGTAATATGCTTGATATAAAATTATTATGAGAAATTTGAAGAAAACAACAACGAGAAAATGAAAAATATTGCTAGCATTATAGGTGAGTTTTAAGATTTTCTTATGTATATCGACAGAGATACATACGAATACTCAAAAATGATATGATTCAAGACACAATAGTTTATGAAAACTACTCGTTTTCAATTTATTTTAGAAATTTCTAACCCAACCTTGGAAGTGTATCGAACTAAATTCCCATGTGAAATATATCACCACATTTCACTTCTTAAATTCAATCTTAAACAGCGCCATCTGTATTAAGTTTTCGTAGTAAAACTTTTAAACTGTTAAAAAGCATCCATAATTTATCATTATTATGAAACTCGTCTACACTAAAGCCACAATATTAAGTTATTATTGGAACGATACTTCATATTTGGTTGGATTAGTAGGAATGGATCCAGAAAGTGTAGATTACCTAATTTGATGCCATGGGACTTTTAATTTATGAAAGACTAATAAAAGTATTTTCTCTTAATTTCCATTGTGTCAGTATATATTACTTTAATCAGTGTATACAAAAAAACTAAAACCACCCAGTTTTGAACAACCCTGGCAACCAATTGCTTAATAGAATAGCAGATGGGAAAAATTATAATTGTCACCATAAATCTTTTGTCAATTCAAGCAATGATTGGTAAAACTAAAAAAACAAAAACTGGATATATGGATGAGTACCACATGAATTGATCGAACTCATAGGCTTTAATGACTACAAATAACCACTTCTAGCTTATAAGCTGTGTTAAGCTTGTAATTGTAACGTACAATGGAAAATCGGTCCTGTAAGATAAGTGGGGATGATCTGAAAAATAACTGGACCATGGAGGAACTCGACGCACCCATGTAAAAATAATGCCACTTGATCCCGGGGGGGGGGGGGGGGGCGGACGACTAGTGAACATTTGTTTTTTTTATTATTGGTTTTTGTAGTCTGTCGCCTGATGAGATCATCATGCTCAATAGTAACGATTCATAATCGACTGTGCAAAAAAATTTGGAGTTAAATTACGAAGTCCTCTCTCATCTTATTGTGTCACAATCGCATACCGATTTATACATTTTTTTGTCGGGAAGTTGGACAATCATCGCTTCACCAACAGAGATTCAGTAATCTTGATCTGTGAGACATTTTGTTGATCATAAAACTAGCATATGATCGATGCAAACAGTGAATAATGTGTTTAATTCCCTTGATACACTATGGTAGGTTATCAGAAATAACCATACTAATGAAACAGACTCCTTTAATCGCTGGGTCGAAAAATTTGATTTTTCTTTTTTTGCAATTTCAATGCATTTTAGAAATTCATTGAAATTATTGTCAGTGAATTTCAGTCTGCGGTAGACAAGAAACTGTTCAACTTGACATATGTACATAGTCCGAAATATATCATTCAAATGTTTAATTCGGAAACCAATGATCCACAAAATTTGAAATGTCAAATTTCCAAAAACAAAGATTCTTTCGTGGAGTTATGAGAAGGAAATTTTAATTTTTATTCTCTAATTCCGTGTTAAAAATGCAGGAATATTCACAGATTGCAAAGAAAAATAACATATTCTTCCCACTAGGAGGTCAATAGAGCAGGAGGTGATAATACTCAGCTAGACGAACCAAAAATTGTATGGCAGGGGGTATGGGCCTGGTTGAGCAGTCGTTGGAAAGGCCATGAAGCTCTGCATACGAGCTCTGTAGTTTTTAAGATACAGGGTGTTTTGTGAAACACTAGGTTTTTTCTTAATCACCCTGTAACTCCTAAACTGTTGATATGCCCCCCCCCCCCCCCTGACATACAATGTTTGGTTCGTCTAGGTGAGTATTATCACCTCCTGCTCTATTGACCTCCTAGTGGGAAACACCCTGTATAGGTCTCGAAAGAGTAAAACTTAATCCCAGTACTATTTCTCGTAACACATGTGTGAACTTAATGGCATTCACGTCTTCTATTTTTCAATAAGCATACTTACTTAGTTTTGAATTTTGCCTGAAATCCCTTTTCTTTTCTTCCGGAATTTAAAGATTTGATCATTTAGGATTTTCTCGATCGTAATGCTTGCTCTTTTCGGGATTTGGATACGATTCTTAGCATTTTTTGGGATGAAAACGAAACTCTGAATTTAAAGAAAACCCGAAGGTTTGAGATTAAAAAAAATTCCGGAGAATCGCAATATAAAATCGAAAAAGTACAAAATTCCTTATTTACCGAAAGATTCCGAATAATGGGTAACAGAAAGGGAGAATGAGTTTTTTGAGACCCGTAAAATATACTAGTCTACAGGCAATTTTCAGCCCACTGCATATGGGCAGAGAATTTAAAAGACAAGTACCGAAGTAGTCAGTTGTTTGCTTTAAAACCGAAAATCAAAATTTCGTGAACACCCTGAACTGCTTGCTGTCTATGAACTCAGATTTCCAAAAGTTGGTGAGAGCATATAAAAATGGGTAATATTTTAACTTTCAGAAAATAAAATGAAAAAATTTATATTTTGTTTCCTTCTTCACAGTCTAGAATCTGTAACATGAATAGTTTAGGAAATCAAATCAATAAAATCCCGAAATTGGATATATTAGATGTTAAAATTTTGGATTTTCAATTCTGGTGCTTTTTTTTACTCTGGAATTTTGAATTTCTTGATTTTGCATTCGAAATATTCAATTTCGGGATTCTATACATAGCCCGCAGTTTTTCAAAAAATGGCGATATGGCGATCCACTAACTTCGACTAAAATATATCAAGGATATTTACCAAATTTCATTTAACCCTTATGAAATTTGGCATTTCATAAAAATCTTATCTCACATATCACTGTGAGAAATTTTCCTAGATCGAGTTGAAATGTGTCACTTCATTGCATTTCTAATACTTTTTACTCTAGAAAAGATGGCATCATATTTGACAGCTAATTAGTTTCTAGAGACTTTACATTAATATTAATAGGCAAAATGAATGCGATTAATATTTTCATTGGGAATATACCAAGAGACATCTAACCAATCATAAATTACTGCCAATGTCTTACATGGATATCACTAGTATTCCATTACAAACAATTTCTGAATTTGTTTGATTTTTTGTTACTAGAAATCAACGGATTCTGAATTTGGGAAATTCTAGGTGATCTCGTTAGTAAAACAAACAAAAAATTCTAACTAAATATAAAGTTCAATAAATTTTCCATTGAAATATCTAAGAAGCTACTTCTAGTTAGGATTTACTAGATTCTAGTTGGAAAAAATCTGGTAATTGAACTATGTATATTAAATACAAGTGATACAAGTGTAGTTGTGCTTTGAATCGTTGACATTAAATAGAAAATAAAATATTATCAAGAGATATTCTGCTAAACTAAGCCTTTAGAAAATTGTTGAAGCATGATAATAGAGGCAAACAAAGATTGCTAAAATATGATCTTAATCCTGTTTTTGTGAATCAAAAATTCATTTAGAAATTTTAGTTTGGATAATAAAATTTAAGGCCAATATCCTGCTGACGCACAATACGTGCATACGTAAATTGGTATATAAGAACTTTGTGTATTTACAAAATACAAAAACACTACAATTATTAAAGTCATGCAAACAAATTAACAAAATTACCTAAGTTTTAAAAGACTGAACAAAAAACAATATCTATCCAAAAATATATAACTAAAAGCATAGTTTAATGCTAAAATCAATGATATTTTTTTAATATTCCTAAATCAGAACAACTAATCTAATTGGTGAAATATAACAGACATAAACCAACAAATAAATATAATGAAATTTTCAAACAAATAACAACAACAACAACACAGAAACAAACTGCATTAGGGAAAAATGAAACGTTTATAAAAAAATAATAATAGTCAAACGAGCAAAAAACAAAACATAGAAAACATCGCAAGTGAAATTTTTATCTATGAAAAGGTATACTAATATTTATATATAAATATGTATGAAAAACACCAACATATTAATACTAGGACGTCGTATCGTTTGTGAAGAAGCAGTCATAGGTGAAAGTGATGAACATGAGTATTCAGTAGTAGTTGCAGTAGAATTAACTGCATTTGGACTAATTGAACTGTTTCCACTCGAGCTACCCGCACTACTACCACCACAACCACCACTGACACTGTTGTTGTTGCTACCACCGCCGGTTCCCCCACCACAAGAACCGCTTCCGCCGCTTTGACATCCAATGTTGACCATAAGTAAAGAGGAAGCTGAAGAAGGATTTGATTTTATGCTGTCACCATCTGTTGGACTTGATGAAGGATTTACACCAGTATTATTAGCTGAAGGCGTCTCTGGTGATGTATCAGTTGAAAATAACACCATTGTTCCACCAATAGTTGTTGTACCAGAACTTGGTGATGTTGTAGCTATTGAAGTAATTTGTCGATTACTTCCATCAAGTAAACGACGTGGTACACCTGACATGCTCCTACTAGATTTGTGTATATGTGTGTCGGCGGCATAAATGGAAATGGAAAAAGATTTTTTTGCAGAGGTATAAGGAAGCGATATTTACATTTTATTATTATTTTTTTTTTGCTTCAATTATTGTGAGGCTTATGTATTATATATAATATCAGAGTTAGAATAATAATTATATACTATTGTAAAACATATATATATATATATATACTATATAGATTGGTGCACAGAGAATTTTTAATAATAAAATTTATTACAGAGCAATTTATTGAGAAATTGAAGGAGTGTTTTCAGACTTTAGACTGTTGTTGTAATGGTATGGTTGGTATAATCTTTTTTTTTTTGCATATATATTTACAAAAACAGAAGAAAACATTGGTGGTAGATATTTGCTATAATAATAATTAAATCGTTTTTTTTTTTAATAAAAAACAAAAAAAAATGTAAAGTAGAACGGGCAAATTGGTACCACCAACAGCAATAATTTTTATATCACTAGAAAAGTCTTTTTATGTAAAAGAATAATTACTAAAGCGCCTTGTTCTAATTTCTTGTCCATTCGAAGTTATACTGATGTGAACATGGCTAACTTTGCAGAAATCAAACTATGTTTTTTACTATTCTGTATTTCATCATTCCTTTTTAATTAAGACATACATAGGAGGAAGAACTCTCTACCCAGTATGTTTCGACCACCTCTCAGTCAAAGTTACTTAATGACAAGTTAAGAAGCAGTAGAGCAAAATTGGAAATTTTTTGGTGTTTTTTAAAATGAAACAAGTAATTTCATATACTTTCGGCTTTTGCATTAATGGGGGAAAAGAACTTGGCTATGCACTATTGTAGTGCAACTGAGACAACGACAAAATCTTATTAAATCTCTCAAAATCCTTTCAACCTATTCATATATAATGTACATCAGGTCACAGTCCCTCCCATTTTTAAGAAAAAGATAAATTTCGCTTTGACCCAGATGCTGAAAGGAAATGTAAAATTCCTCTCAATTGAAATTCTCATTTTTCCCGAAAATATCAGAGAATCCAGCATGAGTTCTGCCACTTAA
Source organism: Dioctria linearis (assembly GCA_963930735.1). Taxonomy (NCBI): domain Eukaryota; kingdom Metazoa; phylum Arthropoda; class Insecta; order Diptera; family Asilidae; genus Dioctria; species Dioctria linearis. Next base: position 165,629,286 of record OZ005744.1, read on the forward strand.
TCTCTTCATAGCAAAACGAATGTAAACAGAAACACGTGCTGTTAAAATATCATAGGATTACAGCAACAACATGTGACCAAACATTAGGTCTGTTCGCGTACTAGCTTGAAAGTACAAACTTGTAAAACTTTTTGTAAGTTTTTACTCGAAGGCGTTCGCGTACTCGAAAATTGAGAGAGAAATTATTGACGTCACATTTCCCCTCCGTTCAATTTATTACTTGATTTAACTCGAGAAAAATCGTCGAGTAAAAACTTCGAAAGTGTCAGTTTTGACAGATCGTGGCCGGTTTTCAGTTATTTTTCAAGTTTTTAGTTTTAAAAAAATGGAAAAACCTGTTACTCCTCCTCCAGTAGAAGTAGAATGTTCTCCAAGAACATTTCAACGTATTCAAAGTGGTAAATTAAATTTGTTTATTGTACTATGTGGTAGGAAAATTTCACGTCGTTATTACAGATCCAGAATAATTGCAAGTTTTCACAAGTTTTTACTCGAAGCCGTTCGCGTACTTTGTGAGTGTCACTCACAATTTCTCTCTTGTTTCTCTTATGTTTTTATTTGAAAAAGTACGCGAACAGACCTATTATCAATATTTAAAAAAAAACGGTTTTCACAAAAGCGCGGGAGCATTTTATGGAGTAAAACGTGAACTCTTCGCCCCTTCTCATTTATTTACGAAAATGAAGCATTTGCCATCATGTTTCGTTGCATGCAACTTGCGCTTTCACATATTTTATTTTTATTCATAAAAGTTTTAAAGAGAGTTTGATTTTCTTTCGATTTTTTTTCCTTCTTTCTTCCTTTTCTTGGCTTGTGCATTTTAAATGTAAAACACTCGGAAATCTCGCCAGCTTCCTAACTTGTCATTAGGTCAACTTTGGTACATAGGCTATGGTATCAGTAGTTTAGCTGCATTTTGGTGAGACCACGTTCCGCCTTTTTTTTTACATTACTTTCGACGACTATTTTGACTTTGTAATCTTCACACATTGTTCACCTACTTTTATTACTGACCTATATCATGACTATATCATTAACACTATTTCCTATTATAAACATTAACTTAGGAGAGGATTGTGGAATATTGAACATTTTATCAATCGGATTATCACAATGGAAGATCTCCACATTTGTCACAATTGTGAGATGAGTTGGCGGGGCCTCTATCGTGGAAGATATCAACTCGTATTCGTATTAACAGACTTATAACAAAAAAAATCGATACTACTCTAGACAAAATAACACCGATCGGAGAACAAATAGAGATAGACGCCAAAGCAATTATTGTTCTACATCAAAAACCTTATTAGTGATATAAAAACTATTGCTATTGAGGGTGGTACCAGGCTCCATATATTTTTGCCCATTGTCCTTTATATCAAATGTGGTTTGGTTGGGCATAAAGATTTTCAAACTCTATTTCATTGAACCTTTATAAGCTTTGTAGACGAACTCCGAATTATTTTTTACAAGCTCATATTATTAATCACATATTTATATTACAATGCGCCCTATTCTGTTGGTAAAGTTTTATCATTTTATGTTATTTTATGCCATAAAATAAAATAATTCCTTAAAATTTTATTCTATTCTATACCAAAATTTTTATTTTATATTATGCATCGTAACATAAAATATTTCAAGATCTTAAGCAGCATATTTTAAAGGTATTTCGACACATTTTATGAAAATGACATGCGTCAATTAACATATGTTGTGCGAAAATATTCTTAATTAAAAACTAAAATGCACTTGTACGGTAAGGTAAAATATAAAAAGTTAATAATATTTGTCTTAGGTTTTAATTTTATGCAGAAGAGTGTGAGTTGCGAATTGCCCAACCTTAGGCTTCAAAAACTCTTCCGGCTCGATAATTAATAAACTTCTTATATTGTGATTTGTAAACTAATTTTGCAAACTTATGAATAATTCGAACTAATACCTACAATTTTTCGTTGTAAGAAAACAAATTCAAATACTTATCGACTAACTAGAACCTCATACCGGAAAGATATCTATTCCGTTCGCTTTGAGATAGGAATCTCAAAGTGAACGGAATGGATGTCTTTCTGCTGCTTTGAATTTCTACGGACATGGTTCATATCAAACTCCAATCAGGAGAACCACAACTGAACACGAATTTTTATAATATTTTATGAAGAAGAGATTTTATCGCCAGAAAATAACATAAAATATTATTTTTTGAAAAATTACAGAATAGGGCCCAACAATATAATCTTTTATTAACACAATTGCCTAACCGTTGAGAATTGTTCGTACTGCCAGATGGATTGGAGCCAACCAGTGACATAAATTTTACCTTTTAGATGATTCTAGTATGCACATATATTATCTTTATGTCCTGCTCCCTCAACGGAATGTCTGATAAAAATGTCATACTCTTCTGTTCGCCGCTTTCTGCTGATGTGGCGCAATCTGAGAAACCCACTGACATATATAATATGGACTGCTTAACTTTCTATTTTATGTGGGTTCAATTGCTTGTGTCAATAAAAGTTCTTATGCCGGTGCCAACATTGAAAAAATCATTGAATAAATAACTAATAAGGAAACGGCATATCGGGTGAAAACGTAAGCATCTCGGCGAAATGTATTAGTGTGGTCTGTTTGTATTCGTTTTGTCATGGCAGTAGTGGAATCGTGCAATTTTGAAGGGGAACATTTTTTATAATCCAAATTCCTATGTAAAATAAACAAATTTTTAGCTCCCCCTTATTTTCAGGCAATATTTCTTGGCGTTGCCTTTGTATGACTGGAATAATTTATCTACCAATGACAATTCAATTGTAAACAAATAAACCGGCATTGGTAAAATGTTAAATCTTTTGCCATGGCTCTTTATTTTGACAGATATTTCACTTTTATTTTGTTTAAAACAATATAATTAATTAGTAAAGCTATTAAGCTTACTTGAAGAATGCTTTTCCACGACAATAACGCCGTTTGTTCCTGCAGCACAGCACAGCGCACTTCATTATGCTAATTTAGGACTCCGGAGTCTCTATTACACAAAATGTCGTTCACAAAAGAAATATTCCGCACTTATTTCACACTACTATTACGTAAAAACCACGTTTAATTCTTTATTTTTCACAATATCGCGAATTTAAATCATTGAACTTATTTTCAAAATTATGAAATGTCAGAATATTGAACTGACACAAAATATCAACGACGCCCTCTTGTCATTTCTCCCCCCCCCCCCCCCCGACCATAGGTCACACTGTCATTGAAATGCTTAAACACGTACACTGTATTCGCACGATACCCCGCTTCCTTATTAGTTATTTATTCAATGGAAAAAATAAGCGTGCAGCTCGAAAAGTGATTATAATAAAACGTTTCGAACTTCTGCTTCATATCTTATGAATATATTGCCTCTTGTAAAACAATTTTATCAGTAATAACCATAAATAATTAATTTAAAAACATTTATTTCGACGGACCCATTTATTTATTTGTTGTTTACAGTTGTCCTCAGATGGTACTTGGTGCTTAGACCAAAAGGGTCAACAATAGAAAAGTGAGCCCACATTTTGCAGTGCATTTCCATTAACGTAGTCAGTCCATATTATATATGTCAGTGGAGAAACCCGACAGCAAAACTATATTTCGCGTTGCTGTCGCTGCCTCTGTTGGTTCGCTGTCACGCAATCTGATTCAGGCTGAAGTCGACTTATGTAAAACTAATCTTAAACGGTACGGTCTAATTCGGCTCAATGACTGAGTAGAATGGAATCACCAGATTTCATTTGATCTCCTTTTCTCATGTTTGTCAGTTTGATATAAGTTCTTCGCGCTTCCTACCAGAGTAGATTCACAGAAGTAGTTTCGAAAGCTTTTAATATTTGTTTCGAAACGATAGTTTCTAACAGATGTCGAACAGATATTTGCAAACTTTAATTAACTAAAATTAATAAATTACTTATATAAAAAAAAATAATGCATTTAGTATTTTTCTGATTAAATTTTAACAAAATAAAGTCAATTTAGAATTACAATTTTCTTATCTTCGAATTGGTTGCACAATGCAAAATGGCAGTTATCCGTTTCGAAAGTGTCGGTAAAATTTTGCATTTGTATTTTGTAATTGTTCTCAAATTGTTCATTCTGGGGTAATTATAGAAAGACTTTCTATCATTTAACAAGATTTGGTTGGTTGTCTATATTGAAATATATTTCGAACCCACCACCTTCTCTCCCTACGTTTTCTTCTTTCTTCCGCGATTGTTTGTCCGGCTTTTAAAAAAGTGTTTCTCATTGACATATAATAACTAACAACCGCTGAATCATCCATTTTTCCTATATAAACTGTAAAAATAATAATTTTGCACGAAAACCACTACAATATTTTTTCAATTCAATTTATTTCCAGATTGACTTGTCAAGTAAACACATGATAATCTGTAACTTCATTTTCATATAATTTCGAAAATCCGAATAAAGCTCACACTCTCTATTGTGCATACATGCTATTCTGGTAAAAACTCAATCGACTATACTCTGTCATTGTAAAAATGCTGCTAAGCTAATAAAGAAAGTGAAGACATGGATAATTCCCAATGAAAAATGAAGATGCACGTAAAACAATTTTTATTCCTCCAATTGTCAGTTTGCAAAATCGCCGTTCTTTCCTTCAATTTTTCCAATATTCCACCAACGTCAAAATTCCTTACAGAAATAAGTGTATCGAAACTTATTTCTTCAATAAATTTTTCGAAAAACAACGACACCTTTTGGTCAATCGAGAAGTAGAGTTTTTCAGTTCTAATTTCTTTTCTCGCTAGCCTACTGCTTCAAGGAATCGACAAAGAAAAAAATTCCTTGAGCCGTCCATGGTTTTATTTTAACTATAGTTATTGTATAGGAACAAAACTTCCTTGGCTCTAGCACACCGGGCTTTAGTAAGGTTCAGTTCTGTCATTTAAAAAGATCAAGTTGGCTTTTAATATTGAATAAAAATGGATAACAGTTGTTACATATTATTTTTATTATTTCATCTTTTTCCTTCGATGGCTCTTTCATGTAAAACAGCTTTAAGAAAATAAGCAGTTCATGAATTATTTACATATGCATGTATATGTATATACGTCAGTGTTAGGAACTCACCACATATGGTATAAGTATAGCTAATGTTTTAGCAGGAGTTTGGTTAGTTAAGGCCGTATTAAGCCTGAAGAGGTTTGAAGCGGACCGGTTGTGCGCATCAAAACTAGAGGAGCAGAAAGTATGAAAACTTATAAGCGGAAATTCACTGATTTCTCGTCAATTTGAAGTTATTTCGAGCAGTTGATACTTAAGCGTTAAACCAGTCTATGTAAAGTTCAATGCGGATTTTTTTATATGAAAATTCATATGTTAAATTAAAAAAGTTTTTAAAAAGAAAAAAGAAAGTTGCAGTGCATCCAGGGAGAGATTATATGCGTATATTCGGATGACAAATGCTACTTTTGAGTACAGTTTACTTCTATTGCAACTTCATCCCATAACTTTCTAGTTAGATCTCGCTTATAATAATTACTTTTGTTTTTTCATATTCCATATGAATACCCTCAATCAGTTTTCCAGTTTTCCATATCGTCGAATATTTCCACAACTGAGGATTCACAAATTGTCACTCACCCATGTAAAAGTGGTTTCACGCTACTAAAATCAAAAATGTTGATTTCTCATTTATCCGCCTATAAACGCTTTGGAATGATTCACAACGTGATGTCTTTAACAGCGCTAACTTGAGCACTTGCATTGTTTACCACAGACCAAAACTACCAAAATTCAATTCTTTTTACGTTTTCTGTACCATTTCCCTATCCGGGTTGAAGAATTAAATATCTTAACGTTAAGCAAGAATTTACCAATTAAAAAGTTATCTAGGGTAATTCATACAAAATGAACAGAAATGTATAATTAGCCGCACTTCATAAACCTATGTAAGTGTTTCCTTCCACGCCGCCTTCGATACAAGTTTTTCCTCAACATATCGAAATATGTTACTGGACACCCGATGATTGGTCGCTTAAGTCGATATCCTTTATATATCCGAATAGTTTTCTATCCGGTTTATCCGGAGACTCAATTTCTAATTTCGCAAGGATTCTAATGCGAATAATGAAGTGCTTATATTAGTACCACAGCTTGTTTTATTTTTAAGTCTTGGACATTAATCTTGACTTGCTTTACTCGATGGATTTTGAGTTTTGAACTGAAATAACTGTAATGTCTGTAATATTTCACACTTTTGTAAGGAAATTGATCTTTGATCTTTTCCTTTCCGCTCTGACAGCTAAGATTATCCGTATGAAATCTGAACGACTTTGTCTACGTATTAGATTCATTTCGAGATGTATATCAAGTGTGATAAAAACGAAAGAATACGAACGCTCCTTTTCTAGCAACTGACTTACATAAAAATGAGTTTAATTCCATGAGCTTGGCTATCACAATCACAAAAATAATATCAGCACAGATTTCAAAAAATATTCCCGAGTCATAATGACTAAAGTACAAAACATATTTAACCTCAAAAATTATTCAAGACGAGAGGGTTTCAAAGGAGACAACATAAAACCTCTCCAGTTAAATAGCTACATATGTATATTCAAAATTAGTCTCAATTGTAATGTTTTGATGTATGTATAGTTGTAATGCTCTTCCGTTGAATTCATATATAACTGTAAAAATCTTGCAAGAAAAATGTGTGTCAAATTTTCCAAGCATCAGCGCTTGTTTAAAACACTCTAAATTCCACCAGAGAAGGTGTCATGGAAACTGTTTTTAACATTCAATATTGTAAGCATGTCAGGTATTAAAATATTGCAATTTAGCTGGTTTTTAGAACAATTTTGTTGACGGATTACAACAAATTTATACCGAACAGGTAAAATCGATTTATAGCATGGCCAAATCTCATGCCAGATCTATTTCGAATGGAGACCAGAATCTAAAAGTCTTTCTCAGATATTCGAGATAACCTTCTTCCATCTTCAAGTCACATATATCTACTTTATAATATAATATGATTTAATTTTAGTTCAGTGTCATTTAATTTATTAGTAGGTACAAAATTAACATAAGTTTATTTAACATAAAATTTTCCATAATATCTTCCCCTTTATAACTTTCAAATCCCTAACCTTTTTAACTCTAAAAAAGGATAAAATTTCCAATAAATAACTTTCCTCCTTAAACACCCACCCCATTTGATCCCTTTATACTTCAAATATTTTATTACAAACCATCTCTCATCTTACATTTCACGCTTCAAGAGAATTTATGCTCAAATGCACATCTTTAGAGTATAATTATAATATGAAACCAACATTGGGACATTGGGTATATATATGTATATGTATCATTGCAAATATATTTATAGTAAATAAGAAGCCTTACGACATTTCAATAAAATGTACTCCTATTAAATTGATTCTATATATTTGAACCAAAAGGAATATGAGACGGTAATAAAGAACGTCATAAACTTAAAAAAATATATATATATATTCTTAAAATGAAATGTAAATTGAATGGAAATTAAATGAAAAACTCTTTTTGATGAAAAGAAAGCAAAATAAAAAAATTGATTAAAACACATCAATCAGGTGGAAAAGCAGAAATAAATGTGTGAAATATGCAAAAGAAATTAATGAAGAAAATAAAAATGATTATTAGACAGGGATGAATTATGTAAATGCACAAGTTTTTTTTTTTATATATAAATTTTATGTTTACAGCAAAAAGGACATGGACAAGAGACAGTTGTGGTATAATTAGAGGTTTGTAAAGCCTGTTACTTTTTACATTTTGCTGCTTTATTGTTTTACTTTATCAAAAAGTTCATTACAAACGCAGCAAACTTTACAAATAGAGCACTAAAAAAAACGAAAAAAAAACAATTAAAAACAAAAACAGGAAGAAATCTCACAATTCACACTCAAACCAACGATAATTATGTAACTATAAAGATGTCGTCGGACCTTACCAAATGCTATTGTTAGAAAATCTTTTCCTTGGGGCGCACCTAGTAATGGATCAAATACCAAGTTTCAAGTAGTTAAAGCGATAGAGACAAAAAGTAGATCCGAAATCCGAACATAAAGTACGAAAATATTTATTCGAAATCGAATGGCATAATTTAACATCTGATAAAGATAACTAAAGATAATTTAAAAAAATTTAAAATCAAAGATAATATTGTGTCAATACAACCAATCCCAACAAGTTAAATATATGTCTCTTAGGTGTCATCTAATACGTGGATCTGTAGGACGTGGTAGATAGTTAGTGGATACGCTGTACAATACCCTGAATAATCAATAAGAATACCCGAACCGGACACTATCCTAAATGATGAGAAAATCTGAAGAGATGCTGTCGATTTTCTTAGAAGTTCCTTTGGAGTAGAATACAAGGAGCTGTCACAAATATAAATTACTTGACCAGAGAAACTCCTACGATCTCCAATCAAAACAAAAGTAAAGAAAGAAAGAAAGAGTACATAGCCGGTCGTAAGATTGCATTTCCAGACTGAACAAGAAGAAACAGTGCGAAAAAAGGAAGCTGGTATGCACAGAGAGACGACGATAAAATGGAGAGGAAATATCTTGGCTCATGCTCCATATACTTACAAAGCATCTTCTGATCAAAACTAGAAAAAAGCTAACATTGCTAGAATTGGGTTTGCGCTTAGCAAAAGGATTAGATATAGAGACAGATACAGATAGAGATACAGCTTATCTCACCTTAGCAACTTGAAGGAAGCTGCTAAACACCAATTGCGATCAATATATAATTACTCGGGAGCTTCTGAAAGTTGCAGTGATCAATATTAGCAATAAAAATTGCAAGATCATTGCAAAGTGATTGAGTGATAAGTAATCTCATTGTTACAAATTCCGTTACTTCCGAAGACTTTGGTTTGGAATCGCCTGCCGGTGCTTTTGCAGTTGATTATCACTTAAAGCCCATCGCAAATCTATTCGACGCATTGAAAAGTCATTAAGAGACAGGACTAAACGGTTACGGAGAGAAGCGTTATCCTCTAATTTAGCCAATTTAATTACGGCTTCAAGGAGGCCACAGGGAATATCTATCCTTTCCAGACAAATCCAAGAAAAGGATAGCCAATGGATATAAAGAAAAAAACTTGAAAGGGTAAGTAAACAGGATCATCATCTCCAAGACTAAGCTATAGGCTAGCCTTAATACATACCTACATAACTTCATTGATAAGTAAACCCATATGACTGGACCTAACAATTTACCGTGGAATCTGAATTGCATTAGGTCTAGCCATGTAAGCTTAGTTATCTAACTTACTTGAACTAAAGCTACCGATTAACTACTAAGTCCCACGGACAAATTTTCGAACAATAGCATTTATATATGTCGGCCGACATTACATCATTACATTATCGTTACTCAAAAATTCTTTAACTTATTCGTTAATATCAATCGATGACGTTCTTTCAATTCTACACAAAATTTCAGTTCGTACCTCAAAAGTTCATTTGTCGAAGATCTAGGTCGTCCATCGGAATAATAAACGAAACCATCTGATTGTCGTAAAGGTGTCGACGAACTATTTGTATTATGTACATTTGGTCCATTTTTTTTATAGCTTCTTCTAAATCCACGTTCAAATGGAGTTCGCAGTAATGCAATGGAATCAGGATAAACTGAAAAGCCAGGATGTACATTTCTATAGTCAAAATCAGCTTTTATATCAGTATTTGAAGGGTGGTGGTTGTTGTTGTATGATATTTTCGAAGAACCATTATTGATAGCATCTTGACTAATATGATTTGAATCAGAAAGATATCTTCTACCAGTGATTGGGGTCAAAAATGGATCATAACGAACACGTTCGGTGACAACATCTGGAATAGTACCAAGAGATTTCATCTTAGCTATAGGATAATGTGGTTTCGATTCAACATCATCGTTTCCTAGGAATTTAGCATTTCCAATTTTATTTTTCATAAATTTTCCATTATTTGTTTTCGTTGCAATTGGTGGCTGTTTGAAAATTGTTGTTGTCGCTGTTGTTGCTGCAGTCATCATTGTCGTTTTCGTCTCATTCATTAAACGTTCAAATTCATTTTTCAATGCAGTTTCCTGTTCGCTCTCAATTTCATACACTAAATTACTCAAAGATTTCATTTTTGGCACCCTAAATAATCTAGCTTCATTTTTAAGTCTTCGTGGTGAAAATCGATCAAATTCTTCAGATGCCTTTTTGAATTCCATTTCAAGCGTTAAATTTTCCAATGATTTGATTTTCGGAAGGCGAGGTGAATGAAAAGTTTCATCTAATCCAGAATCATCTGTATCAGCTGTTGGGGGTGTTGGTAAAATTTTCCTCGGTGATGGCATTTCACTTAAAGGTGTACGAAATTCCTCAGTACTTTGGTCGTTGGTTCCAATTAATGAGGAATTCGGTGTTAAATAGATATTTCCATCGGTATCAACTGTTGCTGATGACGGCTTTGTATGATTACTCAATAGTGAAGGGATGTTCAATTTCATTACGTTTAGTGCCCTTTGATTGAGTTTTGTGAGAATTGAGAACGATTTTGGAAACCTTTGGTTTTTATGTTGAAAGTAGAAATTATATATATATAAAAAAAAGGAAGAAAAAAGAAAACAGAAAAATTTTCAGTCCTTTTTTTTTTGCTTCATAATTGCTGTTTCTTATAAAAAGTAAATGTATAAATTAATTAGAAAAATATTAAAGATAAAAATAAATAAATAGAAAGTAAGATGAAATCTAACTAAAATAAAATACTCTAAATAGTTTATGGAATTTTTTGATGTGTTTATAGGCTTGATCTAGGGGATTTTAGCAAGGACTTCGTTGTTTTACTTTTCTATAGATGATGAACGCCTAATATTTATTCTTTAATAGAAGCCTTTGTGGTGATGTGTGGCACTTATAGCTAACTTTATTGCTGGCAGACAGATTTGCCAAGTTATAAAGTTATTACAAAAAGTGCGTTAAACAAGTATATTCGCACTAAAAGAGATTCTATCTATAGAAGAAAAATTAGTGGACATCATTTAATATTCTCTTAATGCTTACGAATTATTTATTCTCAAAATACCAGTTTGGTTCTAGAATCCTATATTCAATCTTATCCAACGACTAATGCTAATAAAAAGAGAAGAAAATATATTAAACTATTTTTGACGTTAGCAGTTGCATTTAGATTGAATTACACTTTGGGTTCCAGACAGCATATGCACAATGTTTTTTTTTTACAGATTTCTCTAGTTAAAGGAGGATTTAAATTATGATGGCACGCATTTTTTAGAGGGAGAAAGTAAATCGTATACGGAAATTTATTTATGAGTGACGAGAGAAGCAAACGCGTTCTGCATTTTTACCAGATCTCGATTTGTCAATGTTTGCGTGTCCGGAACCATAAAAGGCTCTCAAGCATAGTAAGTTTTTATAGTTACTGAAACTAAAACATTGTTATTGACAACCCTAATTTGTAAATTTCGACTACTCGTGCTGCCATATCGTTGTTGTTACTATAATTTTATAGAAAATATTTATTAAATCATCACAATTTCTGTAAAAAATGCATGCCAACATAATGTAAATCCTGCTTAAGGTTCAGTGGTAGAGCCTATGATGCCGCGCATTTTTGTACGCTACACAGATTTCGGAAGATATGCCGACAGTTAAGAAGGTGCTAATCAACGTTTTCCCTGAACACACACGGCCAATATGGAGGAAAAACAATAGAAGGCCGATTGGTTCACATTCGATTTATAAAGAAATCATGAAATTTCATGGTACAGAACCGAAATTGAGTGAGAATTCCAATTTGTAAGCATATATTTCAACCCAGCTATTGCAGGTGGGGATGAAACTGGATATTCCATCAAACCAATATCGAAAAACAAGGAATAGCAAAGAACGCTGACAATATTTAGATATTCCTCGATGAGAATAACCCTTTCTGGTCACCGTGGGTCAAATTGACCCGTATATTTTTTTAATGAAAAAGTTATATATTTTTTTTTAGAAACTGACATTTCTACGATTTAATCTTAAACATGTTATTATATAATTTTTTACGTAAACGTTAGTTGTTTATCATAATTTTTTGGACCAAATTGGATGGATAATGCTCGGCAAGTATTCAAAAATCGTCTATATCAATTTGGCCCAGTCTGATCACCACCGATCTATGACCAGAACGAGTTAACAACTTCGTTTTGGTTGGCCTTCAGTGTGGCTAATATTGCATGCTTCCAGGTCATGTCCACATTACAGAATCCTTTCCAATTTGAAGCTAATGTCAATCATGTAAAAAAAAAAGCTAAGATTTCCGTCATTAAGCACTAATTAAATTACAATGAGGTTCTCATGAGCGTTGACATCAGAATTAAAAGAGGATGTGAATATGCTATCAAGGGTACTATAATTTGGGAAGCTATGGATTGAACATAATGCTTCATTATTGAATAGTGTAGTGCGAAATAAAATAACCCTGAAGGCATGTCGGACTCGAATAGAGCATTTGAACCAACAAAAAATCAACCCGTAAAAACAAAGTTTTTCAATATAAATCCTTTATATGCGAGGCGATTGATATTTATTTAAATTTTAAGTGTGTGTGTGTGTTGCCAAAGTGCGTTGTCATCGACGTCAAATCGATGTAGAAAATTTCAGCTCGATTGGATACCGGGAGGCTGGTCAATTTTGACTTAAGTTGGCGGACACGGCCGGCGGTGAAGTTAATATAAAGGATATAAAAAGAAACACTTTCAATACAAAAGAACAAAATATTTTAGAATTTTTGACATTACAGATGATGTTCTACCAATTGCAACACTCAAAAGTGGAAGCAGAAGCCAAATAAAGAGATCGGCATTTCGCCTGCGACCATATTGTTTTTCCCCAGATTTCCATAAATGGGAACTCCATCGTGATAAAGAAGAAACCGGGTTGTGTTAGAAGCAAAAAAAAAAAAGAAAACCCCCTAATCGTTGTTTTGACAAAAAAAAAAGAGACAGAAACAAACTGCTACACTCTTTGGAAACATCGTTGATTATTTTAAAGAGGCTTAATTATTGGGTTTATTCTCTGACAATAAGTTCACTTGAAATTATCACGACAAATGAATCGTAGAGAAGGTTAGAACCTCGTTTTAGACTTGTAGAAGCTTATTCAGAAAAAAATTGAGGACAGAAGCTCTATTTAACACACTGGATGTATACGGCAATAATTAGATCAACCTTTGCATATGCATCATCAACACAAGTTCAATTCAGTAAACTAAAAAGGCTGACCTGAGTAAGAGTACTAAGTATGCATGCAAGGCACTGGTAGCATTAATAAACCTAATACTTGTAGTTATTAGTTAGAAATGGGATGCCCAAAAATCATTTTAATTGTGAAGACAAAAAATTTTCTTTAAAATGATTCACATATAGATGTTGAAATAAGTCTATATAAGTCCACCAGCAACTTATTGGCATCTGAGTTCACTGTAGTGTAGACAGCAGGCAGTTTTCAGGGTTCATTGCTGATCGAAACACCTTACAGTACCTATACTCCCAAATTTTTTTTGGAATTTTTGGTCTTCGGCTTTCAGGCCAGAAACTGACAGTACCTCGGTACTTGTTTTTTAATTTTCTCTGCTCATATGCAGTAGGTTGAGAATTTCCTGTAGTCTCATGTTTTGTACGGGTCTAGAAAGAGTAAAACTCATTATCACTTCCACTAATACCTGTACATTTTCACATATTTATATAAAAGGAGGCTACACTCACAATCTATAGATTTCTGGCTGACGACGATAGAGATTTGCGGAAAATAGGTTACCCCCAAGTAATGGTAGTACTCCAAGAGGACCCCATCTTCGAAATTCCGAATTATACTTTGAGAAATCATTCAAACTACTTAATCCACAGCACATCAATTGAAAGTTAAATAAATTTTAATTCGATAAGGAGCTCTGATATTTTGTTTTAATTTTGTTTTCTTTTTTTAATTTTATTTTTTTGTGCCTATTCACCAAAAACCTTCTGTCCTCTTAATGAAGGGCATCACGTCGTGGTAAGGAAGGTTTTTCAGCTCATCTACAGATAGAAGGGCAGACCCTAGAGTATCCAGCCTGGTCCGGGCTAAGGGCGGAGAAGCACACAAAAAGTGTGCGGTGGTTTCAGGCTCTTCTCGCAGGCAGGACAGATACTCAGACCTGTCAGCAAATCCCATCCTTGTTAGGTGAGCGTGAGGCGAGCTGTGGCCGGTGATGATGCCAACCACAGTTCTAAATTGTTTACTTCCGAGCTCCATGAGAAAATCAGATATATTTCTATAGGGTCCATCAAGAAACTGTTTTGTGCACCTGCAAGTACTCAGGTTTGCCCATCTCTGATGATGCTTCCTATGAACATCCACTTTGATCAGAGATCCGAGGCTAGCCCTTTCATTCCCCATGATCCACATGTGACCAGAAACCCACAGAAGGGACACCTTGTTGTGAATACACAACCTCTCCGTAGACGACTTGCAATCCCCCAGTAACTTAGATGTTATCCTAGGGCCACTCAGAGCCATCAAGACTACCTGGCTATCCGAAAGGAAAGCAATGTCCCTCCCCTTGATTTGCATATCAATGGGTATTTTCGCTGCCATTGAGGTGGCGAAGACTTCAGCTTGGAAGACACTGGTGTGGTCTTCCAAGTGAGGACTTCATCCCAATGTCAGGTTCAAGAAAGTAGACACGTGCTCCAGTTCCCTCATTAGTGAGAGAGCCGTCGGTGAAAGTTTTTAGACCGATCCGGGGAAGGCTCGATAAGGCACTTCACTCAGTCCACGATTTCCTTACAGGAAAGCTCACAAAGAAGCGACGCACAAAACGAAGCTCAGGTACCACCGCACCACGTGTCATACCGGCCAGAGCTGTGATGACACATATAAAGATGCTTCTCAGATCACAGATCGAAAATTAGAATAAATGCCAAGATTCAATGATATCAATATTGTATTATATACAGAACTTCACGCCTTTGTGCTCTGTATCAGAGAAAACATCAAAAGTGAATACAGCACCTACAGGATCTATATTATTTTTGATACAAAAACCGCATTTATGGCTCTCTGTTCAAACCGTTCTAAATACAAGCTGACATGAGTATGTCATTAAGATTTATAAAAATTAACGCACTTAAATCTGGGAGACACGTAAACAGCAATATTCGAAGCAGGTCAGGAATAATAAAAAATCAAGCTTTACGAAAAGCAATATATTTCTGCAGGATTCCTACCACTGTAGCTAAAGAAAAGTTAATTGGGGTGCAAACAAAACAACCCAAGTCGAATTTCATGTTGGAGCTTTTCCTCCAGTTAGTTAGTTCCTCCAAACAGTTATTATTAGAGAAGCTTTCCATAGGAAATACCACTGAATTAAAGAGGCATCCTTCCAGACAAACACATTACCCACTACTCAAAGGAAACTGCCGATTAAACGAGCATCTATTGTATACTATCAAGCTGTCTAGAGAGAGAGTTTATGAAGATTATACGAAGATGAAAAAGTAACTCTTGAGCATCGTCTTCAGACTTCTTTGGCAATACTTTCCGAAAACATCAGAAGTAAAATGCAACTCACTAAAAAAAAATACTTGAAATCATCATCAAAATTACGTGACTAAAAGAGAAAAATCACAACAGGTCCATGAAATTCCAGATATCAATGATTGGGACGGGACGTATAACACTCTCAATAGTACAATCAACAATCATTTTAACTCGACTAAACTCGAGCTAAACAAACAAGGTAAAATTCAGTAGAGATATTTGGTTTCTTTTTAATAAGATCCACACTGTAATTAAAAAAAAAAAATTTTTTAGCAAACATTTTAACAAAATAGTTTGCAATAAATTTACATTTTATTTATACTGATATTTTTACAATATAGGCTGGAATCATGTTTATATATCAGTTTTATGCTTTCATTCCTTTTAATCAGATTATTTAATATCTTTGATTGATGGACCATTTTAAATTAATAATTAACTTAAGTACAATAAATTAGATACAGCACCACAAAGACTTCCAGTTTCAAGCTACACAAACAATTTAACTAATAAAATTTGTTAATGCTTACACTACTCTTCGAGACTAAATTAAAAATTTCTTCTCACCTAATTACCTAACTAAAAACTATAAATCAACAGTTTTTTTTTTTTTAATAAATAAATTCTTAATTTCTAAAGTGCGTTAATAAAACATTACGAAGTCAAAGGAAATATTTTTCAAATTAGAAAAAGGTCAGAGAAAGTTACGCAGCCAAAATGAAGCATCCGTCATTTTGGAAAGAGTAGAGATATTTCAAGCATAGTAGTTATAGGATCCCTATTTAACCCACAGAAATGAAAGTTAGTATAAATTCAAAATAAAGTCGACAAACGAAATCACATCGCTCATGTTAAGGAGTAATTGACTAATTCGAATTTCATTTTGATTACATGGAACATGTCTAAAGTCTGACTTTTTTTTTATATAAGGAATGTGTTATGTTTTATTAGTTAGCAAAAAGTTAATTTCTAATGTTAAATCTTTTTTTTTACTATTTATACTAAAGTGGTACATGCAGAATTGCAGAGTGGATGTGTAGAATTGAGAAGTGTGTGTGATGTGGGTGTAATAAGTTATGAAAAAATAGTAAAGTTATAGTGAAGAATAAAAAAAGTATATTCATGTGTTTAATTTATAGATTTTTTTTGTGGTTTTTGAAAATATTCTCTCTAAGTTCTGAACAAAAAAGTAATTTAGAGAAGTAAGCTATAAAAATAAAATTTTGTGTTACAACACAGCTAATATTTAGAAAAAAGCAGGGCAGAAAAAATTAATTAAATTAGAACAACAATTATTAACAATTATAGATTTTTAGTGATTTCAATTTTTTTTTTGTATTTTGTCAGTGATTATTTCATATTCAGTCTGTTTTATAATTTTTAAATTGTATGAGTAACTCCTTGTTTATAACATTCGAGGAAGCAGATTGATAATTTCTTAACCTTTAAAATTTTTTATTGCGAGTGTTCTTTAGGAGCGTAAGTATTTCATATGGAAATCAGCTTGATTTCTGAAGCAATATTTACAGATTTCACGCATATATTTCTTGTTCTCTGAAGCGTTTCAGTAACGTTTCTAAAGTACTTTGAAAACCTGTCAGAAGCGTTACTGAAACGCTTTGAAAACACACAGAATGAGGAAACAAACTCGGTTTCCGACATTTTTTATTGAAGCATATGGAACAGTCTGCCATCTTCTGTCTTTCTTTGGGCTTACAATTTGCGAAAGTTCAAGAGTGGCGTACATCAGAACATTCTTCATTCTTCTCCTACCTGCCATGCTGTGCTTTGCATTATAGGATCTACTCTGAGCTTGGCTCAATTGTATAAAAAAACAGCTTATTTTAAAAACATTTCTAAAAGTAATTAAGTGTGATGTGTGTAACATCAACAAAATCTTTACGGCGGATCATCCGTCATATTACAACTCGCTCTCACAAATTCTATGAAAATTCGGAATGACAACATTCATGAATCAAAAGTCTATCTGTCTGTCTTTAACTCAACTACAGCCAAGGAAGACTATTTTTTTTTCGTAGTAACTTATCTCAAAAATTGAAAAAATTGATAACAATTTTCAAAACGAGTACCAAAAATGCCCGTAAATAATAAATTGAAATATTTTGGGGGCAGCGAGCAGTGGGAAGGTATATCAATGTACTCCTAATGGATGCAATACTTCAATTGACATACAATGGATGGCTGGGAAGTCGGTTGGATGGATTTAGTAAATATGGAATGTATGTGTAGTTGGACGAGTAAGTAAATTGATCCAATAAACAGAGGAAATTGCATGCATGAATGAGATGGACGTATAAATTCATACAATAAACTAGATATGAGGATCTATTAATGGTGTTGGATTCTATGGATGATGGGTAGATGAAAAGTCTTTTTCTTCTACTTTACAAATTACAAAAAGTACAACTATGTGTTCGTCAATATATAACATTAATACACGCCACCTGGCCGATCTTAGAAATAACTGTATTGCCGGCCAATTAAGTGTTCTGGCTCTCCCGCACGTGTTGGTTTAGATAAACGAACACTGAACGCAGAAATATATTCGAGAGTTTGCAAGTGTAATGAAAAGCATCACTAGCAAAAAAGTCTCAAGGAAAAAACAATAATCTGGTCCAAAAGCCGAACCAAGCGGATTAGATAGTACCTCCGCCCGCGATGGAAGGCAATCCCACAAATCGACATTAACGTTTTATGATTATGACGTCTTCTGCCAGAATTTCAAAGTGTCAATTTTCGTTTTTACTTCGCTCTTTGCACTTCAGCTTAACCCGCTGATAAAGAGTTGAGATCCGCTGCACTAAAATCGTAAAGTTCGACAAATTGAGTTTTATGCAATTCGAGAAATCAATAAAAACTAAAAATCACGCAATTATTTTAAACCTTTTAACGAATAAGGTCAATTCAACTTTTTCTTTACTGATATCGGATTTCTTCTTGTAATAGCTTTAATTTTTACTTTTCTAATATTAGTTTCTCCTTTTCTATTTCATTTCATTCTTAAAGAATTGCAAGAGTTTTTGTATAAAAGACCTTTTGTTCTTGAGGCTCTTCTGGAATAAACCTTTTACTTGGTGGAGAATTTGTTTCATGCTGACTATGCCGCTGTTTTTGAGAAGGAGCGTTTAAGTTGAATTCTCAAACGACTGATTTAAATCAACTTGTATATCTTCCAAGCTATCGTTCAATGCCTGCCAATATTACTTATAAAGTACTATTGAAAATTACACACATATATACAAAACGGAGTATTTTCTTGGACTACTGAATCGCGTCGTCACCGCTCTGATTCTCACCGGCTCAAATATGTTTGGAAAACCTATGTACGAAAAATAATAAAAATTGGTTGTACATGAAAAAATGTTTGGGGGTGCAACGGCTTTTTTCAAAAATCTAAGACTGGCTGCATTTGAACTGAAGAATTTTTAATATTTTACCGAAGATTTTGAATCAATATCATAAAAATTGTGGAAAATAAAACGGCTGAACAAAATGTTACATATTTATCAGCCTTAAGTTATTTGGAATTTGCTTGAATCAAGTTTTACGAAATCTGAAACACTTTCTAATTACTAGTATTGTCGTCAATACCTTTGCCAGATTTCTTATACCGTATAAGAAGTAAGCAGGTGGTTTTTTCTATTGTTTTTACGTTATTCCTTTGTAGGTTGTTCTTTTATGTCTACAATCAAAAACAATTGCTTCTTTGTGCTCCATATTCAATTAACAACGAATACAGAATGTTCCACCTTTTTCTTATTTAAGAATGCGCACTTAGCAGCTGTGCAGCGGTTACGTTTTGTTTATATATGTTTTATTACAAATGAATGCAGAGCTTAGCTAGTAAGTACGTTGAATCCGCTCATTGTTTTATGACTTCCTACATCAAAAGCTTTGTTCTATAAAAAAACAAAGCCAGGATTTAAGAAGATAAAATTTGTAATTGTATTAATAATTTCTAAGTGTTTCATTTGATCTTTACTCAATAGTCATTAAATCTAGATCCAAAATGTGTACATACTACGAGGAAAAAAAAATAATATCTTATAAATCTTTCATTTTATTTTGATTTTTCAAAATATTTACCATAAATTTAGGTCTATTAGCATATTGTAACTTATAAGCGGTATGACAAGCTGTTGTAAAAATTATGTCAATGATCTTAAACAAGAGCCACGTGATATCAAAAAATCAAAAATAAATTTGTCCTTTTATAGACCACATTCATTACCACCGCCGCCGGCTGTTGATGTCGTTTTTGTTGATTGACCTTTTATTAAAATGTCAAACGTGTCGAGTTTTTTTTTTGCCAATTATTAACCACTGGTTGTTCATTCTCTTGGTCATCTCTACTCTACCCATACATGTACATACATTCCCGGAAGAAATTTTCTGCAAAAAGTTGGCAATTATCCAATAAATGCACGAAGTTTTTGTGGTTCACTCATCTGTTAGCGAGAGTTCACAGTAGAATCGTTTTGAATTTACTGCGTTCAGCTGACATTTTAATTCCATTAAATTTGCTGACTTAATCCTTCTCTGCCATACTACTACCAAAGACTTTTCGTTTTTAATTCATAAATTTCTAGGAATAAATTAAAATATAATTTTCTGTGGTTTGTTTGTTTTTTTCTTTTTCGCCCATATAAACTTTGTTATAAAATAATATCAAAAGCGTTCAGCTTGTTGTAGCTTATTCAGATGGTGTGTAACATTAATTCATCTTCATCATTGTATAAGATGTTGGCAGCTTTTAGAGTAAAATACCGCGAAGATTAAGGTCAATGCGAGGTGATGATCCCCTTCGTCTCTAGTGCATTGAGCTTAATCTTTTGATCCAAATTAATTGCGTAAATTATTTTAACGAAATCAAAGATATTTTAGACTTGCAGAGGTCTATTTTAAAAATAATATTTTAAGAGTTTAATTTTATTAACAATTTATAAATTATGATGCAGTTGGAGGCGTATGAGATGATGTTACACAAAGAAGATTTATATTTCAGTAGGTAGTAGAGGTATGTGTGGTATGTTTAGTTTAATTTATGATAATTCCGGAAAATGAAATATATTTGATTTATTCTCTAATTCTAGAGCATTTGAAGTTAATAATTAATAATTTTTGATAAAATATAATTTTGCATCATCCTTGCCTTGATTGGTTCGTTGACGGAAGATAGAAGTAAGAGGTAATAGATAGAGCAATGTGATCACTAAGAAGGCATATGATGCTAACACTTACATCTCTTTCTGGCTTTCATTAAATTGGTTTAGCAATTTTTGAACCATATTGTTCTCCGGCTTAGAAGGCTTTTGACGTGTTTTATTAAAGATTAACACAGTCTGCAGGTGGGATCGGTGATTCCACTTCCATATAGAAGACGTGTAATACTATTTATTGACCGTATGGCCTTGCGAAAGGAGTTCATATTGTACTATGCCATTGCAATTAAAAAAAACAGAAAAGAAAGCTTTGACATTCGATCGAACTTGTCGTGTTTTGTCATACGGACAATTGAGTCTTTGTTCTTTTTATATAAACACATTCACGTTTCGTCATCTGCTATGACTCGATTGAGTAATTCTTGAGTCGTCAGTGTCTTAGCCCAACATTTTTCTCAGTAATGCTTTTGAAAATTCAACAATTTAGGAACAAATTTGGCTATCAGTCTTTTGCATACTAAAAATGTTGCTTTGCTTTGTGTGAGCTTTGTATAAGACATCAACTTGATCAGCAACTCTCGCTTATAGTGGTTCATCAGCTCTGTCCTTTTGTGTCTGCAGAACAGAGCAAAAGATATACAAAAGAACGCCTCATACATTATCATAGAAGGTTTAAATGAAGCGAACGGTACAAATAGCTCGCTTCAGTCGACAGAACATTTGTTCTCTCCAATATATGGAAGTTCTAGAGCAAGGTACACAAAAGAACATAGTTATCAATTTTTTCCAAATTTTTATGGGTAGTTGATGTGCTAGGATGATTAGCTCTCTTTTCAACTTCAATGTTTTAACATCCCTCTTGAAATGCTTCAAAAATTCTTCATTTCGACATTTCATATCCTCGTCAAAAGCCCTTTCCAACATTTACATTAAATTTCAAAATAAAATCAATTTGGCTGAAAATAGACATACATATAATCACAGATAGTGGTATCTCAACGTAAGAAAAATCGAAGTTCTCAATTGAAAACGAACACGAAATTTAAAAATTATAGTTATTTTTTGTTGTCACACCTCGTATCGTGTATGTCAATTTTCACACCAAGGTCCATGCACCAGTGTTATCCACCGATTTGAAACTGATTGTAAAGAGAAAGGTGTGTCAAGGAATGATCTGAAACTGATGTGTGCTCTAGTTCGAATTGCGGTCATACAATTGGTGGTTAGTATGGTTTCAAGGAGGCGATCATTGTTTCCGTTAATATCTTGTATGATTAACTACATAAATTAAAAGATGGACTCAAGTGGAACTGTCGATTGGGGACGAATCAAACTACCATTAAGATGAAATTTTGGAGGAGTGGTGGCCGCTAAAGTATGAGAGGACCATAATGTGCTATATAGACTAAGGAAGCAATTTCGCTGCACCTTTTCCAATATATCACGCTGTTTGCATAACTTTCCATCAGGTTATGATGTGTCAGATGGCATTAAGTACATATATTTAGTAAATCCCATCTTATTCCTTATTTTTCTCCAACAAATGACGAAAGACCTAAAGTTCAACGTTTTGCACAGTATAGTTCTTCGATATTTCACTCTATATTCTCTAGTTCCAAAAGCGTCAATTAAGGGGAAGTTTACTATAGAAATTTGTATTTTACTTGCGAAAAGGTAGAGATTGATTTCATCGGATTTAAGCACAATCCAAAATCTGTGGCCCAATTATTAACTAGACTAATTCCATTTTCAACTAATCCGAAAAGATTCGTTCTAGAGTTACTAATTACTGTGGCGACATACCAATTGGTTTTTCTCGAACGACTAACCTTGTCCAGTTTTCTTTGAACCTGACTGAGACGACATACAGTTCATTTATGTACTGCGCAATCTGTTGACAACACAAAGTCATTGTCGTTGAGTTTGCATTTTCAAAGGGGTCACTGTGTATAATAGAAAATTTTAGTAATTTAGTTAAATCATAATCATTTCATTCAAAGTTGAAGACGATAAAAGAAGATATATCACCTCAAATCTCGATTTTCTGTGCATTCATTAAATAGATTAAGACCAGTAAAAGGACAACTCCACTGCACATTTGAAATTTTAAGAAATCATTAAGAAAAGTTAGCGATTGCAAGCATGCAACACGTAACCTATGCACTCTCTATGAAATATAAAATTTCACTGCAGTTACACTTTTATAAAAAAAATGATTGCATGTCGTCCATACGTACTTAACGGGTTTTGTTTGCTTTCGGCATCGAAACCGAAAGATTCAACTTAAATCGTCTTTAGACAGCATCACGTTTTAAAACCGGACAGATCTTTAACCTTACTGTATGTCGTTATTAATATCATTTCATGGGTCTTATTCTGTGTGTAGAAATAACCTGATTTTGAAACCTGATTGTTTGTTGCCGCACTAAAATCGCTAGGTCGACGTCCATGTTGCATACTACTTTTATATCGCTTCGGGATAAAGTTGACCATGAGATCGTTTAAAATGAGCACCTATAATAAGCTAGGAGAACCAGTAAAGTTGGTTAATTTTTGGTACTGATTATGTAGATCACTTCAAATATCTTTCAGTACGCCTATACTGATGTGTTAATACAACAGATTATGCTAAAGTTCTAAATATGGCCGACAGGAAGTCGATCTAGTACACACAACTCGCACGTAAACAAATAAATATTAGTATTTCTATGGAGCTACCACTATTTCCCCAGAAGAAGTCAAGACAAATTGTACTGAATAGTTTGAACTTCTTTAAGACTATTGGGCGATTATAGTTTGTTAAGCATCATCTTACCTTAGTTTCTTATTCTATCAAGGTGAAAAATATTGTTTGAATGATATGTTTAGCTGATAATTTTGATAGCATATCTCGCTAAAATTTTGGACTAATTATTTTCTAAGGAGACGTTTTATTCCCTTTGTTAGGACTAATTTAAAGAATTTTCATATTTACATACTTAAACCGAAACCAAATTCATCTAAAACTCTTAATGAAGTTATTTATTTATGCAAAGTTACGGTTCTGTTTAACAAACTAATAAACTGGCTGAAAACTTTACTTCAACAAAAACTTGTTTAAATACATTTCGTCAACTTCAAAAATTAGCAGTGGTCATTTCACATTAAAAATAGTCATTGTAGTAGGTCCTCGTATAACTAATGGCACACAGTTTATTCCATTAGCGATGAAAGTTGAAAACTTTTTTAAGTTTTGTTTGAACTTTTTCTCCACATAAACAGACAAAATTGAAAAAATCACTGCAAATCTTGACTGATTGAAAAGAAGAAGTTTCTAATTTAAAAAGAAAAAATAAATTGTACAAAAATTGAGGCAGAAATTTACTGTAAACAAAAATTTGATGTTTGTTTTTTTGCTGACAAAATTAACCTTCATAATAGAATTATTAGCACAAGAGTAATACATAGGTATAAGTATTAGAAGCAAGAAAAACATCATTCTTAGAAGAACTTACCTTGCATGACCAGAATCTCCTTCGGAACTTTGTCTTGAGTGTTGACTGTGTGAAAAACTACTATACCCGGAGCCCTTAGACATCTGCATATGGAAAAAATTGTGATAAAAAAATTAAAATATACACAACGAAAAAAAAATACAATACATACTTGACTAGTATTGCTAGAATTCCTTGAGTGTCCCAATTCGATAACACCGACACCACCTACATTACTATTAGTTATACATCCTCCTCCGCCTCCACCTCCACTGCCACCAGTACCACCAATTCCTCCACCTGGAAGCACCTGTTGTGCGTTTGTTAATGATGATAATGATGGTGGCGGATATGATTGTAGAGAATCTGATGCTATTGTAATCGGTTCTGATGATTCTGATAGCCCCGAGTCTGTTACAATGGAAGCGATAAGAGCATTTGTGTCCAATTCAGCTTGATAAAAGTCAGGCTTCTTTTTTGTTAATGAACCGAAACCAGACGATGTCTGGGATTGTGTTATAGAATCATCACGATTCGATGATATTGGCCTATTATTACTACATGTGACACCACCAGATGATGGAGCTGTTGCAACAACAGCGTTAGGAGTTTGTAATGATTGGGATGTCATTGCTGGAGTTGAATCAACTACAGTTTCCAAATCATCTTGGGATGGAATTTGTTTACTTTTTAAGTTTGGAGAAGGACTAAAATTATAAAAACTTGATTAGAATCTATATAAAAAAAAAATTATAAAATGTAATAGATGAACTTACGCTTTAAATAATATATCACCGCTAAGCATGTGCATTTTTATTGATACACGTAACATTGAATTATCCAGTCGATGCCGCTGGTCGTAACCTTCTAGAAGAAAACGACGTGTAATTTGTCCAGAACCAGCGAATTCGGCAAGATTTAAATCGATAAATCCTAATTTGTAGTAGCTGCGGCCACCTTTCATTTCTTTACGTATCGATATACGAAGAAAACATGGATCTAGCACGCCAGTTGATGCATTTGCAGACATTTTGCAAAGAAAATCAAATCGTTGATTCCATTTTACTGTGTGATTTTTAACTTCTTCCCTGTAATAAGATTTGGGGAAATTATGATGTTTGTTTTTTTTATAATATTGTATATAAAAGTTCTTGTACTGCAGTATAACTTATATAATAATTATAACTATTAAAATTTTCTTTGGTATATTATGAACTAAAGTGATGTCATAAATTTAAGTAAAGCTTATTAGTAAAACAGGTTTGATATTGCAAAACAATTATAAACCGTTCTAATTTGTTAATTTCCTTAATGGCATTTACGTTGATTTTCTGGTGAGTTTACTCAATACTAGACTCGCTCATAAAGCAAAGGAATGTCTTAGCTCATTTATACACACGAGCTTTGCTTCCTAACTGATCACAATCAAAGTCACACTAAAGTTGTATTAACTATTATACAAATGTACTTTGCTTCACAAGTCACACTTGATTCGTTTACACTACTAAGGTAACCAAACTTTTATACTTAGTTTAAGATTGAGCATAAATTGAAATCTGTTCTATGATTAGTCGGAATATTAAGGACAAAACCTTTTTATGACATCTCCCATTCCATGTTTTCTTTGCCCTCCTATAACATTTAGTGATATCAATAGTTAAATGAACAAGTAAATGTCCAGTAACTTTGTCCATAAAGAAAAATAATTAATTGAATTCCTACAGCAAGCGGCAAATTTTATAGCTGTAATATAATTTGGTGAAGACGAATCGATCAGACTGTTAGACTGCCAAGACGATATTTTGGTAGACATCGTTTTTATTCGGCACAATATTCTAAAACTGCAGGTTGTCTAGTGACATGTTTGGACGGCCTTCAGTTAAATGCTTGCGTTTGCCAAATACTCATGTAGATCATTGGAGTAGATTATTACTGAAAAATCATATTTTAGATTGTCGTCGAAATTTTCTTACAATATGAAAAACGATCTATTGTTGTATCAACGAATTAAGGTGAAATCTCTTGTTACACTTCGAAAGATCGTCCAACGGTTTACTAGATGTTGAAGTGTTTTATAAATGTGCGATAGGATGTCAGTGGTGATCCAAAAGAAATTCGCACTTTTTTTACCCATGTGGCAGGCCATTGAAAATACAAAAAAGTTCAGCGATTAGATAGATATCAGAAATGGAAGCAGTCAAACGATTTTAGGGGAAAATGCGTGCGAAATTTTTTGTATTTGGTGAAGTAAGATTGTAGAAGACACCGATTTTCATCAGTCAGTATCAATAAATGAGACTTGCATTTACGAGTTTTATCCGGAGAAGAACGGCAAAGTATGCAGTAGAGGATGGAAGGAGAACTGTGAAGTAAAAAAAGCGATGAAGACCAAATCATTGTCAAATAGTTGTTCATTATTTGTTCGCACCTTAAATCAGAGTAAATACTAGTACATTCTATATGACGGTGTGGAAATACTTTCGAACACTTCAGACAAATTTGTATATCACAATCATATAAGTCAGCGCTTGGCTTAAAGAGCAAACATTTTTGTTGTATTAAGATACACCACAGGTGGTGAGTGTTAAAATTCTGAACATATAAAAAGCAAAGTGCCCGATGCGAGGTGTATGCGATCAGATTTGAGGGCGAATAACCGATAGATTCTCAGTCATGGCAATGCTCCCGTTCATGTAGACTTTTCTTTTCTTCTCTTTTCTGTGATCATAGTGCGTGAAGAAACTGATAGTAGAAAAAACCTCGTTTGCTGGAGAGACGAACAGAATAAAACTTGCAGCATTTTTTGAATCAGTGGAAAAAGTCAGTACAGAGTGCATTATAAGCAAGGAGAAGGACACAAAGTTACTCTGTAGAATCTGTAAAACAATAACATTCCAATCGTTTGCTGATCTCTTGTCCAAACCTTGTATATAAAGTGATCGTATCTGAATGCCGTATAATAAAATCGACCAAAACTAAATCCCGAAAATCAAAATTCTGGAGAAGGAAATGCTGCAACAGAAAAGCACGGGAGGCAAAATCGTTGAAAATTATTTTATCTCGGAAAATGCATTCTTTTCCAAATGTTAAAAAAATTAAATTTTTAATGTTCCGAAATTTATTTTTATGGCACTTTCTATTGGAAATTTTTTTATTTTCTGGATACAACACACATAAGTAAAATAAAGTAGGCCTTAACACTGCAGACTCTAAACAAAAGAGAAAGCTCTGCATCCGGAAGAGTTCAAGGTTCGAAGCCGGCGGCCGAATATTCGGTTCATTATTGCGTTAAATGTCATGACCAGAGTTGTCAACTAAAATTTGCTTAAAATCTTGAATTTAGCCCTAAAAATCTTGAGCAATAGTAAAAGTAAATATCTTAGATCCTCATTGTATAATAATTTTATTTTTGGTGTAGATTTAACAATTTTTAACACAAAGTAAAAAATTAATAATATTAATTAACGAAAACATGACTGAGTTTCACAACTCATTGGTTGTCTCCAGAATTCCAGCTGCAAAGGAACTGAATAATATCGCAGCTCGGTGGGATATTCAGCAAAGCAAAATACATTTACTCGTTCATGATTGTGGCGCTAACATGGTAATAAAAAGCGTTCTAGTGGCCGACTAGGATTCTGCTAAATGTTTCATCCATTCGCTTCAGATAGTTGCTAATGCGTCATTGAAAGTCCAGTCTGAAGTATTAGAAGTGATTACCACTGGTAGAAGTCTTGTAACTCACTTCAATAATTCCGGTTTGGCACAAGAGCTGGAGATTCAAAAGGAGCTAAGCTTACCAGAGCATCGATTAGAATATCAGCACGAGGTGGAGTTCTACCTTCTTTCTATCTTCTATATGAAAGAGCGTTTGTTGAACCAAAAACGGGTTATCTGTTTCATGTGGCTAATAACGACACACTTCTAATTAAATGACAACAGTAGCAGTGTGAAAAACTGTTGAAGCCATTTGAGGAAATAACAAAAATTACTAGTTCAGGCCTTTATATCCGAGGTAATACAGCATGTTGCTTCATTAAAAAAGAACTTGGGCAAGGATGAGACTACCTAAAGAACATCCAACTTACCTCACATAAGAGCCACCTTGAAAGCTGAATTAGAAAGTCGTTTCAACTTCTTAGGACAAGATCTAAATTATCTTATTGCAACATTCCTAGACGCAAGATTCAAAACAAACTATTTGAAGCTGAAAGAGCTCGATAAAAGATTTTATTAGAGTATATAAAAATGTCGTGTGATGAGTCTTCTAACAGTGATAGTTGATCGCTATTTCCATCTCCAACGCCTGCTAAAAATTAACAAAGGAGATGAAACGATGAAACTGAATCAAATATGACTCGCAAAGCTCACGAAACCATTTGGGATTGTTTAAATGAAGTGGCAAATAAAAATAATAGTCAATGTCACGGAAAAAACGATATTGCAAGTGAGCTTGAAGACAGTTCGAATCGATCACAGTCGGGACCCTGACATTTATTATTCGAAACAGTACCCACATTATTTGACAAAGTTTGCCAAATTGTGTCTTTCCCCCAGGGTGGTGATTCTAATCTTTTGTCGTACTTTCTACTGCTTTTTGTGTGTTTTTATGAGTTCAGCAAGCCTTCCAACACGTAGAATGAACTGAAAATGACGCTTCATATCAAAAATTTAAAAATATCATTTCGAATTTAAGCACTTGTGTTGCTCTAAGTTGGTGTCGAATATCCATTTACGATAGTTTATAATTTTTGTCACAGCCAGGAGCAGTTGACTAATTTGTCGTACGTTTAGGCGTATATTCTGACGTTTATTCAGTTCAAATTCATTTTAGTTTATTCTGTGGTTGATGATAATGATAAATTTTGAATATGGTGTATATAAAAGTACGACAAATTTGTGGTGAAATGTCAAAATATGTGACGAAAATATACCCCTAAAACTACGACTAAAGATCAGAATCCGCACTTGAATTTCTGCGATTTTTTACAATTAACTACGGAGTACTTCGAAATCCTGCATTGAATTCTGTTCCAGCAGTTAGCATTCCTTAATTGGGGTGAAAGAATTGTAACAGGAACGATTAAGTAAAAGTTGTTTAACTACAAAAATGAGTAGCGTGGACTTCACGATACAAGTTTAACGAAAATGTTAAATTTTAAATTCAATTTGAAAATGGTATGTATACTTAATAAAACAAGAAGAAAACCTTTCTTACCTACTACTATATTCCTGAAATGAACCTCCATCTAATAAACGTATTTTAGCGAATAGCACCTCATTAACTAAGGCAACTTCAACCAATTCTTCTAGCTGCACCTCAACATTGAACTTGTACTTCTTCTTTTTCATCATAAAGGCCATTCCTGGGGCACCAGGCCCAAGTAATGTCATTCACCGTATGTGTGATTCCCCTCAACTACGGAGTGTCGTCCATTCAAATTCGTTATATTATGTAATTGTTCAAGCAGGAAGTCCTCAGCATAGGTTAGATTTATGAGTTGTGACCTAGAAAAAAAAGGAAAAAACAAACAGGATAAGATAAAATCAATTATAATTTTAATTTGTTTGAAAAAAAAAAAACTGAAAAACTAGGACAATGGAATTTTTAATGTAATTACTTCGTAAATTTTAAATCTAATTCCTTTGAGAAGGCGGAAGGAGGAGGTGATTTAATTTTAGGTCAAATCTTAATTTCTCGAGTTGATGAGGGATTTAAATTAAGTCTGGATATTCCAGCTCCTGCTGGAGTAGAACGAGAAGGAGATATCATTACGTAAAAATTACGCTACGAATGACTGGATATTTTATAAAGTTCTATGTATTTGCTGAATGAAAACGACAAACAAAATGCATTAGGAGGAGGGACTTGTAAGGCTCAATAGTCAGCGCGATTTAAAATTGCAGTATAGCTGCGGACAATGTGGCGACGACTAAATATCCATCTTCAAGTATTGATTTTGTAATTTAGAATTGATGAGGCAAAAGATATCGGGTAATATCCTCTCGTGGATGTTATATACTATTCGTAATATCATTTTATATATATGTATATATATATTTTTTTTTAGATAGAAAAAAATAAAACGGAAGTGAAGGGATATTTATGCAAGTTTTGTTAGCATTAGCTGCCATTACCTAACGTAGCATGGAAAAGTATATACACTACTTACCAAGTACTATAGCTGCCCTAGTTGTGATTATTTTAATCAATAACTTGGAAAAAATATTAATAATAATAGAGTAAAGGAAAATTATGTCATCCAATTAAAAAAAAATCATTACTTTTAGGACATTTAAAAATAAATACAAAAATTAATTTCAGTTCTTATGTACATACTTGTCACATGTTTTAAGTCTATCTCAATGTAATTTGAAATTAATGCGGAACTATTTAACTACATAATTATAGTTTTTTGTTTATTAAATGCAAAAAAAATTAAATTATAGCATGGCTGACTACCCATGCAACGATAAATTTCATACTTCATATATTTTCGCTTTTTTATCGTTAAATTATCGTGTGACCATAAAAAATTTGTCGCTATTTATTTAAAAATAATAATAAAAAAAAATGCTAATTTGCGTCAAGCTTACATAGCTACATATAATACGCATTCAAGCAGTCAAACAATTATTAATGCTTGAAGGAAAAATTCCTATATAATTTGTCACATTATGTTTGCAATCTTTTTTCTTTACTATAAAAATGACTATTGTCCCCATCCGTATTATTCGCAATTACATGTATTTATTAATTTATATGGATTGGGAAGAAAAGTAAACTTCCGAAAAGAGAAGACCAAAGAAAATGAAGCAAATGCTGTAGATTCATACACTAAGGTGGTGAAACTACAAATTTATTTCAAAATCAAATATTCACGAATATCCAATTGATAATATTGAATGAAACACGATCCTTCTAAATTTTCATATGAATTAGATTAATTCCTTATAGACCTCTAAATCTATATAGACGGCACAAAAATATTGATCATTCGGCATATTTCTTTTAAAAAATTTAACTGCCGACAATTGCAAATCAAATTTTTGCAATTATGTAATGACAGCAATTTTTTTTATCATGGCATCTATTCTACACGCTACAAGGTATGCCCACTGACATATACATATATAAATGGACTGACTGATCTCCTGTTTCATGTGGCACAAGCTTTGATTTCAGGAAGTAGCTCTGACTGTCAAGGCTACCAACTGGCGTAAACTGGCGCTATATTTAAATTATGTGGGAATTTACTCATATGCATGACAGTGGGATTTACGGAATTTACAAGAAAAGTATTTGGGACTATTTGTATTGTTAAATTTTAATAATGAGCCGAAGGAAATGTCTTTCACAAGGCTGTTTTAGTAGGAAAGTTTTGATTACCAAGTCGCCAGTTTTCGAAATACGGCTGAACTTCAGCAATTTCTCGTTCCCCGTCGTCACAGTTCAGTGATAAAATATGCTCCCACGGAAAGAAACAGGAATATGAAATTGGTGCCATTTGCTTTCATGCATTTTTGGTTCAATGGTTCAATTTATATACATGTCAGTGGGTATGCCTAACAAGTCTTTGACATTTTAATCATGACGTCCCTCACTTTGGAAGCGCACAAAGTTAACAGAGCAACATAGACATATCTTGTATGCAGTATTCCTACTGTTATTTTTTATAATTAAAATGGAAATTACAAAAAATTATCAGTATAATTTTGAAAGTATGTCAAGTAGAAAATGTAAATAACTAAGCAACGCCTTCCTTTTAACACGTTGACGTAAATGACGTCTATAGCCGTCCAACGCTAGTGCTTACAGATGCAAATGACTGTTATAGCCGTCCTATATTCTTAGCATTCTAAATAAATGAATAAACTGTATATCAGTGTTAAATCCATTTGTTTCATATTTCTTCAATCTTGTTCTAAGAATGAATCATGAAATATTTCTTAATAATTAATATAGTCGTCTTTTTCAGTTCTTCTCAGATATAGAAAAAGATTGCGAAAAAGGTGCTCGTAGAATTTAATGACGTGCATAGCCGCAAGCATTTCATACATTTCATCTCACTCAGTCTCTTTTCAAGTTTGAAACTGAATTTACTAGAATAATTAAGTTGGTAGCGTTGTCAACAGATACGAAATGAATCACGAAATATTTCTTAATAATTAGAATAATAATTAGAAAGAGATTGCAAAAAGGGTTTATAAGATAATCAAACAAACATTTGGCAGCAACTTACATGAATTTTGTTGATGAGGATCCCTCCCCGAGGCGCCTCTGAGAGGTTCCATTGTGGCACTGGATTCTAGCTAGCGGGTCTTAAAATATATGTAGGCCTCATCGCTGCAGACGCCCCATGTGTGACTCGACCCACGACCCATGAAAGCATTTCCTATCAATAATGCCAGGCAAATGAGACGGATTGTCCAGGCCGATTTGATCTACTTGAAGTGTGCCGAATCGGAGACACATCCCTGAAGTCCCAGCAATCTTTGATCAGACGTCAACATGATTTTCTGTGCCAGAAGTCAGAGGTGTACCGACAAGCTGGTAACCTAAAAAATCCAGTCGGCCAGTACCCCTCTGCCTTCTTTCACCGAGATTAGCCGAAGGAACCCCGCGGTCAGTAACCTAACCAACTGATCGCAAAGCTTTCCCAGCCCTAACATCTCACTCTGATCTCCGACCGACGCTTGTTCAAGGGTGTGTCTCCAAGCCGTCGTTGAGGTAGCGAAGTGCTAGATTTTCTTCCTTAAATTTGCAAAGGCTTTATGCCGTAGGGTACCATGTAGGAGGGGTTCTGGCGCATTGTCAAGCCAGGGATTGGGGTAACACGTGTCTATTTTCCAAAAGGTATGCCGACCGCTAGGCTGGGGGGGGTCCTAAGCGGCACATTGGCATCCTGTAGTTTACCAGTTAACCTGGCTGGATGCCTTATAAGGGTTACCAGGATTGAAATTTGCACTAGACCTACAACGTCCCAGAAATATGGATATCACGGCCTCATGTCCTTGGCGTGATAGACTTCTAACGTTCTTCCCTGAAGATCTTCAAGCTCATATAAGGGTTTCCTTTCTTTGACTTAACCCGACACTTCACAAATTTACGTCCTAATTTAGCACTGGTCTGCTCCTGGAAATTGCTTCGGGCAAAATTCCGTCTGTACACTTCTTGACCCACTTTGAAACTAACATGCTTCGCTCTAAGATTATAAGCTTTTGAACCCTGTTCAAACGCATAATTCATATTTTCCTGCACTCTCGCACGGATCAATCTTAGTTTGTCTTCAGCGTCTACTCTTAGAGGTTCATTAGGAGTTCCAAGGTTCCTAAGGATGTTATAGGAACTCGCCTGATCAATCATCTGCTGACCGAAAAGTATCCGGTAGGATGAGAAGCCGGTTGCCGGATGCCTTTCTCATTGGTTTGAGAATCGGGAATTTGGAAAAGTGGTCAAGAGTTAGTAGTCTGCAGACATTTCCTTTCGCTGACCTGGGATATGGACTTAGAAAGTCGACGTACAGCTTTTGCTATGGTCTTTCTGTCACAGACTAAACTCCCATAGGTGGTCTAAAAGTGGGCTTCTTCTTCCTGAATCGGATCGCCTGTTCTCGGAACAGTCCGAATATAGACGAAGCCATCCTTGACACAGAAGTTGATTTAACTTTCTGCCTCAACCCCTCGTATTCCAACGAGTTGAAATATGGGGAGTTAAGTTCAACTTCCGGACCAGGATCTTCAGATGGTGAGAAGGTGTCACAATGGATTCGTGACAGAGCATCCGGGACGACGCTCAGGCTTCCTCTTCTGTGTTCGATGGTGAAGTCGAAACCTTGAAGCTTCAAACTCCACCGAACAAGTCTATCGCTGAGGTCCGTTTGAGATATCAGCCATTTCAAGCTCGCATGATCAGTCACTATATTAAACGGCATAAGTTCTATGAAGGGCCGAAACTTCTGTACACTTAAGATCGCTGCTAAGCATTCCTGCTTGGTGACTGTGTAATTTCGCTGTGCTGAATTCAACTTTTTGGAGAGGAGCAAAGGTAAGTTTCTGTTTTAACAATTCAAGAGACGTCTGGGCTTCAGGTGTCCATTGGAACTGACTGGGATTTTTCAGAGTGTCTGAAATGGAGGCAGTTAGATCAGCATAGTTCGGAATGAATCGTCGATACAATCCCGCAATACCTAGTAGGCGTCGGGCCTGCCCAACAGTTTTAGGTACCGGATAGTTTTATGTTTATAAGAATATATTTATTTCATTTTTACTAAATTATTCTCAACAATTATCGTTATGGTCTTTACAGCTACCAAGACGTCTATAGACGTCTTTTGTGTATCAGTGAAATCGAAGCTATTAAAAACTAATGACAGCTATAGACGTCCAACATTTTTTAGGAATATTTGGTGGAAAATACATTAATTTTATTCTGTAAGTATGATATCTTGATCGAACTCCTCAAGAACCAACTAATTAACAAAAAAAAACAAAAAGTCGTTTTTGTCGTCCATCACCGGTTTCAAAGTGAGCGTCAACGTGTTAAAATTTCGACGAGAAGAAAGTTGGACATAAAAGCGATTCATCAGTCACCCGCAATACCTGTACTGATTTAAAACTTGGTCGAAGAAGTTGCAAAAGTTAGAAGGTTAATATTTGCGGCTATTTCAGTAGTACGTAATTTATGCAAAAACAAGAAAAGTGACAGTTGGTCTAAGACTAATAATACATATTATTCCCTAGATGAACATAAAAGTTAAATAAAGTGAAAACCCAAGATTCTGTATGGCAACACCAAGAAGGGGTTGCCAGATTTAGTTCATTTTTGAACTTGTATTTACAATTTTTATGAAAACGCAGTGTACAAGATTTGATCTCTCCACGTTGACGCGTTCTTAGGCAGTGTCCAAATATATAGTGAAACCCCAAAGTTCTGTATGGCAACACCAAGAAAGGGTTGCCCGATTTAGTCCACTTTTGTGTTTTTTCCTATTGATTCACCATTCATCGAATTTCAGCTTTCTATACCAACGCATTCTCGCGCAGCGTCCAAATATATAGTAAAAAACGAAATTTTTGTATGGCAACCTTACAAAGGAGTAGCCCAATGGAACACAGCTATTATTTCTATGCATTACAAACGGAATGACAAACTTAGTATACTCTGTGACTTAATCTAGGGTATAATAATGTCTTCTTTTGCTACGTAAGTATTTAAGAAGTATGCTACACTCGAACACAAGGAGTGTCCCAATATTTTGCATAACGTTATATGAGAATTAATCGTCTAATGGGGCAAATATAGTGACTAATGCATCGATAGTAAGACCTGCACTTACATTTATATACTTGTACCTCTTGTGTGTGGTGACTAAGGAAACAAATTGGATTCTTGGACAATATAGGCTAATAGGCTTACAAAGGACGACTTGCGTAAGTAGTACGATTTTGAGGTTTTATTAAACTCCGACGTCCGACTCCGACTCTTGACGTCCTGACAGACATGATGCATGCTGTTTCCAATGAGATGTTGGGGGCAAATCGGGAGTGGCAGAGACAATCTAAGCCAGAGATGTGATCGAAACGTTTTAACATAAAAATAAATCACACACTGTAATCAAATGTAAACGACTTGATGGTCCAACAGATAGTATGGCCAAAAAAGAGTTTCCTTTGAAAGAGGGTACGAGGTAACCATTAGTGAAAGAAGCCAGATACGAGCTCAAGTATACTGACTCATTCCGGAAATATGACACAACAGGCGCATGGGTGTTTGATCCAGAAGTGGAGCTATCCATTCCGCTTGGTGCCACACCATGCAATTTTCAAGCGGAAGTCTATGCTATAGAGGTTGTTGAAAATAAGGAAAGCCTAAAAAAGGGGCTGCAAGAACTCCAACGACGAATTGGCTAAAACCGGAGCTGAATGTCCGTATACGGGTCCCTTTCCGACATTTGGCCTACTAAAAATCCACTTTAAGGGGGAACTGCTTAAGTGAGAAAACAGGTAACTGGATTTCCTTTGGTCTAGCGCGTCCGGTATCAGATAGGCGTAAAAATTCTTCACCCCTCTCGTGTGAACTTATTGGACTTAGCAGACAGTCGCTCAGACTCTTTGCTAACGCAGTCAATGGTCATTGCCCCTTGCGTCACTTCTTGAAGAATATAGGCAAATCCGACAGTGAACTGTGTCGACTGTGCGAAGAGGAAGATGAAACCTCGATGCCTGTTATATGTATAAGACTGCAAATCACTTGGGGTGAACACTTATCTCTCCAAATAAAGTCTGCAATCTAACCCTAAGAGCAATAATCGAACTCGTTAAAAGACTCGATTTTCCCTTACCACCTTAGGGGAAGGCACAATAGATCAACTGTGGTCGCATTGCCTGCATGGTGCTGGAGGCCTAGTCGCCCCTACTCTCAACATTAACATTAATCAAATGTAACATTAAATTATCTCTTCTTCATTTAACCGATAGATTAGACCGCCATTATTATGTGTCATGCAAGTGACATACATCCCTACTAGCAGCAAATAAAATTTGTGTAAAAGTCGAATTTTGATGTTTTTGTTAAGAAAGGACATATCCAAGACATCACAACATAGAAAACTCCCCTAAAAAATACATCTTTTTCGAGATAGAAGGGATTAAAAGTTCTTCCTCCATACTTTATACATATACCCTATAACTACTGAATGATACACTTTATTAAGATGATTTAAATTTTTATTAGATAGAGAAGCCTTGGGAGAGTTTTTATGAGTATGCCTATATTTTTTTCTCTTCCACCCTCTGTTTTGAATTTATATAGTTAGTTACATGAAAGTTTTTTTTTTAACTTCAAAATGCACTCTATATTCAAAATGGGGATAAACTTTTTAAGAAATTTTCAGTAGCCATGTTTAAAAAAAGAAAGCTAAAAAAAAACGCATTTTGGGTACATAATGGCATTTTAAAGCAAAGGCTTTGGGGTCTTCTTATATTACATTTCGAAATTTTGATTTTGTTGTTCAATATCTTCGAAACGGAGGCGACGAGGGTAAAAGTTATAGACCGTTGACAGGATTGCCTGTCTAACAAAATTTAAATCATATTCATATGTTGTATTATTCAGTAGTTATAGGATGATTTGTTAATTCATTAAATATAATCCTTAACTTTCCCACCATTCAAAAGATGCATTTTCAGACGGTGGTCAGAACTAATGTTAATCAAGGTCTATTGCTATATTCTTGAGATATGATTTTCTAAAAATACCAAATTCATCACAAAATCACGAAATTTTTAGGCTATGTGGTAGAAAGGAACAGAAGAATAAATGTGGATGAGCAACCACTGTTGTTTTCCCATACTAACTTTGAAAGTTTCATCGGAGACAAACGTATTTCTGTGAAATTCCAGTATAGAAGTAGTGTACACAATTTTATCTTCACTAATGGTGAATTCTTTTCAACAAAACCGAACAGGCACTGAACTGAACCAGAACCTGTCAAATCTACACCGAACTTAGCCCTGTCCCGAACGTGGACAACCTGAAAAGAATGCAAGAAAGTAGAATATGCGGAAATGCTCGTCCTTTACAATTTTAATAAAAAAATAAACCACTTCAATAAAATAATTGTATTTTCACAAAATGTCCACACATCCCCAATTTAATTACCAATACTTTCGATTTGACGTTTAGCTCCGAACCGTAACCACAAATTTTCATGGAACAAGAAAGTCCAAACCCGGGGCAGAAACCGAATATAAAATCGCTATGAAAAGAACATACGTGCAAAACAAGTTCTGTGTCGGTGTGGTGAAGAAAACACTTTAGGTGTAGGAACCGACCGAGTTATGGTTCAGTTCAGGTGAAAAGAATTCACCATAAGTTTGTATCTCTTCTCACTCTCCCAATTGCAGAGATATATTATGTAAACTGAAAAACAGACTAATATTGCTCTCGATCTCTCAGAAGGAATACTACTATCCTGTGGGGTTCCTGAAGCCTACTGAATTTGATTTAATTCCAAAGATATTCACGGTAAAAATGAGTTTTCTCAATCCGTTAATTCGTTAGAATACTTATAAAAGATTTGTAAATTTTAATCCACAAAAAAAAATTTGTACTTTTAATTAACTATTAATCATGTTGCTAAGTTACTAAAAAAAATATTATATAATTTTCTGAGCACACTCACACATACATACATATTCCCATTAAACCCGGATCTATATAGCAAAAATCAACAATTTTATCATTTCATCTGTAATCAAATTCATATAAATATCACAAAAACTACGGAATCTTGTCAAGAAAAGTGTTTTGAAATATGTGGATCGGAGTAGGGAACCGGTCTTTTCTGCAAATAAATCTTCAAAAAAACACGCGACCACACGACTCCAGTCTAAATATTGAGTAAAGTATTAAATTAATTTTCGCGGAAATCCCTACATTAATGTATACAACACACAACATACTACATGCATACATATGTAGGTAATAAACCACTGGAAATATAGTAAAAAAATGAAAAAAATTTATCACACATTTGCACAAGTGAATTACTAATTTCATTTTCGTTATCACTTTATCAACTTTAATTTAAAAGTCAATTGGTAGACTTGACCCTGAAGTGATTTCGTAACATGTGTGAATTGATTAACATTTTTTGCGTGATTCTCTTTTGTGATGATAACAAAATGTCTGGAATCGATTCAGCAATAACAATTGGAATATTACAAGAAAGGGGAAAGTAATTGCCTCGACCTTTGATTTTAAATATTATTAAATTGTAAAGTTATCATTTTTGAGGTCACAGCGACCGCTGATAACAAAGTACAGTGACCGTGTTTTTTTTTTATTTTTAATAATAATTTATAAAATATTGTGTAAAAGGTAATAAATATGTGTGTATAAAATATATTATTATATTTATAGATGTATGTAAATATACTAATAGCACACTTTCTCCTTTATTTAAGAATCGCCAATGCATACCTAAGTGAAGGAAGATAAATTAATTTGAGGTATAAGGTCAATTAGTATATACAGGGTGCCCCGTCTGTAGTCTTGCACCCGAAGGCTATGGATAGGTCATACTTAGATAAGCAAAGATTGTATCAGTGGGGAGGGGAAATCCCAACGGTTTCTGATATCAAGGGACTCAAAAAGATATTTGCGAAATTTTTTATAGATCACCCTGTAACTTTTGAACGTAACACCATATGATGATGATCTGTTAGATTGCAAATCGTTGGACCTTTCAAATAGTTTATTTAAATTGTTCCTCCTCTTTTCCGATTTGGATGGATAGATGGATGGTTTGAAGAGAGGTTGAAGTCCCCCGAGGGAGGGAGGACAGAACATAGGCCACGAAAAGGCCCATTGTTCACCCTCCAGACCCATGAGCAATGAGCATAGGTCCCAACCAGATGGTCTTATAAACCATAAAATTGGCTCCCAATCCTCATGCAATTGATCCAGGAAGTGTCAGCTAAGGAATCAATAACGTTTTCCAGAGAGAGCCGGACAGTAACAAAGAAAGTGAGTCACCGTTTCGGATTCCTCTCCGCATCCTCTACATATCGGACTTTCAACAAGTGCTAACCTATGTAGGTGACCCCTGAGAAAACAGTGTCCAGTAACAATAGCAACCAGAATTCTCACGGTATGTTTGTTCAGTCTAGCAGCTTTTTTGTGAAACCTTGGTTAGGTTTGCCCCACAGTTTCTTTGTTGTTTTACCCGAAGGGTCGTCTAACCAAAGACAACTGTGTTGACAATCGGCTCAAGTCGCAATTGTAGAGACAAGGTGTCCCGGTGCGATCCCAATTGTGGAGAATGGTGCTCATCCGCTTTTTCATTTCCGCCGACATCAATGTGACCATGCACCCAAAGAACGAGTACCTTATTACACTGAGAGAGGGAATTCCGGTTATTCTTACACTCCAGTACTAAGTTGGACGTTGTGAAGGGCTTTGACAAGGTCTTGACAGCCGTTTAGCTGTCCGAGAAGATAACAATCTCCTTATTCTCAGTATTTGAGCCAAGGAGGCTACTTTCAGCTTTAAGAATGGACTTGACCTCTCCGCCTGGAAGGCCGTAACATGGCTTTCCAGGTGTATGGCAATTTCCACATGAGGCTCCTCACAGAAGACGCTGCTCCGGTGTTGTCTTCAGAGTTGGAGCCGTCTGTATAAATTATGATGTCTATCAATGGATGAGCACAGAGTGTGATGCCCATTCATCCCTAGATGAAATTTTCGTTTTAAACTTACTTATCAGCATGGTTTCGAAGAGGTGGTCGCTCTCCCTGTCGATATCAGGTGCTATGGACCGCACAAAATCAAGGATGGACTCGTGTGGAAACCTGGTTCGCGAATGGATCCAGCCTTGATTCAGATGTAGTTTCAGCGCTGCGTTAGAGGCCTCCCTTCTTAATGTGTATCTGGATGGGGTGTATATTGAGGATAACCTCAAGAGCCCGAGTGCTGGTAAACTTGAATGCGCTGCTTACACTAAGTAGGCACAATCTTTGAATCTCTTCCAATATCTTACGATGATTGGCATACTCCATTGGCATACTCCATTGCTTTCTTGCATTCTTCTCCGTTTTGAAGTTATGGACCTACAAAATTAAATTAAAATTTCGGAATATTAACTCAGTTTTTTTTTTTATTTAACTACTATTTTTATAAAAAAAAAACGCCATCATCAACATCAATATTTCATATTAGATTTAAGAACCCCAAAAGCTTTGCTTTAAAATGAAATCATCTCTGTTTTTTACACTTTTTCTTGAACATATCCAACATTCTAAGAAATCCACAGCCTTTGGGTGCAGGACCACATACGGGACACCCAGTAGGCATAGCGTATCGATGTAGATTCAAACTAGAACTATTTTTGTTAATAAAAACAA
Source organism: Dioctria linearis (assembly GCA_963930735.1). Lineage (NCBI taxonomy): Eukaryota > Metazoa > Arthropoda > Insecta > Diptera > Asilidae > Dioctria > Dioctria linearis. The sequence goes on from OZ005744.1 coordinate 165,670,469, forward strand.
AAAAAATGACGGTATTTTTCGTGGTATAAGATATACCTACGTTCCTCTCACGTTAGAATGAAAATGTGAAATGACAAAAGCTTTGGGCGCACAAAACGGAATTCCATTGTGGGAGCACACAGTTTATTTATTTATTCACAAAAAAAAAAAAAAAAACTGATTACTACAAAAATATTTACAAAATGCAAATGTCCATAGCACTAAAAATTATAAATACAAAATGTAAATTCAAATATACAAATTAATATAAAAAAAGAAGCAGATATTAACTTTGCTGATTTTTGATTCTTAATTAAATTGAAGTCGATACATTCAGAATAATGATGAAAAAAACAATTGATACAAAGAAGATATCGGCTCTTGTCTACCATAATCTTTTGTGATTTGATATGAAATTTGGAAAAAGTCATGGAACGATAAGGAATAGAAATTCTCATGGTAGATACTGAGTTCATAGCTCTCTATAAAAATATTAAAAGCAAAAACAATTCTGGAATTATTTCGGCTCTTTACGAAAGATTCTAAGGAAAACAAGTTAAGTCTCTGCACATACCACTGAAGTGCCATATGATCATTCCAACGAAGTCGACGAATAGTAAATTTATAGATCTCTTATAAGATACTTACTTAAATGTTGAACTGCCTCGATGGCTAACGGGAACAGAGTAGAAAGGAGTCCAGACATACTCGAAAATTGGTCTACTTAAAATACAATAGAGAGACTATCTTTTTACGAAGTTCAGAATAACATTAGCCCATAATAGATCATATACGCGATCCTCGAAAGAATATCGAGAGTATAAATCAACGTTTTGTCGAGTCTAATTAATGAATTTCCATCTGCAGACTAGAATCAAACAAAGTGCAATGGACACTTCTTTCGAAAAAAAAACATGGTAGTGTGCACTTGATATTGAATTCAAAGGTAAATAAATAGTTATTTGAGTACCACGTATGGAAAATGGTTAAGTCAGAATTTATAAGAACACAATTGTTTTCGTCCGAAAGTATACGAAATAATTTGACGTCGTCAGTGTAACAAAGAATTTTGGAATTAGTCAGAATTGAATTTGCATTGTTGGTATAAATAATAAAGAGTATAGGGCAAAGGTGATTGCCCTGTGGAACACCTGTAATATTCTCAATTTCGGCAGAAAAAGTACCCCTAAAAAGAACTCTGTGTTCTGTCTGATAAATAGGAACATCACCACCTTACATAAAGAAAGGGAAACCCAAGGTTGGTAAGCTTATGAAAAAAAATTATGTGACTCATTCTGTCGAATGATTTACTGAAATCAGTATAGACACAGTCAACCTGCTTACCAAATTCTGTAACAAGGATTAGATTAGATTTGTGCAGGGATATGCAGGGCTGTGCAGGCGTTAGGCTCGCATTCGCTGCGTCATGAAAGATCGTTTTATGAGTCCCAGTTAAATGTACTCCCTTTCTAGGTTTAGACCAAAACCGGGTCCAGAACCATTCTGGGATTGAAATTCCACACGTAGTTTGGGTGGAGGAAAAGCATGTTCGAGGTGAAGTAGTTTCCGCCTCGCCAATGCTTCGCTAAGCAGATGCTCCGAGGTTTTATGAGCATCCTGACAGAAGCAGCAGCAGCAGAATAACGTCTCAGCCAATTTAGATGGTATAGCAGGGATACAGAAGTTGAAGAATTTATTAAGTTAGTAGCAGTAGTATTAGATTTATGCCTAATGAAGCCTTGTTGGAATGATCCCTTAAAGGATTTGCAGTGAAAATTCAAAAACATCACATACTAAGGCTTCAAATACCTTGTGAATACACGATGAATTAGCAACAGGTCCGTAATTTGATCCATTATTACTGTTGCCCTTATTGTGTAAGGGTATAATTTAAGATATAGATCCCACCATTTTGAGAAAAAAAAACACCATTATGAAGAGATGAGATAAGTCAAATAAATAACAGAGAATTGACACAAGAGATAGACTACACTTTTCAATACAGAAGCAGAATACCAGCATCAGGACTACTGCAGAAAATCTCGGATATGGCTGATATTCGATTTGCTTGTACAAATACAAGATCTATACTCTCGAGAGAAGTAAACGGAAATTTTAGTAATTGATTAAAACTACTAAAATTAAATAAATCCAAAGAAGTTTGAGATTAGACTTAGAGCGGTTGGATAGCCATCAACCTTCTTGCGCTTTAAATTTAGAACTGCTTCGGCTCATTACGTAAACACAGTTTATAGGGTTATAAGGAGCTTGAAGCGATTTGGAAATTTTTATAAGATTATCGATAGATTTTTGATTTTATTTATTTTTTTATAGCTGGATCAGCTCCACTCCTGAATTACAGAGATTTTTAATCACAATATTTTTTTTTTAATTTAATCCCATCTTCAAAACGCAATGCATCAACATCAATCTTTGTATAGCCATTAAAATACCTAAAACTTCTGCTTAATTTTAATCGTTATATTCTTTATTTAAGATTCAAATCTTCTCGAACTCATGTTTTGTTGTTAATTAAATAGAATTTGTAAAATTCAATAGAAATAAGAAAACTATAATCAGCTGAACGAAAAATGCTGTTCAATTAAGACAAAAATTGATTGGTTCATTTAATAAAGTTGAGCCCTAAAAATACATTTACAAAATGTAATGGAAAACACGGCCGCATAGATAAGGTTCGAATCTAGATTGTTATGGTAGAAATTTATTAAACTAATTTCAACCAGATCTGCATTTCCGACTCAACGGATTTCATATAAATAGTAATTCCGTCAAGAGCGGTAAATTTTCTAGATTGATTAGAATTAAAACTCCTTCACCAGCAAAACATGGCAAGAAAGCAAATTCAACGTATAAATGCTACAAATTTCCATTTAATATTAGAAAAGTAATAAAACATTTTTTGTTGACATGATTAATTAATATGAAACAGTCTCGAATTATTTTATGTTCCGGCAGACCCAAAGGAATAAAATGCGTCATATCCGCACCGCGCATAGGTGTAACGTAAAGAAAACAATACTTACTGCATGTACCTATGTATATAATTATAAAATCAATAGGTGTATGACCTTTTAATAACTCTGTTTGTGTATGTCTATATGTTGTAATTATAATTGTTTTTTTTATGTAATTACTTAATTGGTGTATGAAAAGTAAAAATGTTTCCCGTAAGGACATTAATCAGTATTTTAATGAAATAGTTTTTTGCTAAGGTGAATTATTTTATTAATAGAATTATGATCAATTTTTGCTGTGCATTAATTATTCAATTTTGTATTGTCAAGAAGTTCGAAATAATTCAGAAAAAGGGTAAATGTGAAAATAAAAAATAAAACAAGTAAAACAGGTAGAATTGCTCCAACTATGACCAATTCTTATGATACCCTAGATGAATGCCCGTACGTAATTTAATATGGTCACCCATCTGTGCAAGTTTGATTTTTGAATGATTGAATGATTTATAACAAATTTCATAGGATTTTATATTCTGAAGAACATTTCAGTACAATAATAGCGTCTAGGACTAATCGTTTTCACAGTAAACGTAAAAAACCAAAATTTTTATATAGTTTCACCAAGAAGGCGTTGCCCGATTTAATCCATTTTTAAAACTTTATTTACTACTGCTAGGAAAACACCATGTACCAAATTTCAGTCTTGTACGTTGACGAGCTCTCAGACAGTGTCCAAATATATAGTGGAAGGCGAAATTTTTGTATGGCAACCATACAAAGGAGTTCCCCGATTGGTCCATTTTCGAAATTAAATTTATTTATTATTTAAGAAGCCCGTGTACAAGATTTCAGCACTCTAAGTGAGGGCGTTCTCGACTTATCATGAGGACGGACAGACGGAAGGACATGCAAAAATCAAAATGACTTTCATATTATGCGTGGGTGTCCAATCGATTTTGCTCTATCATCATTATTTCTAGGTATTACAAACGGAATGACAAACTTAGTATACACCCTATAGATTTCATCTAGGGTATAAAAAATTAAAGTAAAAGAAACTTAAGTATGCAAATTTTTTCGTCTCCACGTACAGTGGGGCAACGGTCCTTCAAAGTTGGCCATAAATCATAAGCATAATGAATGGATTGCTAAGAGAGAGGAAGAGAACGGAATAAGGTATACGAAAATAATAAAAACGATCGCGCATCTGCTATTTCATATTTGGATTTATGGCCAACTTTATAGGTCAATTGCCCATTGTGCGATGGTAATATTCAATTTTCTATAGATTTCTACGTTCTGAAGAAGTTTTAAGCACATCAAAATTATGTTCGATCTCTGAATATACGTATCTTTTGTATGGCAACTCTACAAGTCTATTTTTTTTTTCAGCATTAGCTATACCTGAAATTGTAATTGTAATTATAATTATTACAGAAAAAATATCATGGCAACTCTGTGTCAGCGTATACTAAACCAGAATCTATAAAGATACGGGAAAAATTTAAATTTTTGTATACTAATCTTTTATTCGAATTTTCCCATTTTCGAACTTGTATCTACAATTTAATGAAAATTTCAGTTTTTTATTACACTGTTCAACAAAATTTAAGAAATCCTAAAATGCAGGAATGAAATTACCCGTGTCCGTATAATTTTAAGTCGCTGATTACGAAGTTTCCCTAGATGTCAGGTTTTTTTTAAATTAATTTTTTTTTGTGACGCTTACAGACTTGTGATATTATTATAATTTGCATTATAATTATCAAATATTCACTAGGAAACGTTCACATATGTTAAGAAATAGTAAGTTCACTAAACCTTTGACAAAAACAGTCATAATACACGTAATGAGGGAAGTTAGACTATAGTGTCATTCCTATATGAGTCAGAACTAAAATATACTTTTACCAACTGTAAAAATGACCTAACAAGAAGAATAGGGGTGTTGTTATAACCGCTGCTAACGTGTGTCTTACTTGCATACTTTACCTGAAACGCACAAGACATTAGGTAGGAGAAGGGACCTAAAAGACAGTACTTCATATTAATGTTACGCGTTAGAATTAAAAAGAAAGGGGTCATAAAACTTGTTACTGCGCAAGCGCATTTCATTAAAAAGGGAAAACTGGTCAAATTTAAAATAACGGTATTTTTCACACGAGTTGTTGCATTTCCCAACAACTGTTTTGGTGTAAATAAAGTGTTGGATAAAATGAAAAAGTGTGCAAACAAACAAAGTGCCAATCAGTTTTGTTACGTGTGTGGAGAATATATATTTAGCAGCCAAAAACGGAAAATAGTTTCTTTAGTTGAAAAAATTTATAAATACTATTTCGGGAGGCTCATTTTCAAAAATATGGCTTGGGCACCAAATCATATATGCACAACGTATTCTAATGATTTGTTGGCTGGTGGAGAGGCTCATATTCTTCTTCTTTATGCCTTTTGGGCGTCCGATGAATTGTTCCGAAGTAGCAGAGCAGAGTAAAGACTCAATCTGCGAAAACCAAAAAGACAATAAAGTATAGAAGTGTGTCTCATGCGTTGACACCACTTTCACATAGTGAAGAGATTCCTGTACCAGTATTACCTAATATGGCTAGTGCAATAGATAGTGTTGTTACTGAAGATTTACCTTTTACCAGAAAGTGAAAATCAAAAGATTTGTATGGCAACACCAAGAAAGGATTGCCTGATTTAGATCATTTTTGAAATTTTATTTGCCGACCTGTTTTATGAAAACGCCGTGTACGACATTTCAGCTCAATACGTCGACGTGTTCTTAGACAGTATCCAAATACATATAGAAAAATGAAATTTTTGTATGGCAACCCTACGAAAGAGTTGCCCGATTTGTCCCATTCTCGAACAGAAATCTAGATTTTTTTTAAAAAGGCCGTGTGCAACATTTTAGCGCCCTATATCTCGAGTTATCGAATTTAAAGCTCGAGACAACAGGAAGTCCGAAATGATTATATTATAAACAGAAAATTGTGACGTACAGAGAAAAAACTAGGATCAGAATCAGGCTTAGCAACTCTGAATTATGAAATCTGATTAGGTTAGGTTTTTGTATTTTTGAGCTTGTCGAACAGTGTAATTAACACGTTTTCAACTAGTATAACTGTAAAAACATTTTTCAAAATTTGCTTTGATCAAAATTTTTTCGAAATGCGAAAACTTTTAACAATTTCCATAAAGAGCTTTGTAAACACCATGAACACATAAAATCAAAACTGACTCCGATTATAATTGATAAATTGACTTTGATCGATTCGAAGAATACGCTGTCTTGTTATATTGGTTCGGCTGAACCTTTTCCAAAAATTCCTCAACCTTAACTCCTTGAACCAATAAATAGTGACATTATATTAAAAATCAATCAAAAACTTCATATTAAATGAGGAACTCTTGTATATTTGTAAAAATTTATCTTGAAAACGAGCCTAAGTAATTTGATGAAATGGTTTTCGGGTGCGGGTAAGTTATTTAGCTTAAAGAACACTTGAGGGAAAATCATTTACTAATCTTTAGGAAGTATTTAGAGGAGGGTAAAAAACTACTTTAGGGGGTAGTGGTGAATTTTAATGAAATTGAAATATTTGGACATGTAATGAATGCTTAATACTTTGTTTATATTGAGCAAATGAATTCACTGTTTTCTGGTATAAGAAATCGATTGAGCTTGTTCCTGACTTTAAAAATACATTTAAGGTGTATTTAAGTGGTAAGTAGTGGATAAAAAATCGCTTAAGGAGTATTTTAGGGGTAATTAGAGGATAATAATAATTGATTGTTTTCAGGGTGCGAGAAAGCGATTTAGCTAGTGCTCGACATTGAAAAAATTCATTTAGGGGGCTGCTATTTAGATTATGTAAAATAAAACTCTATTGAATTATAATAATATATGCTCAGCTTTGCTTTATTATTAGTAGATAAAGTAAATCAAGGCACAATTGAAACTCGAGCAAAAAAATGCGATAAAGCATTAATCCATTAATTAATCTATATGTACAGGGCGGACCAACTTGGAATGACTGATTGAAAATACATATAACTTTCGTACTTTTAAATTTTTTATTATTTTTTTTTGACAGATTATAAAGAATTTGATAAAAAAATTTAATGCCTTCAGCGCAAGAACTTGACAAAAAGAAAATACAGGCAGTAGGTATTTTAATACTGCCACAGGTCCCAGTGGAAATATGATAAGAACCTTATAATCAGTTTTGAGGAGCGGAGTGCAGTATTTGATGAGCCAAAAACAAATATTTATCGATCTGTACGCAAAATGTCACTAGTCGACGTGCTATTTAAATGGGCATCTCCAAAACATCGTTACGACGCATTTTGAAACTTGATCTAAGGATGTTTTCATACAAAATTCAAATGGCCCAAGAATTATTGCCGAGGGATGCAGCACAACGGATATAATATGCCAATAGACAAACAGATAATGCCAAATTTTTTGAATAATTATCAAGCACATTTTCATTTAAATAGATTGTAAATAAACAGAGCTTCCGAATTTGGGGTACGGAGAATCCAAGAGCGTTACATCAGCGTCAATTATTCCTTCCAAGATGGTATAGATTTAAGGCAAATAAAGTTATCGGTCCATATATTTTGGAAAATGAAATTGAGCATCGAAAAATCATCTCTGGGGCTGTATACCGGACCATATTAGAAAAATATTTATATCTGGCATATGGTTCCAGCAAGATGGAGTTACAGCTCATATCGCGAGAGCGATAATGGCGATTCCTCGAAAACTTTTCGATAACAGAAAAATTTCAAAAAATTCAATGTTATGATTTGAAAAAATGCTCTGAGATAGATAGATAGCCCGGCTTACGTGAGTGCAACAAATTATAGAGATATAACAAAGCTCTTTGTTCCAGGTAAGAGACCAGAAGGTAGACAAGTAACTGCACTCGTTAAGGGGAGACATGGTAAAATCTGCGTAGTCCAAAAACAAATCGTATACAATCATTAAATGCTGCCTCAAGCTTACGAGCACATCCCCTATCTAACCTTGGAAATATCAAACTCCCAAAACTGAAGAGCGGAATTATTAGTATCCTCACTAACCTTAAGCGAGGGTCAGTAGGTCCTCATCATAGCTTTTACATTGTCACAACATTTCATTTCGGTATTCAAAACTATTCCAAGATGATTTTGCTTGAAAAGAATAAATATTAATAAAAGAAACACTGTGATTTCTTGGGATTGAGAGGCAAACTAGAGCATGCAGACCAAGAGCTAATTCTATCTAGGTCTTCGTTAATGCGGGCAATATAATCATCCAGAAGCCCAATTTGTCTGCTCAGATATATTTAGACATCATCCACATATAAATAAGTGTATTTTTACATCTTTAACCATTTTTGGTAAATCATTAATAAACACGCTAAATAGTAATGGTCCTAGCACGGATCCCTGTGGAACTCCACGTGAAACAAGAGCCACATTGGAGAAGATACCGTTCACATTAACTCGCTTTGATCGCTCATTAAGAATGGATGTTATCAAGTATATAATGCAGGTCTGTCAAGGTTGAAGAAAGTGGGGAGTTTATGGAAGAGGACACTGTCGAAGGCCTTCGAAAAATCAAGAAGTACCATTGCACTAAAATAGTTCTGATCAAGAGTAATTCTTATGTCAGAAGCCTGATTGCCAGCACGAGAGTAGTACATTTCTTTTCAAGTAGTAAACTAGTTGCCTGTACACAATTTTCTCCAGCAATTTGGATAGAAAACATAAAATGCTTATAGGCCTGAAATCAGTGGGAGATTCAGGGGAAGATTTTTTGGGTATCGGTAAGCCCGTGGCACTTCTCCATTCATTTCCTGGGAAAGGAGAACGACTTCAAGCATGTATTTACTATATGAATGATATATCGTGCAGTAAAGCGAAATAATAATTTAATAAATTTAGGGAATAGATTATCTGGGATAGTGGCATTAAGGCTTTATCGAATGCATTGAAGAAATCAGTTCGACCACATCAATCGCACAGAAAAAAAAAACGATTTACCGCACCATATTCGAACAGAAATTGCAAATTTTGAGCCAGAAATATAGTGCATCGTAATGCAAAATGTGCTAGAAATAGCCATTACCTTACAACACGAAAATGGAAGTTATTTACGAAATATTATTTTTTACACTCAAATTAAATAAATAAATACAATAAATTATGCTTAAAAATTATGTATTTTTTTTTTTTTTTTTTATATATTATTAAGCCAAGCTCAGGGGATACCCTATGATGCAAAGCACAGCATGGCAGGAAGGAGATAGGGAAAGGATTAGGGGATATGAGGAAAGTGGCGGAGGTGCCGATGTATGTCGCCCTTAAACTTCCGCAGATTGTATGCCGGAGGAAAAACAGAAGATGGTAAGCTGTTCCACATTCGCACTGTTCGGGATAAAAAAGCATCTCTGAATTTTACTGTACGGCCGAAAGTAATTTGAAGGGTTAAAGGATGTGCGCGGTTTGCAGCGCGAGTATTGCGTGCAGGAATCATTCTACAAGGGATTAGACTAGATATTTCATCAGAACATTGACCATGCATATAGCGATAAAGGAGCGAAAGGCATCCAACATTGCGGCGGTGCTCGAGTGAGTCGATATGACAAGTTATTGCCAAATCGCCAATGAGCTTGAAGGCTCTCTTTTGGACAATATCCAATGAAGCTAAGGCTGTGCGACCAGCCCCGGCCCATATATGGGAGTTGTATTCCATTCTAGGTCTAATGTAGGACTTGTAGAGGAGCGCTAGATTTGACGGGCTGAAATATTTCTTACACCTTTTCGGAAATCCAAGACATTTCGATGCTTCTTTGGCAACAGAGAAGATGTGATCTGTCCAGTTTAACTTACTGGAAATATTAATGCCAAGAATGCTTAGTGACGGTGAATCAGAAATGAATGCTCCATCAAAAGAAACGGGTGTGGTTAAGTTATGATCTTGTTTTAATGAGATAAGACAGCTTTGGGACTTTGATGCATTGAATTCGACGCGATTCGCTTTGCCCCAAGCGAGGATATTGGCAAGATCGTTATTCAATGATCTAGTCATGCAATCTCGTTTAACACATGCAGCATTCCCCCTGGATTCTGCAAGAGTGTCAAAGGAGTAAGCGAAATCAAGAGTACTGTCATCTGCGAAACTATGGATGGGATTGAAAGTAAGGGAAAGCAGATCATTAATGAAAATTAAAAAGAGAGTTGGAGAGATAACAGAGCCTTGAGGTACACCGGCATTTATGGGATGCGGTTCAGACGTAACGCCATCTAATACAACACGTATTTGGCGACTAGATAGGAAACTTTCAATCCATAATACAAGAGGAGGGGAGAGACCAAGTGCTTTGAGTTTGGCTAAAAGGGCTGGATGCCAGACTCTATCAAAGGCTTTTGAAATATCTAGGGCAACGATTTTAGACTCACCAAAATTGTGAAGACTACGGTTCCAACGTTCCGTAAGAAAGGTCAGCAAGTCTCCAGATGAGCGTCCAGCTCGGAAGCCATATTGGCGATCGTTGATGAGATGATTAGTTTCTAGATACTTCATTAATTTTGAGTTAATGATAGATTCAAAAACCTTTGAAAGAATCGAAGTGATGGCAATTGGTCGATAATTTGAGGGATCGCTACCCTCTCCTTTCTTAGGAATAGGCTGAACGTGAGCTAGCTTCCAAGCAGTTGGAAATTTTGGAGGTTTAGCCAAGGATGAGGCGCAGCTTTTAATTAACAGGGGAGAAAAAACAATCAGGACCTGCGGCTTTGGAGACGTTGATCCCCTTAAGGACCCTGACCACATCCCTCGTACGAACGTGTATTGGCTCTTGTACACATTCACACGGGCGATGCAAAACAGGTGTTTGTGAAGTTGGTGGAAGACGAGAATTTGAAGCGAATCTAGCAGCTAAAATATTAGCTTTATCCAGGGAGTCAACAATCACTTCACCATTATTAAGTAGTGAAGGTATAGAGGAACTGGTGAAATTGTTCCTGATGGTTTTGACCAGGGACCAGAAACCTTTGCTACCTTTGCGGCTTGTCAAGATTCTTTGTCTAATATTCTGGTCAAAAAGAAATTTTTCTCTCTGGATAATGGACTTGCAGGTGTTCCGTGCAGTCTTGTAGACTTGTTTCATTTCCGGACATGGATGCAATTGATAGGCGCGAAAAGCAGACTCTTTCGCTTTTATAGCTTGGTTGCACTTATCGTTAAACCAGGAGCGATCATGCTGTTGTTGAGACCTGCTGTAAGAATACGGAAAGTATTCACGCATGCCAAGATTTAGTATGTTACTAAATTGTAATGTGCATTCATCAACATCCCTCGAAGCAAAACAGACCGACCAATCAATTTCTTTAAGATACTTATTGAGACTTTCCCAATCAGCATTCTTATAGTGCCAAAGAAGCCTACTTGTAGGTGGAGCAGTTGGTCGGCACAGGTTTGAGGTGGTAAATTGAGCCGTGATTAAACAATGGTCTGAATTTCCAAGAGGGGAACCGACTGAAATGGAATATTTGTCAGGATGAGATGTTAGAAACAAGTCGAGTAAATTAGCTTTATCTCCAGCTGCATCAGGAATTCGCGTTGGTGCATCCACTAGCTGTTGCAAATTAAATGATTCACAGAAGAGTTCAACGAAACGGCCCGCAGGACTTGTGGTAGAAGAATGTCTGAGCCACGGTATATTATGAACATTAAAATCGCCTGCCAGGACGATTTCGGAAGAGGGGGAAACAGAAAGCAAATGATCAATATTGTTGGAGATATTGTCAAATACGAATACCGTGTCGTCATCAGACATATTTGGGATGCGATAAAGGAAACAGAAGTATATGATGTGCTTGTGCATTTTAAATCAGTAGTCCAAGTTGTTCCAGCCTGCATGTTTAACCTTCCGTAAAAAAACAAATTTTACATAAAACTGTAGCTTGGAAACAGAAAAAAAGTGTAACTACCACATTTCTCCTACTCTTAGCTTACCCATCTCCAGCCCCCAGCAAAATTACCTTTCATTTAAGACCAATATTTTTAAAATCATCTACATATGCACATTTCGAATGAACATTTTCGAACATTACACATGCTTACCACAATTTTCGAATTCGAGTTTCGAAAAAAAGTCTATCGATTTCTATAATTATCTACTAGATATTTTTGTTCGCATGCAAAGTTTAACTTAGTAGTCTTTCTACATATACGTAATTGTATGTACATGACAAAGCTCAACCGCATGTTACATGTTGACAAACAATCATCCTTCAATAAAGTTTTTAATTACGTTTTCACATAAATATACATACTTCAATTACTATCAAATAAGGTCATGAATTGCATGCGGATCGATAACCTTTATCATAGCTAATTGTGTTAAATTGAATGATTTTAGCGGCCAATTGGTGTCGACATTTCGAGAAACAAGGCGAACAGGAAATTCAGATATTACAGCACGACTTATATAGCAATCTAAAAAGTGAATCGATCATTCCTGTATTATTTATAAATTTTACGAGTCCCCCAAATTTGAAAGTTTGATTTGTTGACGAAAAAAATTTTTATTAGCTTATGTTCAACTGCATTCATTTCCATGAACGCTATAACGATAACGATCTCTACAGGATATTTTGAATTGGTGTCCGTAAGCTCGACTTTCTATACGCTTAGATTAATAGTGAATTCTTTTCTGTGACCCGATGTTAACACTGCCACCGAATCTTCCATTCTACTGCTCTTTTCTTCCCGCACAAGTTACACAAAAGAATTCACTATAAGATCTTTAGTAGAAATTCAATGATGAAGTCAAGACTCAGGAGAAATACTTCCCGAGCCATGAAACACATTTTCTCACTAATACAAAGATTAAATTTTTGTTTTAATGAAATTAATTTATTTTGATTTATTAACATCTTATTTTCGAAAGCATAGTGACGAATGAATATTATCTGTAATCAGCCTTATTCTAAAGTCACGCTATGATACCCAGAATGCAAGGTTAAGCATTGCCAACATATGGTTAACATTATTTTCAAATTAGTTTATTTTTGTTGTACGAAAAGAGCAGACGAATTTTGCAATTAGAACACGCAAAATTTTCAGTTTTGCCAAAGATTGTGTTTGAGGCAATATTTTAGGCGCTTTGATTTGAATGGTGTGCAGTGCAATTTGTCGAATAATAGATTTCGTATTGCTTTACGATAAATTTTGCATAAGATGTCGGAAAAAGACTAAGTGTGGTGGGAAAAATGACTACTTTTTTACAGGCCATAATGACGAGCTTTTTATGGGGCGGCATAATCATTTTTTGATTTTTACACTCTGGTAGGCTCAACGAAGAGCGGATTTAAAAGGCATAGTTTTACATTTGAAGAAAATTCTTTGTCAAGGAAAATTTGTTGGTTCCTCAAAAACCAAATCTTCATTTTGTAAAACAATATACAAAAGACATTTTGGAATGTCAACCTATTTATCTTAAAACTTCCATAATCCAGGAATTGTTTTAAAGGTAAAAATCAGATGTTTTCAGTTTACATTTTTCGAATTCGAAACTCGAGATGCTCTTCATTTTAGAATGAATAATTTTATTGTAAAAATCTTATTCCTGCAAGGTTCATTATGGTCATTAATTAATAATGTTTTGATAAAAAAAGATATTATTTCATGTATTAAATATGATTCGTTCCCCCGAGCCCTTGGTCATTATGCCCCGTATGACGGAATTTTACCATTGTATTTGGAACCTCCTTGTAAGCACTACGTCATTTATATACGAAATCAACATCGGTTTTAGATCTTTCTCTCGTTTTCATCAAAGGTTACTTCACAAGATCCCAGCATCTCTCGATTGGGCGAAGCCCCGGGTAATTTAGCAGACTGTCCTCTTTAGGCACAACATTAACTTTATTTGTTTTGTATCACTCCATTGTTGTAAAAGTGAAGTGACACGTGACAAGGGTAGCTGCAAACAGTTGTATATGTATTATTTTGAGTTAATGGTAAATTCCTGGCTCCTGAGTCATAAGTACACAACTCGCCTGCCATATCATATATTTTTTGAGAAATTTGCACATTTTCTTTTTTGAAAATTCTTTTCACATTTCACCCTTTTCCATCGCCGTATAAACTCATGACCAGATAATTGTTTAAAATCAACTTTACATTAAGTCTCGTCATCTATTATCACACAATGGAATTTTGTCAGGTAAAGTTTATATATTCTTCGTGTGGCAACACGTTCTTTATCCTCCGAACAATCTCAAACTTTTTGAACTTTATAGGTAACGTCTGTAAGTTGTTCCTTTTCTTAATATTTGATACAGTTGACTTTTATATAACAGCAATTTCAGCCATATCTCTAATATCTTTAAATGAAGTGTTTGGCTTCTATATAAATATTTACGCAATACTTTGGAAACCAGTTTCTTATCAGCAGAACCTATATGGCCTTCTGCCTTAACCACGTTTTATTTCTATTGATTTAGCCTTTTGCATTTACTTATAATCTTTTAACGGTACTCACACATCTAGCTACGCGTTTTGCAAGAATACTGTACTTTATTACAGGATTTTCCAAGAATTTGAACAAAAGTAATTTTCTGGTATTTGCTTCGTTTCCTGAAATCCTGACATCTTTACCCTGCAAAAATTAGGATACGAATGACTACTAACGTTATCTTCATCTTATATAGAAAAATTTTCCCTTACAAAACTCAAGTCTACGTCTTTATGATTCAGTGTAATTGACCATAATATAAAAGGGTAAATTATTTCTTGGACATTCCTTAGTTTAGGCTCTAAGCATGCAGGATGTTTCTTGGTGAGAGCCAAAAGTACTCATCTAGACAAACAATAAATTGTATGGCAGGAGGGGGCATCTCAACTCGATTCGGAGTTACAGGGTGATTAAGAAAATATGCTAGTTTTTAACGAAACATTATTAGCTCTTTTTTGTTCCCTTAGTAACTGAAATTTAAAAAAAAACATCCTTATGACCTGAACCTAGCTGGTCTAGGTGAGTAGTATCACATCCTTCCCTTTGGACCTCTCACTCGGAGACACTTTGTTATAAAATTAATGTCTAGTCAC
This sequence comes from Dioctria linearis, assembly GCA_963930735.1. Classification (NCBI taxonomy): domain Eukaryota; kingdom Metazoa; phylum Arthropoda; class Insecta; order Diptera; family Asilidae; genus Dioctria; species Dioctria linearis. The sequence goes on from OZ005744.1 coordinate 165,685,538, forward strand.
TTTTCCATAACTTTTCCAGCACGCACACATATAGATTTCTGTTTCATGACTGGAAAAGTTTTTGGGTTTTGAGTATCGAGGGTTTTGATTATGTATAATGGAATGTCTAATTAAAGCTAGAGCTGAAAGTATCTGGATAATTTGCTATTCGAATTATCCGGATTAATAAGGATCCTATTTCTGAAATCCGGGTATCCGAATTCGAGCTATCTGGATCCCGTCTATCAAGAAAAACAGAAAAAGTTCAGAGTTTCCTCCAGATTGCATTGTTTCATTGGGAAAATATAAATTTCATGGCATCTCAATTTTCCCAATGAAACAATGCAATCTGGAAGACATTTTGGAGCTTTTTTGCTTAGTCTAGATCCGGATCTTGGTTCTGGCTGTATCTGTTTTCATTGTAACTCCTGACTTCGAAATATTTTGGGTATTACAAAGGGGCCAGGTCAAGTTGGCCAACATACAAAAAAAAAAACCATGATTTAAGAAAAACAATTCAAAATTTAATTTTTTCAGAGTGTCTGTAGAAGCTTTCTAAGATCAGAAGTTTCAAAAGGCTCTCAACTTATAAACTAATAATTGTTGAAACTTACATATTAATGTTACCTTGTTTCCATTCGTTTGTGGATTGCATTGTCTTAAACAACTAGGTTGTGTTCAATAGCTATACCAGTTTGGAAAGAAGTCAATTAGTACTTCTTTATTTATTTCTTCTCCAAAAGTAGTAACGAACGAAAGAAGAGCGCCCATACGGTAATATGTATCCGGATCCGGATAGAAAAATTCCAAATCCGGACTAGTTGAGTTAGCAAATTCGGATCGAATTTTCAGCCTAATTGAAATGTCTTGAAATCAAGGACGCCCTTAAAAGTTCAGTGGCCCTTAAAAGTTCGCCATAAATCACTGGCATAATGAATGGATTCCTAAGTTGAATATTTAATTTTAAGGGTGTTATTAAAGGTATATTCGAATTTCGAATATTTTCGAAAATATGTACTTCGAAAGTTTAAGGGAATTCGGTAATCGGAATTAAATTCAATCCAATTTCGAATTCTATGATTTCAAATGATAGACAATATGATTACAATTCAAAGTGTGTTACAGGTTTTTTGAATTTTTGTTTTGGAGGGGAAATAAAGGGGAAAATCTAAACATAATTTTGTTTTGTTTTCACCTTATAACTTTTACACCTTCAGCCGCAGCAAGATAAAATTTGCTATGCTTATGCATTTTCGAAAACAGCAAATTCTCGTGTTCGAAAGTTTTCAAAATTCGAAACTTCGTTTAACGAAAATTGAATTTTTCAAAAATCAAAATTTTTTTAACCGTGTTTTTCTTCGTCAAAAACAACCAGTAGATATCATACGCTATTATTTGTTTATTTGTTATTCAATATCAATTTCTGGGTACTGTATACTGAGTCTGACACGAGATTTAAAGTCCCCTTTGAAGTGTGTTAGGGTTTTGTTCAAATCTTAAGATTTTCTCAGAACATTTTGTTTTGGTGTTGATCTTTTTTCTCAAAAGCATTATTTGGTCCTCAATTTCATTGTACCCCGAGCGTCTCACAACATCGAAAAGCTCTTTTCACGTTATGAACATTGTATTGGGTCTCATCCCTGAAAGTAATGATGGAATATTTGGTTTTCATTAAAACTGACTAAGGCGTGTCGCAAAAGTTTTGAGACAAATTCAAAAGTTTGGTGTTTGGAATAGAAGCAAGATATTTGAAAGCAGTTGTCAAAGCATTTAGTTTTATTCAGAAACTATCACACTAAACATTTAAACTGTGACTATAATGGCCGTTATCTTCGATTTTACGTAGCTTGTGGCGAACGCTCTTCATCAAGGCCTGGACGACCGAAATGTCAATTTCTTTCAGTTTTCGCTTAATTCTACCGACTAATTGTTGTTTCGATTAAGCTTCCCAGCCTCTATTGTAGACTGCCCGTTTGAGAATAGCCCTAAATCTTTCGATCGGACGTGCCTGTGGAACGTTATCATTTTTGGGCACAATTGGCACTTTTTGCTTATTTAACCAGAAGTTAGTTTTTTTTTCGAATAATGACACCGTGCCAAGTACGACCAAAACATTATTTTGTCTTGAGCGTGATGTGTTGCAATAATTTTTTTCAATTTCGGCAAGCACTGGCTGGTATAAACATCAGAATCAACTGCTGGACCACCGATTGGTCGAATATACGGCGCTAATATTCCTTTCAATGAAAACGCAATCCATACCAACACCTTGGCTCGTACTTCCCTTTGGGAGCAAATCTGACATTATCGGGTGCGGTTTCAATATTATCGGTATAAAAAAAATCGTTACCGCTCAAATTGTGACACAAAATATGTGATAAAACTTTCATCATCCAAAATGATGAATGTGTTGTTCGCAAAATGTTTCAAACGCAGTGCACGACAACATCTCGGTATTCTTTCTAACTGTTTTGTTGTGTATTTGGGTGCTCGCTTACGTTTTCGCTTGCAGAAAATATTTTCCCATTAAATACGGTAAATTGTATCTTTGCCAACACCAAATTTTCGCCCCAATCGCCTTGTTGACTGTCCAACCTTGTTTTTAGCATTTTCTAGCACTTGTTTCGTTGTTCTGGCATTCAGCTTCTTTGGTCGACCAATTTTTGATTTATTTTCTGGTTGTTTGCCTTCCTTACAATCTTTCATAACTCGATATATCGTTGCACGGGAAATATCTTTGTCTTTGAACACTTCCAAAATTTCACTTGTACTTAACCTTGTATGACATTGCTAATGCAACTTTCCGGCCCCATTGACTTTGAAAATGCTGTATAGATAACGTTACAGCTTCTAAGTGCATGATTCAACTCATTTCATGCAACAGTGTGCAGGGCTGAACAATTCAAATTTGTCTCAAAACTTTTGCGACACGCCTTAGTTCGAATACCGAGGTGAGGAGCAAATAATAGCAGGTAGAAAATCGGTTTGAAATATACAATCAATGTTCATTAGAAAAACGAAAAAACCAAAACTTAAATGAGGGGGGGAACAACTAATAATCTACGCCCATTCTATGTTGCAGCAATGATTTAAAACTGCATACGCTTTTTTGCAAGTAATGGTTACTAAAATGATATACCTGAACTTGAAGGTTCCAAAGAGTGGAATATTTCAGAAATTAAACTCACAATAAATGCACAAAAATAGGTAAAAGCAAATGATAATATCACACGTGTAATCTCCGCAATCAAATGGCTTCGACTGAGTCATTCTGGAGAGGAAGGGAATGACCGTACACTTTCAGTTTATTGTGCGCAAGACAGTAAGGTATTCGAAAATAATAAAAACGATCACACATGTGCTATTTCATTTTTTGATTTATGGCCAACTTTATAGGTCAATTGCCCAACTGTACAACGACTATATTCTCTCTTGATTATCTACTATGATGAGACGCGCCGTACAGAATTCTTTATGTCCGTAACTTGATTTTTTGTGCAAATTTTCGCACATTTTATAGACATTTTGTATGGAAATAGAGTCGTCGCACAGTTGAACAAACTTAGAATATTGAATAATTTCGGTTGAAAATGTTTTTATAAATCCACAAATGGATTCTACAACAAATCTTCCTTGAAAAGTCAATTGAGAATAAATTGCGAGCAAAACTTTTCAAGAACGACAGAGAATTATATTCAGGGCATATTAAAAAAAACTATTTCCGCTCGAAATAATAAATTTCTTAAGCGGAAATACTAAAAATAAGTTAGTAAAAATAATATACAAAATGTTCTGCTTGGCAACAATAACAAACAAACAAAATATCCTTTTTCCTTCTAAGTTTTCTCATCAAAATGAATTTAATACTATCAAGCATCACTCAGATCCCGACCAATTAACCCAAAATGAGGATAAATTTTCATGGTGAAAATCCATTAAATTTCGTTACGAATACATTTTCGGTGGTGAAATGAACTCAAGCGCAGGAAATTTATGTATACCTAGCAAATGCTGTAATCTGTATACATATATATGTATGTATATAGGAGGGCAAAGCATCTATATGAATTCTGTAGCATCACTTAAAATTATTTCAATCTTAATTATAGAAGTACAACACTAGATAGGTAGATTTGATGGAATTCTATACACATACTTATGGGTGATTGCATTTTCCCAATGACATGAATGTACACACATTCATTTATTATGCTCCCCAAGGGCATCGTTATGAACGCCCCATTATATATCCCCACTTTTAGTTCTCATAAATTTGAAATTCAAGGCAATAAACTGAGAGAACGGCGGCAGGCGACGACGTTCTACGAACAAACAAACACAGGGCTCCATATAAAAGTAAACATTTCATCATAACTGGGGCGCATATAATTTCCGATATTTTTCCAGGCTTTTAAAAAGTTTAGTGCCGCGCTTTGAACTGATGAAAAGCCTGCAGAGAAATTCAAGCTGTGAATGGCGATGCGGACGCCGACGCCGTCGCCGCCACCGCTACTGTCCTACATTATGGAGTTGATTTTGTTTTCTTTTGATAAAAGTTAGAGAAAAGCGAAATGTCGACGGCTCAAATTATCCGTCTCTAATCACCACATAAACACAACAGCATTTCCCTGGGAAAGAATCTTACACAAAGAGGCTTGCTCCTCCATAACCATAAACACTCCGTTCTGACACATGTTTACCATTCTGCCAATATCTTTCCAAGATAAAAGCGAATCGAATGTGCTCGCGGTTGATATGTTTCATATCGTTTCGAGTGGCAGGCATGGCAGCAAACAAGTGTCTGACCTCAGCCTTGTTGTTGTTGTTGTTGTTGTCAAGGGAGATTTTCTTTTTCCTTCAACAAGACTACTCTCGACAAAAATTATTCCTTAAGATGATGAGGAAAGAAGCGCATGGACCAATTTATTTGTTTATTTTTTGTTGTTTTTTTTTTCACATCCAATTCAAAATGAAATACAACCAAGATCGGTTGGATGGCAGCGAACAACCAAGGAACAGTTCACATATGGAGGATTTTGTAACAGAGTTAAAAAGAAAACTCTGTCTGCCCCAATGCATATGTATGTTTGTACATTAGAGCATCATCGTTGTTGCGGCATGTACATATGTTCTTAAAACTGGAATTCCTACATACATAGAATAGTCATCGTAGCACAGCATCTTATATAATGGAGCACTTGTTGTGGCTAACTTAACCGTTTCCGGGTTAGAATTGTTTTGGTGTTCGTTTAATGCCAACTTCGTTGAGAAATGTTCGGTTTAATGGTCGCCACGCCAGGCCTCTACAGTCCACATATACATATGTATGATAAGACGTCCGTAAAGGAATTGAAAAAGTTTTTCCGTGCGAAAATGCTAATATGTATTATACACAACAGTGAAGTTGTGGAGGAGTATTGCAGCAACAGCATATTGGATATGAGATATGTTTCAATGAGGATTAGAATGAACAAAGTTTGAGTTAATTAAAACTTTGGGCTTAGGGTATTCAAATTAGAGAGATGGTCCTTGGTTTTAAGAAGAAGAAAAACAAAAACAAAAAAAAGAACGGTAAATATGCTATTTCTATACAATGAGAATGGATTTGGGCATCAGAAAGGTCGAAAAGGTTAATGAAAGGATTATGAAATATAAGCTAAAATTATATTATTTTTTCTTATTTTTTGTGATTTTTTTTTTATAGGGTGTTTGAGATTTGTATTTTGTTTTTTATTCATATATAATGTTATATACAGAGAGGGTGTCGTAAAAATACGTCTAGTATAAGAAACAAAATCAATAGTTTTCTGTGTTAGATATATACACAGCCATTCCACATGAAACCGATCATCGTGGAACCCGTTTCTAATTTGGATGAAACTTCCACAGTTTGTATGCAATACAAAAAAGCTTACCGGAATTCTCCCCCCCCCCCCCCCCGCAGGACGGGTTAGAAATTTTGTCATTCGTCAAAATTCATGTCGAGAACAGACGACCTAATTTTTCTGATTAAAAAGCCCAGATAGCTCACAGTCGTATGTTTTGTTTTCCCTACCACAGTCCTTCCCCGTCCCGCTATGGGGTTAGACATTTCGCGATTTTATTTACTAATAATACAATATATATTATTGAAATTGGGGATCCGTTTTTGTTTTTTTTTGTATTAATATTTTGAAGGCTATCGTTTTGCCAAAAACTATGGTGATGCTCGGCTTTGTTTTGGGCATATGAATTTTTAATTTTCACCATATACCCCAAAGAACAGTAACATAGTAGTGCTGCCATATTACGTCACTGTAAAAATATATATCTCCAAAACGCGGCTGTGTACCTACTACCACAGTTTTGGGCATAGTGATATAAAGCTTCCTCCGCTCCAAACAAAAATACGAGAAAAAAGTTTTCCAGATCTCCAATTTCAATAGTTAAAAAATACAATAAATAAAATCAAGAAATGTGTAACCAACTTGAGGGAAGGGGGGGGGGGGGGTAGAGGAACACTAAAAATATCAGTGAGAGCCATTTTCGTATTACGTACAAACTGTATAAGTTTGAATCCAAAATCGGGTCAAAAACATGTACACTTGATCGTTTTCGTGTTTTAAACGATGGTATATTTAAAAAAAACTATTATTGTTTGTCTGTCGATTTTTCTTTTTTAATATCAATAAAGAACATTATTTTTTTACCCACACCCCTCCCCTCCTTTGGCAAAACTACTAGATTATTATGATGAGACAAGAATATTGGTTGAGTGTGACCGGCGGACAATCGTGTGGAAAGGTTTATTAAGTACAAGCACATTTCTTTTAATAAGCTGAGGTAAGAAAACTTCGGCTTAATTCATCTGTTACCTATTTACCATGAAGGCACAAATGGTTTCATCCTTAGATTACTAGAACAGATAAAGATATATTGCGAAATGTACCTACCCATTTTTCGACTAGTCACATAAACTTTTCAATACTAAAAGACCAAATTGAGAGCATTAAAGTTGCCCAACGGAGTATGCAATTTATGTTTTGGCATCTACGCTGTATAGTACGAATAAATTTCAGATTGCGTTAAAAATTTTATCAATTGCTATTTTGTATAGGTGACATTGCATAAAAACCACTAGTGTATTTTAAAATGCACGTCGACGGGCTTAACATAGCACATCCATCTTGAGTAGTTTTTTGATTTTTTTTCGAAAATTTGAAATTTTTTTCGAAAAAATTCTTTTACACGTGAATTTCATTTTGAATAAACTTAAAAAGTTAAAACAAATCTATAAAGAATTTTTGAGAAATATCCACCAGTACAAAAACTGGTCAAGTGTCATCTTTTCAACCGAAATAAATATCCAAAACTTTGGTAAGTGAAATAAAACAAAAATATGGAGAATTTTTGTATGTACATAAAGACTGTTTCAGAAAAAAAACCCTCCCCTCCGATTACTCATCACCAGGTAAACAAAATTAGGGAACGCTGGTAAAATTGTATCTATAAAATGGTGTGCACTTATAATTGCAAGCCATTAAGTGAACGTTCTTATGCAGTGCAAATAAAAGTCAGTCCAGACGGACGTCACAAATTAATTTTTTCCAAACATATGAAAAATCCGAACATTATGTCTAAAAGAAACTTATACTTAGCTAAAGAGTTCATAAGTTAGAAGATGACCATCCAAAATGTTCTCAGTAAATTGGGGAATATTGTAGTGTCCCGAGAAAATTCATTCAGGAAGAAAATTAGGTTCGGTAGACCAAATATAAAAATTGGCCAAGAAGTGGTAGACAGTTTTAAACGAAATCCCAACATGCCTTTGAGAGATATGGCTGATAAGGCTGGAATGTCATTTGTTCCGAAAACACCAAACAGAAAAGAAGCAAGTTGCAAAATCCAGGAACCGGATTTTGTATGAAAATTTCCTAACGAAATTCGACTGCTACATTATGGATGATGAAACTTAAGTGAAAGTGTACTTCAACCAGCTTCTAAATCAGGAATTTTTTGTGGCAAAAAAGTGTAGTGATACAGATCGCCAGGTTTAAGAATAGTCGGTGCACCAAATTTCCCGGTAAATGCTTCATTTGGTACGCAATACATATGTACGTGTGGCCACTTATCGTGACAACAGGCACAATCAACACGGATGTGTACGTTAAGGAGTGTCTTCAAAACCGTATTCTTCTATTCTTTAGAAAGCAAGATGCATCAACTTTCTTTTGGCCGGATTTAGCAACTTTCAACTACAGCAGAAAAGTATTACCTAAGAAAGCGAATTCTCCAAATTGTCCGGAATTAAGGCCAATCGAAAAATATGGGGCTAATATTAAAAGATAATATAAAAAAAAACACTCCTCTAACAAAGCCACTTTTAAGAGGCAGTATAAAAGAGCGTCCGATACTTTCTATACTGTACAAAATTTAATGAAGAACGTAAAGCCAATGTTCACCAATTTTATAGCACGTAGTAATAGTATCATGTCGGGCTGTATATAATGCAGATGATCAATAGTTTAATTAAAATTATTTTATAACAAACAAAAAAGGTTTTTCTTGTTGATATCATCATTCATAGGTGGTGGCCGGTTTTTTCTGAAACAGTTCTTATATAGCCATCTGTAGGCCAATCTTATAAAACCCATTAGTTACCATAAAGAAAATTGGAAACGAAATGAAAAAAAATTTCATTTGGTCTATTACCATAGTGATAATACACACAAAGGTTTCTATGCTGTCAAAGAAATTACACTTAAAGTTCTCCCTCAGCCTCATCCATATCAGTGTTGCCACTTTGGCTACAATCGTAGCAAACGGCTACTTTGGGCAACGTTTGGCTACAGGGATACCCCCTTATATTTTGGCTACGCTAGAAACTTTTTGAATACGTAGCCAACATATTTCCAACATTTTTAATTTATTTTAGCGATTTGAAAGTTCCTTACATTTCTGGGCTCATTGGTGTAAGACCAATTCTTATGATACCCTAGCCTAGACGAAAGCCCGTATGCATATATTCGTATGGTCACCCATCTGGGCAAGTTTGAACTTTTTAAGTATATATTTCTAAAATAGTACGTCGGACAGTAAAAATGGTTATAATCAATTTCATAGGATTTCATATTCTGAGGAGCTTTTCAGTACAATAAAATCGCTTAGGACTAATCGTTTTGACAGTATACGTAAAAAACCTAAATTTTTTGTATGGCAACACCAAGAAAGCGTTTTCTGACTTAGTCCAGTTTTGAACTGGCATTTACAATGTTTAAGGAAACGCCGTGTATAGAATTTGAACACTCCACGTCAACGTGTACTCAGGTAGTGTCATAGTGAAAAACCAAATTTTTGTATAGTATCCTTACGGGTAACTCCACCCGATTTGTTCCAATTTCGAACTTACTTTTACTTTTTTACTTTTTTTAAAAGCAAAGTGCAAAATTTCATCTGTTTCATCGAGTTATCGTGAGGACGGACGGACAATCAAAAATCAAAATAACTTTTAATATTATTCTTGGGTGTCAAATCCATTTTGCTCTGCCATTATTATTTAATATGTTACAAACGGAATGACAAACTTAGTACTATACCCTCTGATCTCATCATCTAGTCTAGGGTATACAAATTTTAAGTATAGGGGAATTATATGCTTAGGGTAATGACGATTTTGGCTTATTCAATGCTTTGGCTTTAAATTTATTAGTACTGCCACACAGCAGCTAAGTTCCTTCAGGATTTTTCTCTTAAAAAAAAAAAATTAAAAAAAGAATCGATTAATAATTTTATTCTACTTAAACAGTATAAGAAAAAACTATCTTTACAAAGGGGAATGCCCATTTTGATCTCGACACCTCCAGACATGAGAGATTTCTTAAACGATGCATTTTGATACTCTGAACATTTTTTATTAACAATGTTTATTTCTATCTAGCGGGGTAAAGCTGGAGAGAGGGAAAATTAAAGTTCTAGATCTAGTACATTTTGGAAAATCTAACACAAAACTGAATTCCTTAGGTCTTGAGAAAACGTTTGAGTACCCACACTCCTATACACGGTGGCTTAAATAGCTATTTACAGCCATCGCAAAACCCATTTTTTTTTTAGTATTTCCCTCTTTTTTATTCTAACTGAGGTACTAGATTTTTCGCACTTTAGATTGGCTCTAACTCGGTACGGTTATGTCCGATCGGAAAACGGGTTTCACTGTTCGCCTCAGCTCATTACCAGCTACAATTCGTAGAAGAAAATATTTCTCTCCCCTCCGACATGCATGACGCATATCGAATTAAAGGTCTCTCCGAGTACTATCAGATGGTCTACTATGTTCCCGATTCAGAAAACTTTCTTGGGACGCTTTTGCCGCCGGAAAACCCATTTTCATGCACTTACTTCGGTCACATACACCCCAGTTACTACATTGTGCATATATTTTTGCAGTACTTTCCTCCATAGCCAGTAGTGCTCTATTGTGAACATTTTTCTCATAGGAAGTAATTTTCCACAACGCAACAACTTCGCAGAATCACGAGAAGTAGAAAAGGACACTGGAGGTGTCGGGCCTAAAGGTGTATGAGAAGTGAGCATTCCCCTTTCGACCACACTAATAGTTTTCAACAATTTTTATACAGATAAATTATGGAAAATAATTTTTTTAAAACAAATTTTTATATTTAGGTATGATTTTAATCATTTCTATCACTTTTTCACGTGTGGCTAAAACCACTTTGGGGCTGCGCTAAAAAGCTATGCTAGAAAGATGTCGAGTGGCAACACTGATCCATATCCACATTCGCTAAATATCAAATTTTGCTTTATGTACGGATATTGTATCAACAAAATTTTAATTCCATCAAACTAATTTTAAAAAAATTATATGTTGTCACCACACAATTTTGAGTTTGGATGAGAGCCCTTTACAATCAATAAAACAGGTAAAACTCAAAACCACTTGAAATTTTGAATGAAATCCAAAAATACATAAATTCCGTGAAAATATAAATATATATATATAAAACAAAAAAAAAGATCTCCACAATTTTTCCGATATTTAAATTAGTTATCTTCACAAAGACGCAAATCTCTGCGTTATTCCTTTGATCTATAACAAAATGTGATGAACACAGTAAATACATAAAATTAGCTTATGACGCTTTGCTTATAACGCAAACCGTATTTTTTTTCTTCTTCGTAACTACAAAATATGACGTAAGACAGGTGATTTTCATTGGTCACCAGATTAATATCTCAAAGTGCTTCTAACTTATCTACTAACTAACTATATACACAAAGATTGATGATGATATCAAAACATTCTGAAAAGAGATTGGCGTACAAAAGGGAAACAAACGAGCGGTGTGGAACGAATTCAGTTCAACACACAACCAGCAAAAAAAAAAAAAAAATTTTTTACATAAAAAGCACATCTCTCTCATTTCTTGCCTTGGATCTCAGCCAGGTGACGCTTAGACTGAAATTTTTCAATACCGGAGGTCAGAGAGAATGAGGCTAGAGAAGCTAGCAAGATTTTTATTGATTTCTGAATTCTAATGCAAGGCAAACGGATATGAGATGAGATGACGATGGCATAAACCCATACATACATACATACATATACACTACACACACAATCGCACGGTCTGGCGTCAGCTTTATGATCAATTTCTCTTTATACAGCTTCTTTTTGGGGAATTCAATTAAACATTCCACAAATAGGATTACAAATTTTCTAGTACATCTCTAGCTTTGCTTAGATACACATACATAGACATATAGAAAAACTATAATTTCGAAATGATTAAGGAAAACAAAAACGGAAAAAAGTCCATTAACATTTCTTTTGAAAAGGTCAGACTGGACCACAACATAGACCCCACCGACCCAATTATCTTGAACGAGACTCTCTCGACTTAGGTACCTCTGTACCTCTATACTTTTTCATTTCATATTAAATTGAAATTCTGGCACAACTCCCATGACGACAGCAGTCACATTATGGCGCATACTAAGCTTTTATTAACCGTGGAATGCAAGGGAGGCAAATTCAAAACTTAAGCGTGGAATGTCAAGAGCTTCCTCTGCGTGCTCTCATTACTTTGACTTTGGCGGTATTCGATGTATTGCGAGTGCAAAAATTGAAGCTCAATCCTCATGAATTTTTTTCATCATAATTTTTTTTTGTATGTGTCCCCGATAAATTGTTCTAGCAGAACAGCTGATTACTGCAATTTAAGTGGCACACGCATGTTTAGAGTAGAGGAAGGGCTGCGGGGTGAAATGGAATTTAAAGCACTATTTTATACCATACTTTGGTTAAGTACAGGAATACCTAATTTAGTTTTTAATGGACGTATTGTTGTTGCAGCAAAACTTAATAATAAAAAAAATATGCGAAATTTGATATGCTTACTGCGAGCTTATTTTTTAATAAGCATAGAAATTTTAAGCAAATCATGCAGGTTTTGGGACAGAATTTTGACCTCTTTATTAGCAAGCTGTAATTACTTTATATTATTTTTTTATTTTTAAGATTTAGCAGTATTGTGCACATAGTTTTTTTCTAAAAAGAGCTGTATCCCCACACGAAATTGCTCTCTTGAAAATTATTTATACTAAAATAAAAAACATGACATGACATGAAACAAAATAACAAACATTTCGTTCACCATATTTGGCTGAGATCTACAAAGGTATATTCTAGATAAAATGCAACAGAAGTCCTTTTTCATAGATTGCTACAGATTACCATCTGTAACAACACGCCTTGTGGTAAACGTTCAAAAACTTGGGATAGATTCCAGATGAGGATTCATTAGAAAATTATTGATCTGCATTCTCCTTCTGCGATCGTCCAGACGATCATGTCTATCAACATTGAATCAGGCATTGAAATTGAAGTTACCAATCGCCAATTAATTTATGTTCGTAAATTTGAAGTGATTCTTTTTTTTTTTAAACATTGCTGTGCAAGATCATAGAAAAAGATTGATGGTGCACAAGCCAAGCAATAGGATCGAAAGAATTATTTATCTCCAAAAATCATAGAAAATTATTATTACAACAAACCAGGAAAAGGAAGTATTTTGCAACAAAATATATTCAACAAAGAATATCATAGATATAACAGCTACAGAAAACATATTATTCTGGCACGCCTTCAGAGGCTGTGATACAACAACAACACTCTTTAATCAAGGACAACACAAAAATGTGTTAATACACTCCGAAAACCCCAGATTTAACCGAGCTTTTCAGGTATCCAAAAAACAAAATGCTGACCCAGAGATCATTACTGAAGATGGTGAACCCTTCCTCCTTGCATTATTCGGTTACAGTGACATGAAAAGTATGTCATTTAACAAATATAGAAATACATCCTTCACAAAATCAGCATATAAAAATAAATTTAATATTGCAATCGCCAGAAGCTGCCACCGACTCGGTTCTGAAGACGATGAACTAGGAAAAGCGGGTCCATCAGGGATAGCGAACCGAAAAAGAATGCACTAAATTTCGTAATTAGTGCATTACATGTGAATTAGGTCTACTGGGTATACTACAACAACAAAAATACGCCGCTTACTCTGCCTCCTTTTGGTATGGACATGAATCGGAAAGGAGATATTGTCAAAAAATTGTCTTTGGATCCCATTTTTTCAAAATTGCGGCGCGAGCGGCAAAAATACGAAGAGAGTACGTCTAAAATCTATAAAAATACAAATTTTCAAACCTCCAGGAATGCTTTCCTGGCAAAACTACCAAATGACAACTGATGCTAATACAGAAAAAAAAAACAAAAAAATTACAAGTCTTTTTATTAGAGATGAAATTTAATAAAACTATGGGAAATCGGCAATATGACACTGCCTAGGTACATACATGCGAACACATAAATAAATGGAGTCATTCAAATAAAAAAATAATAATCCACAGGGAGAAGCAATCCTTTACCACTACATATTACTTTGACGCATTAGAAATTCCTAGTATCAGAGTTTGTTATCAAATTGCGTGTAAACGACAAAAACAAACATATTTTCATGTGGGCGAAATTGTTTCCAACAATTCGCTTAATTGACTGAGAGGAGAGTCCTTTCGGACATTTAATCACAAAAAAGTCATGGATAAAATTTCACATAAAACCACCGGCAAATGACAGACCTACTTTTCCTAGCTGCTGAGTTTTAATTACATTTGATTACACCACCACCACCACCCATGGAATGAATCGTCGAATTTACATATAGTTTTAAGATATCTCTTTTATTCACTCCTTGCATATATACATAGCCTCGTATAGCACATTTTGTAGTGTGGAAGGAAATCATGTGTATATTTCCAGGTGATCTAATTAGAATATACAGGGTGGTCTAAACATAAACGATAATAAAATTGAAAAACAATAAATAAAGGAAGTTTCTAACCTAACCATTCCGATTATTTATTATTTTTTTTCCTGAAATATCGTTACCACTACCATAATAACATGTTCCCGAAATATAAGTACCCCGCGAGAAATATGTCAAGCGGTTATAAAGGGAAGCGTTTCCACCCTATAGCCAGAAAATATCTTTTCCGAAGCGCTTTCTTACCATAGCCGAAGGAATTTTTGCGGCTTATTTCATAACCAATCTCTTTTTTGTTGTGAAAAGATGACTCATATGCATCTGAAAGTAGAGCAAAAATTTCATTCTGTAGTAGGTAGTAAGTTGAAGTGTGCGATTAATTGAAATTTAATTTAATTTAAAATAAAACGGAGCTCATTCACAATAAAACTGAAATTATTATTAAAGTCCTTATCTTGATTCCCTCTGTATTCCCTAAAAGCGCTCCAAGACTGCTACGGCTATCCTACAAGCGTTCAAAGAATGCTACCCTGCAAGCGCTCCACGAGTGGCACCCTACAACCGCTCCAAGAGCGCTTCTCAAGAATCTAGAACTGAGCGCTTTCCTCTGCGGACATTCTCACGTTAAAACGATATGAACAAGCATACGGATTGCAAGCGGTCTTGCATTCGTCAAAAAATATTGCAATATAAAATTCGAAACTAAAAAGTTCGTGTAAGTAACGAGGGTTATATTGAGATAAAGTCTGTATACCACGAAATTTTTCGCAGTTTTAATATTGAGGTCCAATTTTCTACATACTGAGTGTATACCGAGCTGTTTTTCAGTAGAGAGAGTATAGAGACACACGTCCGGTTTAGTACAAACTGTAATATTGAAACCGCAATCTGTCTCCGGTATATTATAAGCCTTGCTTTCGCAGACAAATTTTGAGTTTACTTTCATCAGGCTCATTAATGTTCTGAAATCTGTGTTTTTATATATATATACCTAGTGAATATATGTACTCTCCAAAGAAACTTCAAAACCAGCATTTATTTTTTCTTATTATCTTACGGTATTTATGAGACACGTGAATATTTCATATTGCTATTTAGCCATGTCGAGGGCATTGTGTTAAAAACTAGTAAAATCCCCATATATTTTTGGAAATTCCACAACCTTTTATACAGTAGCACACCATAAGAAATTATACAACATAAGCATGGTTGAATTTATTATTTTTAACAGGATTTGTTACATATTTATAGTTTTAGCAAATAATCCCAATATCGCCGTCGGTAAAACGGTCATAGTTATAGGAGTACATCAATATAAATTATAGGTCCTGTTAATGTTTTTTTTTCCGTTACCTATACAAAAATAACACCTACGTAAAAGCTCTCAAACTAGCCCGAATAACAGTTTTGACCTTTTGAATTTTTTATCACAGCTCGTAAATTTCGTCTTTGATCGATTCTCTGCCTTATTTGAAAAGATTACAGCAGTTATAAAATCATAGTTCAAAATTGATATCTCTTCCGAAATGATTTGAAATGTTTTTCTTTCTTTCGATTGGAAATTTATGATGGCGAAGTGATACTCAATTTTCTTCAAACTTCACGTTTTCTTTCCGATTGACTTGATGTAGTTGGGCGATGTCTTGTATCTGATTACGGCTATGTGTTAAAAATTGATATTTATACGACGATTCTTTTAAGCAATTTCTTATAAGTTATTATGATGTTTCTTCCATGGTTGCCCATAGAGCGGGAGGTGATAGTACTTACCTAACAAAAAAAATAACTTTATGTGGCAGGGGGGGGGGGTGCATATCAATCGTTTCGGAGTTACAGGGTGATTAAAAAATTATGCAAGATTTTCACAAAACACTCTGTATTTTAAAAAGTACAGGGTGTATGGTCTTAATCTGCTTGTATGCAGGCTACATAAGGTGTAAAAGGTCAAATTAAGTAGGAGAGTCCACAGTTTACAGTTAAAAGTTGGGACCACAATAACTCCTGAAGGGAGGGGATTCGGGGCTGGTTAAGCAGTCGTTATAAAGGCCACGAAATCATGCATACAAGCAGCTTAAGACGGTGGCCGTACAGCCTGTACTTTTTATGATACAGGGTGTTTTGTGAAAACCTAGCATAATTTCTTAATCACCCTGTAACACCGAACCGGTAAACGGTTGATATGGCCCCCCTGCCATACAACTTTTTGTTTGTCTCCCACTCTATGGACCATCATGGAGGAAATATCCTGTATATACTAAAAATAAGGTGAAATCATTCATTTAAACTTCGCGGGTACTATGAAATCATAAAATAATTTCTTTGTGGATTGGTAGTAGTGTCTATGACATCTATGCATAGTTTCATGTCAATACAAATATTAAATTGCTGCAAAGCTTCACATGTTTTTGTAAACATACAAAAGTCAATTTTTTTCGATTTTTACTATGTCTGAATTTGTTGAGCAAAGAATACATTTTGTCTCCGAAATGAATATTCTAACATCGCCCCATATGACCATCAATATCTTCCGATCCGATGAAAGCCATAGCAAGGAAATCAAAAATTTTGGTGTTCGAAAATCGTCGATTGACAATTAGGAACTTGCTGATGATGTGGGCATTTTATTTGGATCAACCCAAGCAATCAGACGTGTCAAATCATGATTGTTTCCAACCATATCGTTCCACAACCACCGTATTCACCTTATTTAGTACTATGTGACTTCTGGCTGTTCAAAAAATTCAGAAGACCGCTCCGGGGATATCGCTTCGACTCGATTGAGGAAATAAAAGCCAAATCGAAGAAACTGTTAAAGGCCATTTGGAATAAGACTTCTTTGATTGTTTCGAGGATTGGAAAAAAAAACATTGACATAAGTGCATTGCGTTGGATGATGAGTACTTTGAAAGCAATGAAATTGATTTGGAAGCATAAATAAGGATTTTTCATGTTATAACAAATTCACCTTATTTTTCTTTTTAGCACAGTAGTACAAAAAAAAATCCTCTGCACCTGATTTAGGGCTCAAAATAAATTAATAATTATTTGTTTTTCTTCGTCTTGACCTGACATGTGAACCTACGTTTAAGTATAACAACTTCATATCAATAAAACATCCTGAAAAGGACAAACCCACCCTTTCTGCCCCCAAACCCTAACCCACAATTAATTTTCATATTTATACCTTTATAGTTTATCTCTGTATAGAAAATCCATTGAAAGGTTAAATTTCATTAGAAAAGTCCTCAAGTGTCATAATCAAAATTACTTATCCTTTTCATAAGACAACCGATGATAAGGGCATGACAGTGACTGTATTTTGGATATTTTGGAAGGGTGGACGAAAACATGTCATGACTATTCCTAATAAAAAGACGACGACCAACAACAACAACAACAACATCTCCAAAACATCAACCGACGTGAACTTAATCAAAATTTCAACTCACGTCCCATTGAAGACGACAATAGAGAATTGCCCACCTGAATAATACTCAAAGACGGACGGAAATAGATTAAACATCTTCGGAAATACGAAGTTGTTACGACATACATACATATATAGACGAATTATAGCCTTTACAGATTATTTTTCGTCGACCCTTTTAATCCTTGTCTTGTAATTTCTTTTGAACCTCATGAACTAAGTATAATACAGTAGAAAGGAGTTTCTTCCTATATAAGACCAAGTTATGTATGTACGTATGTACATATAATACATAGATAGGCATAGAACGAACCAGACTGAATGGAGACCCACCATTTGTGTTGATATAAAAACAAAAACAAAAATCTTTATTCAATGTAAGTACATAGAAAGCCGAAGTTCAGTACGGGTATAAAGTAAGAAGAAAAAGCGTAATGACGTAATGTTCACTGTTGAGGTATACTATAGTTGAAAGAAAGAAATATGTGGTAGGGAATTCCCTTACTTATCAACAGCCCGGGGCTAATCTTTGTTCCGACTCAATCATGATAAAATCAAAACGATTATAGCTGTTGACACTGTTAAGTATGTTCCGCCATACTTCATTCAAAGAGGTGCCGGATTCTTTTGTACTTTTCCCGCATTGATATAAGGCCCCCATATATTCTTACATACATTCTTACAGATATTAATATGCCATTCATAATTATAAAGAAGGAGAAGAAAAAAAAATCTTATCTCATCCGGCTTTATATGCTCTGACCTTTACCTCTTCCATTTGATCCGTGTGATTTGTAATAAATCAGATTGCTTTTGTGTTCAGCTTGAATCATTAGACGTTAATTGGATTTGATAGCTTTTATGACTGACGGATGAATATTCATTTCATGAGGTACTTTTGCCTTTATGATTGTAGTTCAGTTCTAATATGAAACGTAGATTCATGTAGGGAAATTATTGATTCTTTCTGACACCCATATTGTGCTGATATTCTTATGTACGTGTATACATACACCTACTGGAACGGCAGAATGAATGCCAATTTATTAGTACCATTACGATGCATAGCTGGACATTTCTTTTTTTTTTATTATAGAATTTGATTGAAGATGGAAAATATTATTAATTTTTTTTGTGCTATACAGGGTGTCCCGGACTAATACGGCAACATTTTGCCAAATGATTCCTCTCGTCCAGACAAGCAAAAAATTGTATGGCAGGAGGGGGGGGGGGGGCAAAAGGTCACCCTACCGACTTACAGGGTGATTAGTAAAATATGCTCATTTTTCACTAAACACCCTATATCTTAAAAAGTACAGTGTGTACGGTCTACTTGAAGACGGCATTGTATGCAGAACCTTGGGGTCTTTCCTGTGAATGTTAAACCACCCCACACCCCTCCCCACTCCAGAGTTATGACGCTTCAAAGTAAAAAAATCGGTTTTTTTCCGTTATTATTTTAAAAATACCCCCACTAACATACCTTTTTTTTACAAAATTTCGAAAGCCCAGAGCCTCCTCTTTAATTTAACCCATTACACTTATGTTCTATCTGTGACGGTTAAGGACGGTTATTAGCCTTTAACCTATTCAGATCACAGATAACTTGTTCCCTTAGTAACTGAAAACACGTTATTTTAAAAAAATATCATCTAATTTCAGTATGACCTGAATAGGTTAAGCGCTGATAACTCCTTCAAGTAGACCGTACACCCTGTACTTTTTAAGATATAGGGTGTTTAGTGAAAAAAGAACATATTTTACTAATCACCCTGTAAGTCGGTAGGGTGACATTTTGCCCCCCCCCCCCCCCTCCCATACAATTTTTTGCTTGTCTGGACGAGAGGAATCATTTGGCAAAATGTTGCAGTATTAGTCCGGGCCACCCTGTATACAATTTGTGTAACTATATGGACTGGATATATATTTTAGTTACATACATTACATATTATGTGTATAGTGCGCACGAATTTATGTCCTTAGTAGGTACCTAATGGTGAGCACATAGTAAAACACTAAAAATATTATTAGCAACATATTATGGGCAATATACTTTCCTAATTCCCAGTTCTGAAACCACTTGGGCAGATAAAGACAAGTTTCATAATTTTTTTCGACAATTTCTTGGAAGCATGATTCATTACTTTCTTAACTTTTCACACTGAATACTTATTTTCTCTATTTAAGAGAGTTAAGGTGAGTTCATCTGCCTGAAGAAAGTTGTTCAAGAACATGTTATTAAAAATAGGAGATTCGAAGCCACAACTTTTATCTTGCTCGATAGAATGTGATCATCCGCATTAAATAAAGTATAAATTAGGAGAGAACAAAAAAAAAAATATTGTGGCTAAAATTCAATCTCACACAGTGGGGGTGCGATACTAGGGAATAATTGGAGAGTTTTCGAGATAATAGAATTTAATTTTTTTCGAACTCCTATTTTTATTGGCAATTTTTTGTACAGAAATCTACTGCTTATGATTCTTTTTATTTTTTTAACTCCTTTATTATTCGCCACTGGATATTACATGGCACAGAAAGATAAATTAGTTTTTTTTTTTTTTTTTTTTAATTCTGTAATTGGACCAACTATTTTATATACAGCCAACGATGAACTTTTGACTCTTCATCACTTCCTTATATTCTTTTGAATGGTTTTTAATGCAAGGCATGTCCAGAAAGTAAAAGTAGGTACTCAATTCTTCTATTTTATAAAGAAATAACTTATTTAAAAAGAAAGTTATGTAGGTACATGGTGGGCCATCTTTTTCATTTGTAAATAGAACACACATTTTGGGATGAAAAGTCAAAACATTTTATTGATATAGAATAGAATATATTTCTTGAGTGTAGTACAAAGATAACAAGATCTTAAACGTACAAAGTGAATTGGGGTTTTACATAATTAGTAAATAATCGTGCCACATTTAATTTGGGGAAATACATTAATTCACTAAAAACTAACTTAACTAACTAAGCTTAGCCAAACTAAACTAACAAATAATTATAGGGTTAAGAACAGACTCTATTTTTTGAGGCCAGCCATTCCCTTTAACTCGTACACGAATTTGTCTACTTCTTTACTATTTGCGACACTCTCGTAGACCCACTTTTCGTCATCACAGCGAGCTGAAATTTGGCACACAGGTTCATGTCGCGTGACAATTGTATCTATCAAAACCGGAAATTTCTATGGAAAACCCGGAAAATCGGGAAAAATCATTTGAAAATTTGGTACAAATTTGATAAATCCGTTTCCAACTTTTCCGGAAAATTTTCCGTTAAAAAAGTTTTCTAAATTATGCAGGATCAAGTTCTCTATCCACTGGCATCATTACTTTCTCTCCGACAATGTTGAAAATTTGCAGAAAAAACCGAGGAAAATTCATGTAAAATACTTTTCCGGAGTTTTTCTGATCAAGGAAGCGTTTTGCAACCTAAGACAAAGTTGTAGAGCGAAATGAGTTGCATAAAGTTGCTTTTGTAGAAAACTCCATGGAAAACCCTGAAAATCGGGAAAATCATCGATATGATTAGTTATAAGTCTGTTTCAGGAAAAATGCAGAATTTTCCAATTTAGTTAACGTGAAAAAGGTAGAATTTAAAATAAGTAAAAAAACGAGTTTTCAAACAAAACTGAGGCCAAGCCGCATGAAAAAGTAGAAAATAAACTTTTCTTCACACACAGAGGTGGACTCAGATTTTATTCGCTAACAATCACCGATATATTTCAGTATGATCAATCAGAGGTAATAAGTGATTTGATTCATGAAGAGATAGAATATTCAAGAGAAATGTCCCAATCAAAATATCTGAGTCCACCTCTGTGTGTAAAGAAAAGTTTATTTTCTACTTTTTCATGCGGCTTGGCCTCAGTTTTGTTTGAAAACTCGTTTTTTTACTTATTTTATATTAGTATTATTATGGGTAAGAAAAGTTATCAAATAGCTTTAACAATATTTAGTTTAGTGGCAATAATGATTTGTAAAAGATTCAGTTGGATTCTGTTCTCTGTATATTAGCTGGCAAACGATTCCACAAACGAATGCCCTGGACGAAGTAAGAGCGCTCCCCATAGCGTGATTTACAACGGGGGATCGAAATGTTCATGTGCCGGGATGACTGTAGGAAACTTAATCTCTCAAATAAGTATGAAGGCTACTCGCTGTATATAAGTCTATTAAGGAATTTTAGTCTGTAATTTATTAGATAAGTTTCTATCGGACAACCAAGCAAGGACGTTACATAACGAGAGATGTGACTATATCGCGGCAATTTAAAGACAAATCGGGTTACATCATTGAATGCAACCAAGAGTTTCCTACGACAGACTGAATCGAGAACTGGAAATATCATACAGACATAATTTATGAAAATATGGTAGCAAAAAGGATTTAGCTAGTCTTACTCGTAAATGATGCATTAGGTAATCGGAGTTCAACCAAAGCTGCCGCAGGCATCCATATATTTTCCTCACTGTAACACTGACATGATCACAACATGAAAATTTTGAGTTGAGGTGAAACCCTAAACACTTCACAGAATTTACATACCTATACTAGTTTATTGTCGTTCAAATAAATCGGTGGTAAAGAATTCTCATCAATATAACGTTTATATATCGCCATACAGTTCGATTTATTATGGTTAAGAGCTAAGTTATTTTGCTCAGACCAGTTGATATCCTCATTTATCCGACTTATGCAATCTTCCACCAAGCCAATTGGTCTACTAAGGTATATTTGCGCATCATCAGCATACAGATGAACGGAAGCATCTACAATAATATCTGGGAGATCTTTGATATATAGCCTAAAAAGCAGGGGACCAAGTATGAATCCCTGGGGCACGCCACAAGAGAGAGATATACTTCTCGAGGTAACATTATTTGTTTTTACAAATTGGTTGCGCCCACTTAGAAAACTTTTAATGAAGGATATTGCCGATGAAGAGAAGAGGAATTTATTACCCAATTTACCTAGCAATTTCGAGTGATCTATGGAGTCAAACGCTTTACTAAAATCAAGTAGCGCAAGAATAGTCAGATGATCTTCATCAAGGGCCATGTGAACATGTGTATAGCGGTTTCACAGCTATGATAAGAACGAAATCCAGATTGCCAGGTTGACAATAAACATTTTCTTTTTGTGTAGTTCATGGTTTGCTGGTATACTATTTTTTCAAATACTTTAGCCAAGTAGAATAGAAGGCTAAATGGACGAAAGTCACTTGGAGTACATGCAGTGGACTTCTTTGGAATAGGCACCACCAATGCTTGTTTCCATTGATTGGGGAATTCAGATGTAGTGATACAATGGTTGAAGATGTGCGTTAGAATTTTCACTATTGTAGGCGCAATAAGTTTTATAAATTTTGGTTGCAGTGCATCAAGTCCTGCCGCATCTGATTTAATAGTAGATAGAGTCAGCTCAACTTCAACTTCATCAACGCAATGAAAAGCAAAACCATCAGCTGAGAAACCTTCAGGCCAAGGAGACGAGCCCAAGACACCTGTCGCAAAAAAATTATTTAATTGATTTGGGTCTTGATTTACAGCTGGTATCTCTCGCCCATGTCACGAATATTTCTATATAATTTCTTGGAGGGCTG
Source organism: Dioctria linearis (assembly GCA_963930735.1). Taxonomy (NCBI): domain Eukaryota; kingdom Metazoa; phylum Arthropoda; class Insecta; order Diptera; family Asilidae; genus Dioctria; species Dioctria linearis. The sequence goes on from OZ005744.1 coordinate 165,708,881, forward strand.
GCTTACATTTAGCTTCTTACAAAAATACCCACGCTTCGCAGATTTTATCAGGGAATTTGCTATTGCGGACTCGTATATATCTATTTTTCGCATCAGCTGAACTGATGGATCAGTTTATATTTACCATATAGGTAATCTCTTTCCGATAATATGTTAATGCAAGGTGGTTCTATGCCATTTATGTATGAAAAACAATATCATTCATATGCCCACCACGGTTGCGTCCACAGGTCTGCATCCGAACATCAAAATTTTCGATAAATTTTTCCGATAAAAGCGAATCAATGACTTCAATTTCAACTCGAATATTGTGTTTAAATTGCTGAATTGTTTGTGGATGATTAGCATACACCTTACCTTTTAAATAACCCCACAAAAAATAATCAAGTGGTGTTAAATCCGGGCTTCTTGGTGGCGAAGGAACTTCAGAACTTACTGAAATTAAACGATTGATTTTGTTGACAATAAATGGAGTGTTGCACAACTTGTGTGGCATGTCGCTCCGTCTTGTTGAAATTAAAGGTCGTTGACACTCAATTCATTCAATTTGGGTCACAAAACAACAGTTAATATGTTGCGATTACGTTGCCTATATTCATGTAAGGTCATTTTCCTGATCTTTTTTAAAGAAAACTGCCCAATGATGTCACCAGCCCATAAACCACACCTGACTTTTGGAGGAATAAGTTATGCTTCGTGAATAACATGAGGATTCTCCGCTACCCAAATTGGACAATTGTGTTTATTGACGTACCCATCCAGACGAAAATGTGCTTCATAGCTAAAAAAAAAAAAAAAAAAAAAAACTTCATTTCGTTCAAGCATCCAATTAACAAAACGGCGACGATTCAAATTGTCTGGTGGCTTCAATTTTTAAGTTAGTTGAATTTTATATGGATGCAAATGAAGATCAACATGCAAAATGCGTCGAAATGTGGTTCGTGAAATGTTTAGTTTCTGTGAATGATGCCTGATTGATGTGCTTGGTTCATTACGAACACTTTCACTAACAGCTGCATGACAGCTGATGGAGTGGCATCAGGAGTACGAACTGGATGAACATGTTGATACGGTCTACGACCTTCCACTGAACCAGTTTCTTCAAAACGATCAATAATTTTGCCAATTGCATGCTCAGTAGAACTTCCATGTCAACCAAAACTGTCATTTAATTTAAGAAATGTCCTTTTTTTAACGACCATTTTCATAATCTGTACATTTGGATAATAGAAAAATATAATAGAAAAACGCTGTTGGGTTGTTAGCCACTCCATGATTATAAATGGCATATTTGTGACTTTTCGTATGTCAAAGAATTTTTTAGAATAGATAACAATAAGCACTAAAAATCATCGACTGAAAAAATGACCAACAGATGGCCCACCCTGTATATTCCATGTACCTATAGCCGCTTTCCCGTTCTATGCAGTTTTTTTTTTAAGCCGTGGCACAAGCTTTGTGATGTCCTCCTCATAGAACTTTCCCGTCATCTTCTTCGTCTAATTCCTCTCCACGACCTCTTATTTCACCTCCTCATCGGTTGAAAATTTTTTTCCACCGATGTGAGTCTTCAGGAAGATGAAAAAAAGAAAATCTGAAGGCGCCAAGTCAGGGTAGTTTAAAGTGTCCGAGCCAAAAGAATTCAAAAGCGCCTTAGTGTCGTTGGCCGTTTGCGGGCGGGCGTTGTCGTGCAACAAAAACACTCCAATTTAAATTGTGTGGCTCTGTCGGTTGTTTTGGGACTCATTTTGCGCACAATAATCGGAATCCTAGCGTTTCTTTAATTGTCTCGTGAAAGAGAGATCTGGAAATTTGTGGAGACATCGTTGATACTTCATCCACTGTCAATCGGCGGTCTTCACGAACAGTTTCTTCGATTTTTTCACCATGGGCTACCACTCCTTTATTCATTAAACTAACATAACCAACCTATCAAAGATTTACGCCACCCTCCACCGCCTTTGGTTGTCTTCTAGAAAGCTTTGTCCTAAGATACGCTGTCATCTGGTTAGGTCTCTAATATTACAGCATTTCACAAAAGTCACTTGTTTTCTCGATGCTAGATTCACACTGCTGCAGAAAATTACATATTGCATTTAACGATTGTATAAGGTTTATTTTCGGGTTACGAAGATTCGATGATGTGTCTCACCTGAATTTTGTACTGCTATTTTGCTCTATTGAAGTATATCTAATCTATATCTAATGCTCTTCTTCCAGTACAACTTACTGTACAACTATCAGCCCGCTTACTATAGGAACATGCTTCAATCCTTGAACTTTACCAGAGGTTACAAACGTTTTCAGACCTCTGTATTCGATAAATTTTAAATTGTTCAAATTATTCGAATGTGAAATTCATTACCATGCAACATTCAGAAGGGTAACTAACCAGATCGGCAATTTCAGGCGTCTTCTCATAAATTTTTTGATATGCAGTGTTATGCAAAACAATAGCAACCGTTTCAAGAAAAAGAAGAATTTATGTTTTTTCTTTAATTTTAATTACATACCTATAACAAAAATAAATTGTGCTTTTATCAATTTCAATCGCTAAATACTATAATATTAATAAATCCATAATTCCGTGACTAATTAAGATATATAACACGGCCGGAAATGTTAACAGGCCGCATTTGGATAGATGACCGCGAAATACTACAAGGAACACTGACAGGATAATTAGTGCTTTAATTAGTAGTAAGAGCCGTTTGTGAAGTCAAACGAAATTTGTAGAAACGTTATTTTGATGTATAGTTTCCCGTAGAGTCCGAAGACGCACTTTAGAGAATACGTTAAAAAGTTTCAAACACGTCAAGAAGCCATTGCTAACTAAGAAACGCTTGCAAAAAAGGTTGAATTTAATATCTACTGCTTTAAATTAATTCCAATTTAGAGGCTTAACTTTGTACCAATTCAAAGGTGTTCTTCTTTGAACTGGTCCATTGCTAAGTGAAAAACCATTCTTTTCACTGAGGAGTCCAAATTTAATTTAATTAACTCCGACGAAATAAGTACTGGATAACGACTGAAAGTCGAACGACTCGTTCCACGATATTGAAAGGTCACAGCCAAAAATGGAGGTGGTAGTATTAAAATGGGGACCTGTTTTTCACTAACGGAATATGTCCTTTCTGCGAAATAAACGAATAATTGATCGTTTAAAACTGTTATGTTGCTCTATGTCGAATGGGAATTGCTGCTTCGATAGGCAAATTACCCGAAACACACATCGAAGCTGGGAAATTAATTAATTAATAAGAACGGGATTCCAGATCTTGAATGGTCGGCCCCAACTGCAGACTTGACTCCCATTGAGAACCTCTTCGGAATCATTAAACAATAAGTTGGGGTTCATTGCTCTTGAAATAAAATGGAATTAATGTAAACAATGAAAAGAAGTATTGGAAATTATACCTGAGAGCATAATTAGTAACTTAATAGCGTCTCATAAAATCTAACTTCAACAAAATCTGAGCAAGGATATTCTGGTCAAAACATATAACAAATTCGGACCCATGGTCAATCACACATCAAAAACTAATAGCGATCCAGAAAAAGAAAAGAAAAAGGAAACGAATTAGAGTACATACTTGGTATAGGCTTACACAAACAATTATTCGTCAGGCATTAAAATGGAGTCCCCATAATAGAACATAGAAATGTATAGTAGAAAGATCAAGAACTACATGAAAATTGTATTACACATCCATGAGAAATAAATGATTGTGGAAAAACCTTGGCAGAAGCTATAACAGGATAGCCCGGAATAGATCCAGGGGGAAGAGGCTATATAAAAGGCTTCACTTCCCTTGGAAGCAGAAGAAGGAAAAAATGCCTGTAATCTGTTGTCTGCAGAATATCTTGACTATTGGGCGTTGCCGGTGTGGAATTTCATTCAACCCATGGCCTAAAGATACATGAACCAATGTCTCACTCATTATACCACCATCGAAATGGCTTTATTTTATATTTCACCGGCAATAAAACATTTCAGATCTGTTTGATTCGAATTTGTTGGTTAACTTAACGAATTAGAAAATAAATATTTAATGGAGACCTAAATTTCAAAATTGTCAAACTCTCGTCAACCAACTTCCAATGGTATATTTACAAAAACTGGTTTTAAGTGGTTTTAATGATCAAAGAATCTTTTAAATATGTAGCTTAGTCCAATAATCCCTACAACCACCTGCTGTTTCTTCAAGAATCAGGACTCAATTTATATGCTTTGAACAAATTCAATCAATTTCAAAAATCGTTTTTGCCAAAGCTTTTATTGATTTGCTTCGACACTTTTTACGAAACTGATGAAAACTTTTTTTTTTTTAATAAATCTCATCAGTTTCGCACAGCTGTTTTGCTTACACCCTCTCAGACACCCTACATATGTATATGTAGCTTAAGAAATTATGATAGTCACGTTTTCCTAGTTATCTGAAGCAAAGGCAAAATGGCGGAATCATGCAAATTTTCTTCGTTGGTGCATTGATTGTAGAATGCATCAATCTGCTTAGGTGAACATATTCAAAATTGAAGTGAATTAATTCTTTACTCAATCATCTATCATCCAACAGTCAAAGTGATTTATTCTGTTCCGAAATTGAAAGAAAAAGAAAACAACAAGGATTAATTCAGGACAATATAACTCAATGAAATTTCAGGAAGATGATAAATAGAAAAATTCTACTTCTGTTTGAAGTAAGTAACCTTCCCTCTAAAGGCATAAATTGTGCTTAATTAATTTTTGCCGTCTTTAACATAAATGTTAGAAAAAAAACAACTCGTTTTTATTCCAAGACTATAAACAGCATTAGAGAGAGAGAAAAAAAAACTATTAAAATTACGTAATTATTTTTTTAAATGGACACACGTGAGCTAAATTAGTGTAGACTTTTATAAACATATACGGCATGCAATGCCTATGATTTTTTTTTATACTAGGGAATTCAAGAAATCTACATTTATTGCAAAATTTCCACTTCGTTTTGGGAGGCTATCGATGTTTTTGCACAATATTTTCGCATATAAAATTATCTCTACTCTAGCAAATTTGGATAATGGCAAAATCCTATCTATCACCACTTGCGTAAAGTACGAGTATTTCCGCCTCTCTATAGATAATTTAATTTTTATTTTTATTTCGAATCGACTGGAACTTCTGCTTCATAAACAAACTGATAATGTTATCGTAATGATCTTTGCATGTTTTTCATGCAAGTTTTAAAAACGAATTCATTTTACCTGTTTTGGTAAGGAAAAAAAAAGCAGATTATTACGGGTAATGAAATCAGCCACACAAAAGTAATGAGTGTCTGATAAATTTAAGTGCATTTACTACGATAAAGGCAATCGCAATCATGATTATGGGTATTTTTTTTCATCATTTTTTTTTTTTGCTATGAAGTCATTTACAAGCAAAAACAACTTTTTGTAAAAGGTAATAATTATAATGCCATTACCAAAGTGCAATATAAGTGAAGAACGTTTTCAGTTTATACTATAATTATTGGAGGACGAGGCGGGGGTGGAGCATGAGTTTCGAGAACTTTCTATAAACATTTTATTATTGAATCTTTTCAGTTCAGTTCTTACCTTTTTCTCATCCGATTTAAGTAATAATTGACAATTTGTAATGCTTCTGAGTATAAGAACTTTTTAGATTCTTACCTGAAAATAGAAAAGAAAAATTATTGTTTAAAAATATTTTGCTTGGTTAAAATGGGGTGTTAGCATAATTTTAAAAAGTCTTCAATCTTAGATCTAGTAAACTTTTGCGATAAATGAATTCACAATGAATAAAACTTGATCTACAATTGACTTTACTGAACGCAAACAAATTAAAACTACAAATGACGGTAGTGGACGTCATGTTATCTGTTGGAGCTATCACCATGTTGGTGCACTACTAAAACTATTCACTAAAAAGAAAAAAAAGGACGACAGTTTTTTATTAATTTCTTAGAATTTTTGAATTTTACATTTCGACGAATTTTGTTCCATTTTTAGCTCAAATCAAAATAGTTTTTAGGAATAGAAATGGAAATATTTATTTAAGGATATTTGTACACAAGAGCTAATAATATTTTTTTGTACATTAAATATAAAGGTGCTAGAGATCGAGATTTTAATAAACAGAAATGAAAATTCTGTGTACTAGTGTACGTGAGGAGGGATGCCGGTTTTAAAGACTAACTTTGTTTTTAAATTTACTATATAAAATTTTACTTCTTACGTGCTATAATTCTGTGCTCTTATATCTAATATCACAATAATTCTTTTAAGCTTAATACTATTTTCTGTGAAAAGCCTCGTATGGAAATCGCCCTACACACCATGTCACGGTTTTCCACTCTGAAGTAAAAGCTATACCTGAAGCGGGAAGGTACCTCCTCAACGCGGATACGGCGAACAAGGACAGCTCGGACAGCCAAGCAACTATGAAGGCTTTATCAAAACCTTTTGTAACCTCCAAGATAGTACTGGACTGCAAAACCACCCTAAATTCCCTCTCGCTGTATGACAGGGTACTCGTTGTGTGGGTGCGAGGTCATCAGCGGGAACGAAAGAGCGGACGAGCACGCTCGTATCGGTGCAACCTCAGAGGAATCTTCCTCTACAGTCGTGATTGCACCAAACATTCTCGCATCTAACATTTTGGCCTGGGCTGACTGCCAACACAGTCGCCTCTGGCTGGACGATCCCACGGGTAGAACTACTAAGGAACTATGGGGTAAACCTAATCCAAATCTGACGAAAAAGACATTGGGACTGAGCAAGCCAACTCTCAGAACACTGGTGTCAATTCTCACTGGGTACTCTTTTCTCAGGGGTTACCTGCACAAGATGAGACTTTTTGATGATCCTATATGTAGAGGATGCGGAGAAGAGCCCGAAACGGTGACTCACTTATTATGTCACTGTCCGGCACTCTCCGGTAAGCACTACAGATTCCTTGGCTCATACCTCTTGGAGGACTGCATGTGAAGAAGAAGAAGAACGTATGTAAATCTAACTTTCCAAAGAAATGATCTTCAATGTAGTTTGAATATAGCAAGAATGGCTAAATTGACGTATACTGCATAAAATTTATGTGGTTGACAGGGATAGCAACTTCTATGGCTGCTGTGTGTGAGTTAGAGAAGATGTAGCAAATCTGTCTTGCAACTAGCGCACTGTTTTGGTCATACCCTCTAGCAGCACTTGTGACGTTTGTCGTGTGCGTACCTTTAGGTGCAGCAAATTGGAATGCTGCTTGCTTGTGGGACTGCAGTAATGGAACTTGTGACATTTTGTTTTGTGCACTTTTATGAGTGCAGCGAATTGAAATGCTGCTACGTGTGGGAGTGGATATTGTAGCACTTGTGTGTGACGTTTTATTGTGTGCTCTTATGGGTGTAGCAAATTGAAGTGCTGCTATGTGTGTGAGTGGATATTGTAGCACTTGTGACGTTTGTCGTGTGTGTTCTTCTAGTTGCAGCAAATTGGGTTGCTACTACGTGTGGGATGGGATAATTTCCAATTTTGTCAGAATTAACGTCTGGTATAAAACCAAGTCTAACCTTTTTGTTTAAGGTTAACTTAGATTTTGAAATGCTCAGGATCAACTCCTGTGTAAAATTGCTTGAATTAACCTCACTTTGTGCAATACTTAGGATCAACTCCTAGTCGAGATAATTTGAGTCCACCTCAATTTTAATATGTCCAGAATCAACTTTTGTACAGGATTGCGTTAACCTCAATTTTGAGTGTCTAGAATCAACTTCTGTGTAAGGATAGAGTTAACCTCAAATATTTGAAAATAAACAAAAATTATATGTGCTTTCGACGCTCCCTAAAAATTTTAAGGAATAAATGAAGACGATATAGCCAATTTGGCAAGATCGATGATTGTAGATTTAAGATTTTCCACACCAATGACTGGAACCTACAAACTGCTTGTGTTATTGGTAGACGCAGGATAAAATTATTTACATTACAGACAGCACCGCAATAACTGGAAGATCATATGATTCCGCCTTATGTTCTTCTATATAACATAAAAAACATTTCAGGTTGAGGGTTTAGTTCTCCAGTCTCATCGCCCTATTTCATGTACCTTACGGTAATAAAAATAAATAAATAAAGTATTAATCGCGATGTGGCAATGTGCATCAGCATAATTTAATTTACCAAATCTAAATTAATTCGAATTCCGTATATGAACATCTGAATTTTTAATGCCTTTGAGCCACTTTAAGACAAAATCAAACCCTATTCATATAAAACGCCTGACCAAAACTATAAATCATTTTTCAATCAGCGAATTAAGCACTTTACTCTTCCTGTTTAAAATATTCCCATATCCCAGTGCAACAGTCTAAATTAAAAATAGATTTCTCCTCCACACAGCATCAAATGAGTTTTGTGTACAATTAAATTTCCATCAACAGCAAATAGCGCAGAGCTGTAAAACATTAAACGCCCAACCTAAAAACACAATCAGCGCGGCGCGGTTTCTATCGGAACTTTGCAATTCGACTGGGATTTTTTTCTGGTCTTATTTATTTCTCGGACTCAAGTCCATTTTTTCTATTAAGAGTCCGATTAAGTACTTAAGATTCAGAGGTAAGTTACGTAAAAAAAGCAAAGGGGTAGTAGTGATGGAGGAGAATGGGGGAGGGGTAAATTAAAATAATACAAATAACAAAAACAAGCACACCTTAAGCAGATGACTAACAACAATAATGAAGTCAGGTGAGAGGTGGCATGTGAAGGTGGTGCTCCTCGCTCGACAACAATCTCTCAACCAAAACGGAGGGGACAGATACGAAGTGATAATATGTAGCTATATATCGCTACCATCAGTATTCGAATTATATATATATATATGTATGAACACAGTCGTAAAAATTCCGCAGTGGGAAGGAGCAGTTTAACACGCGTGGCATCATATTATGTGTATACCTCGAACGCGACGTGGCTTACAATAACACCGTCAAGGACGTATAGCGAGAGACAAAACTGATTCATGGAATAAGCACTCGCATCGCTTAGCCCCATATTCATATTCACATGTATACCTCAGCCTAATACGGTAAAACTACCACACCGGCTCTATACAAACACGCCGATCTTTGTTGTTTCTTTAATCATGCGTGAAAGACTTCCAAAAAGCGCTTGATTGGGTCTGATGTCGAGTAGATTTGCTGCTGCTGTTACTGAACTGAGATAGTGAGATGCAGTTCAACTCGCAAAAGCGACTAAGACATTCTCTGTAGTGGTTTTAGCTACCTTACAAGAACCGTTAGATTATTGACTGATAATGAGAGATCGGTTTCTATTTTTTATTCGTGTGGCTGGTTTTAATCGCTTTCTTATGCACAGCAGATTTGTATGTGCGTTAATCACTAATCAAGAGTCACTTACAAAGCATCCCTAGAAACGTAAAAAAATCTCCTTTTTGAAAGCATTTTTTGTCTTAACTTATAACAAATTTCTTTATTGTTCGCCATTGACATTGAAAAATTATCTTTAGAAGGCAGGCGAGCAGGCATAGCCTAGCTGAGCCGTCATTCGTTAATCTCAACCGTGTCTGATCTATTCGTAAACGCAAGGCAAGTCAATAATAAGTCATTCGCGCAGTCTAGTCATCGTGCTTCGACCTTGCGCACACGTTCCAACGTTGAATGCATTTTTGTTTTCCTTTTTTTAATTGAATCAAATTGAATTGAATGCATTTTCTGCTCCAGAAATTTATAACATGTATAGACCTAAATGAAATGGCCTTTAACTGCTGGCTGGAGTTGAAGAAGCTGGAAGTGTGGAAGTGTGAAAAATGGAAACATCTTTCAATAACCGGTTTTACCTTCGACTATAGCATTGGAATGGAAAAATGCGCGAGAAAAGATGACCGCGCTAGTCGGACGACGAATGCGATTGTGTACATAAGAAAAAAAAAATGAAATAATGCAGTAATTAATATGCGGTCAGATATGGCGTAAAATGTTACGTTGACAGATGTTAGTTATATAAAAAAGGTTCCTCTACCTTCGTACATTACATACATATTATTTTTTCTAGAGAACGAAAAAAAAAAGAAAATGAATTTGTTTTGTATATTGATTATAGGTAATAAGGGGATACCTACATTTCGAAATAGTTAATGAAGAGAAAAATTAAAACGAATCGGGGTCAATTGGAATGACGAAAAACAAAAATAAACAAATGCACTTTGCTCTTGGCTATCATCATGGAACTCAGCTGATATCTGTGTGAAGAAACATAGTTTATAGAATTTGATTATGAACGTGATACGAGTCATTTTACACTGAAAAAAGTTTTTTTTTTGATCACCTGTTTTGTGAAAAGAGAAAAAAGAAAAGAAAAAAGTATATATCTAGAGTAAGTTCGGCGATTATGGTAGACCATAAGGGTTTACGGTAATAAAATGCAAAATTAATGAAATATATGTATTAACAGGTAGGGGAGTGTGGTCAGGGCTGGACATCTTTTTGACTTTTGCCCATAACTTCCGTTTAAGGAAAAATTTCGTCAATCAAAGCACATCTTTGGAAATCAGATTGGGTGGATGAAAAGTAAAAAAAAAAAAAATTACATTTAAAAACAAAAAGTGAAATGCTGTCAAAGTTGACCAGTGCTGTCTATAGGTTGGCCAGTCAACGAAAAATGTGCTGAAATGATTGAAAATGACCAGGAAAATAATTGAATGAAATAAAAACCTGAATTTGTTGCATTTTTCGTTTTTTTTTTTAGCAAAATTTGAATGGCACATTATTCGAAATAGCATTTCCGCCAATTGTCGTTATATTGACGCACTTCAAATGCACTTCTCTGTTGCATTGTCCTACGACAGCTTTTTCTGCGCTTTTTTAGCGGGCATCAATTCCTTTAGCTGGTGTTGTATTGGCGGACTTGGCTGGGATTAGTGCTGGACGTTTTTAGGGTGTCTTTCAAGCGCACAATCACAGTGGCTCAACCCTGACTACACAAAGTGGCCAACATTGAAGACAAGCGCCATTGTCGCATCACTTGACACCACAGGATTGAGTTTTCCTCTTGGTTTATTTTCAAGCATGAGTCACACAACACATTCACAATGTTTACCTTGATGATTGCATATTTTCCCCTTAATTTATGGTCGTATTCACTGCTGCTAAAAATAAACTTTTTGGAATTTCAAATTCAAACCACTCATTGCACAGCACTAGGCACCTACTTTGCATTCACGCTCCAAATCTGCAATGTCACGAAAAGTTAGTGGTCAAAACTAAAAAAATCGCAGATGGAAGATCTAGCGACAAGCCAAACCTGACGACATTCTCCTATTTATTGTTTCGTTCAGTCTGAAATTCAGTCAACTATTTTATCCTAGCAGTTAAAGTATTTATTATAATAACGAGTACCAAAAATAATATTTTTTCATAAATTCGAACAAAATGTAAAAACAAAACATGGTGGGGTAATATGACCCTAGGCCATATTGTCCATCTCTGAGGTGAGCAATATTACACTATAATTCTGCATTTATGTTGTCGTACAAAACTAACATATAAATATATCTGGTTCTTGTGAGCCTACAAGGGACAAGATACACACTCAGTACGTTACATGTGACAAGATACATACTCATACATGAATACTTGAGTACTTGACTTGAAATTTCAGGTAGGGCAGTTGATTGAATTAATTTCAATTACTTGAATTGAATTTAATTTTCCAATTACTTAAGTTGAAATTTACGCATTGAATGAGCGTTTTCATGATATTTTGATTACTTCAAGTATACTTCAAGTATTCATGTAAACGTACTGACTGTATACCCAAGATTCAACCCTAGTGTCCGAAGAGTCTTCTTTATTATGTCTATCGGAACTTTCATCGGAGCGGAGCTTTCTGCATAAATTATCAAAACTTGAACGTGATAACTGTATGGCCTTCCGCTTACGCTTCGTACCCTTTCCTTACCAGTACCCTTATTTTTCTTATTAACTGTATCTTCTCTCTTCTTTAATATTTTTTCGAGCTCAGATTTATAAGGAGATCCACTCAACAAAATGAATTCGGGAGCCTTACGTCCACGGTCACTTTTTTTTTTTTTTTTTTTTTTTGTAGAACGACTTTCGAAATTAGGGATATTTGAATCGATGTTATATAATCGTGAACGTTGGACGAGGATGTCTACGGAGAAGGATATCGACTTGAAGACGAAGCTGTAGACGAAATAAGGAAGTTTTCTTCTTTTTGTTAAAAAAAAAGTTCCGGACTCTGAAGGTTCTTGAAATTCATTAGTGCAAGAAGATATTTGGTTTGGTGCCTTGTTTTCGATCAAAAAAAGAGATGTTGATGAAATGCTTTGGTTATCAGAAGCATCGCTGTCATCTATAAAATCATGGTCTTTGACAGACCTGTAAAATTCCAAGTACAAGTACCAGTACAGTACCAGTACCTGGACTTGAAATATTTTAAGTACAAGTCCCGGTACAAGTCCCGGTGCTGGTACTTAAAAACTTTTCAAGTACAAGTCCAGGTACTGGTACTGTTACTAGTACTTAAGTACCAATGTACTTAAGTACTTTACAGGTCTGGTCTTTGAGTACATTTCTAGCTATAGGATAGATATCAGTAGCACGAAATCTACTTACTGAGATTTTACCCGTTTGGGCACATAAATAAGCACGACCAAATACCTACTTCCATAATATTATATTGAGACAAAGGTCGCGAATTGTTTCTTATACAGCATCGAATTTCATCAGATATATATATTTTTTAGAGGTTCCATAAATGATCTATCAATGGGTGGACTGTGGCGGGAGCGATATCAAATAATGGTTATTTTTTCAGGTAAGATCAATCAGTTCAATGTGTCTTGTCTGGATGGTATGACCGTCCAATAAGATTATATCTTGAGAATATGACATACTCTAAAAAATGCTTGAACCAATTTATAAACACGTTTGTTTGTATCCAACTTGACGGATGTCAATCATGTATAGCCCCTGGAGGCGCACCTTTCATTAGTAGTGGATTATCCCGTTTCCAATGAAATATTATCAAACGTGGCACAAACGCTCCTCCTGCACTCATTCACATTACGAATGTTATTATAGAGAACCTCTTTCGGCAGATGTTACCGCACCAATTTGTCTCTTCCCATTACGACTTAAAACCACAAATTTGTCTCTTCCCATTACAACTTAAAACTTGCTGCATTTGTGAGGGCCGTACGCTGATCTTGGTCTCATCAACATTGTAAATCTTTTCAGCTGGAAATTTATATTGATCCAATATCTGTGCGAGAATATTAAAAAAACTCATTGGCGTTCGCTCTTTATTAAATTCCCTTGCTGTCGCAAATGAAGTTCGTATTGGATGGCGGAAAGAAAGAAAAAGATGTCTGTTCAAAAATCCTTGTAAACCATTGTTTTTCCCAACGCTTTCATTCTGGATGGAAAATGTATGGGCCATGTTGTTTTTTACTGAAAGCTGATAAGCTAAACTCATGACATCTTTTCTTACTAAGCCAAGCCGATTTTTGTTATATTTGTAACACATAATCAACAAGTTCGTCCTCCAATTATTTCGGCAAAGTCGGTTTTCTTCTATCTAACTATTCTAACTATCGTTTAAACTGGGTAACTAGAAATCAATTGAAACTTCTTCTTAATTAGTCCAATCAAAGGAGCAAATGCTAAATCTGCTTGTGCCGCATCAAGTTATAAAACTAATGTGAGACCTAGTTGTGTAGTTTCCCGTAAAGGTGATGGAAATCGAGCAAGACGTGGTGCCAATGATTTTGTTATATTTATTGAGCATCCATCAATATCAGCACGTATAACATCTAGCACAGAAGAGCATTAATATGTTTTTTATTATAAATAACTTTTATTTATATTCAAAAATAAAATTCTAAAAAACACGTCTGTATAGCTGTCAAAATTTGCCAAATGACATTTGTCTTCTCATGACAAAAAGTTCCACTCGAATCGGCCATACGTTGTTATCTTTGTATTGTGAAGTAAATTGAAAAATGAAACAAAATCTCAAGAATTTTAACAGTAAGAATTAGAGTTGGTGGTGGTGGTGGATGATTCTCATTCTGCTTACAGATGATCCGAATTTGGCAGATTCTCGGATTATTTGAAGTTGACGAATTTACTGAACATTCGAATTTAGCGAATTTATTCGGACAAATAATTCGAATTTCACAGATTTTTAGATTAAATCGGTTTATGTCGGATTTTCAGAATTCAAAATTAATTTTTGTTTTTGATTGGTGAAAGTTCAGTAGTGTGAAATATAAGAATAAAAAAAATACATCAAATGAAATTTCAGTGAAGTTTAGAGTTGCTGATTTAGGATTGTAGTTTTTAGTATGTAAATGGAATCCAACAAACATTGAGTGGTCAATAGTACATACAATAGACCGTCCTTTGTACTGAAATTGAAAAGTGGTCAAAATCAAAATTTGGTTAAATCGAGCAACTTTTTGACGTCGACCTGTCGACAATGTACCACCTGAAACACGTCTCCAGACGGAAATAAAGTCGTCAAATTAGCCACCAAAATAACCTCTAAAATTAAACTGAATGAGTACATTTTGGTTGCCCAGAAGACGTCATTCTAACACCTGAAACACGTCTTCAGACGGAAATAAAGTCGTCATATTAGCCACCAATTATTAATACAAAATGACGTCTAGTTTAAGGCCGTTGACACATCGAAAGACGAAAACGCTTAATGAAAAAACTCGCTTCTCCACCCTGGAACGACGAATATTTCCAATAGAACTTAAACTAAAAGGTAGGAAAATTCTTATTTTTATTTATTCGGAAGAAATTATTAATTTTTTACGTTGTGTATCGAGAAAAGCATTTTTCAATGTTTTCGTTCAATTTTGGCTCACAAAAATATTGAGATGAACTTCTCTCGAGAAACATTTAAGAAAATCAATAATTTCTTGCGAAAAATTAAAGAATAAGAAATTTTCCACCTTTTTCGTATAAGTTTCATTGAAAATATACGTTGGTGCAGGGTGGAAAAGTGAGTGTTTCCATTCAGCGTTTTCGCCTTTCAATGTACAAACTACAAATATGAGTTTCCAGGACACACCGATGTACGAATTTTCGAATGGAGTTCAATAAATACATAGTGCATAAATTTGGAAATACGTATAAAATTTTATTTCTGTAGGTATAATATAATATATTGAATTATTAAAAAGATGTTTGCTTCGCCATTTTATTTAGAATCCGTTCTTGCGAATGTTTCAGCCACGTTTTGATGTGCTCGTTGATTTCCATCTGAGTAGCTTGGGAATTTTTTTTAATGATAGACTCATAAATCGAACCGAAAATATTTATATACTCTGCGAACTTCAACTTCTTTTGCAGTGCAGTCCCATCCACGAGAACTCCTCCAATACCTCGTCAGTTGCTAGCTGCTTCATGCATTTTCTAACGTAACATCCGACCCTCTTGCCCCCGATTTGCCTCAGGTGTTCCACCTTTAAAAATTTCATAATTTTGACATTTTTATTTTATCTTACCAATTGTTGTTTCCTAACTCCGTCCATTAAATCTGTCTCCAATTGCTGCACGTACTGTTGCTTGAACAAGACTAATACAAGTTTTGAATGCCCGCCCTTCCACGAAGCTACGAAAATCGAAAAATGACGTGAAAATGACGACAAGCAGCGCCACGTCCAAATGCAGTCAAAAACTGACGAGAAATAGACAACACGTGCCTACGCAATAGCACAAAAGGACGACAAAAATACGGCAAAGCGCTATTATAACTAGGGTCTATTATCAGTCATCAAATGACGACAAATAGACAGCAGGTGTCTATGCAATAGCAAAAACTTCGTATTGTCACCCTTCTTGTGCAAGTCTGATTTTTGAAGTGGTTTTTCGCATTATTTGTGGAACGGTTTGTCGGACAGAAAAATGATTATAACCAAGTTTATAGAATTTCATATTCTGAAGAAGTTTTTAGTACAATAAAAATGTCTAAGGCTGATCGTTATCACAGTATCCGTAAAAAACCTAAGTTTTTATATGGCAGCACCAAGAAGGGGTTGCCCGATTTAGTCCATTTTTAACATTTATTTGATGGTACAATGAAAACACCATGTACCGAATTTCAGCTCTGTACGTCAAGGCGTTCTCAAGCAGTGCCCAAATATATAGTGGAAAACGTAATTTTTGTATGACAACCCCAAGAAGGAGTTGCCCAATTTGCCTCATTTTCGAACTTAAATTTATATAATTTTCTTAAAGTTCGTATACAAAATTTCAGATTTCTAAGTATACGCGTTTTCAAGTTATCGTGCGCACAGACGGACATGCAAAAATCAAAATAACTTTTAATTTAAGCGTGGGTGTCCAATCCATTTTGCTCTACCATCATTATTTCGAGGTGTTACAAACGTAATCACAAGCTTAGGATACCCCATAGGTTTCATCTAGGGTATAAAAGAATTTAAAAACAATGAAAATTTTTTAAATATTAGGTTCTAGAGGGTTAACTAGAATTTCGTCTAAAAGACGGCGACGCGACGGCAAAACGCTGTTAAATCTAGGGTCTATTTTTTCATATATTTCTGTATAACACATGCATGGTCGGTCATTTTGTGATCAAATTCCGATTACACTATTTAAACTTATACCAACTTGATTTCCTGAAAGACGTCATATGTCGACTTCAAAAAGTGCCACTCAAAACGAAGTCTATATTTGACGGGAACTAAACTTGATGGTCTTAAAATAACTAATATTGACGTCAAAAGGACGTCGCTGGAAAAGGGTCAATAATAAGTCAATAGTATAACGACAACTCGATGAACATGTCCTAGTTTCGTAGAAAACTTACATCTAAATGACATCGAAATGAGCAAGGAATTCATAATCTATTTTCGGTTAAAAAATGACGTTCTATATACCAGGCAAGTCTTAAAATGTTTGTTGGGGCGAATACATCAGGCAACCTCTTCATGGGCGATAATCTGTGAATTGAAAGTTTATGGAAGGTACATATGTATATCTATAATAGATTTTGTCAATACATACCGACGCTGGAAAGCATAAAATTCGTAACCGACCAAAATGTCAAAAATAAATTTTATACACCATTGATATCAGAAAAAAATGCGTCGAATGCAATAGGGTCAAAATCCGCCACTTTTTAAAAACATGTTGCTTAAAGCAAAGGAAGGTTTGCAAATTTTTAAGCGAGTTATATACAACATCCGAGGTTTGACGGCTGGAGAGACTTACATTATTTTCGCAGATCGTAAAATGATGACTTTTGCCATTAACTGTCGACATTGTTCGAAGTTACTACATTTTCAAGGACTTATTGACTATAACAAACAGCTTCTAATGCATTTTGTTATTGCTTAGTTTTATATGTGTGATGTAGTTACTCTATTCTTTTTAACTTATAGATAACTCATAACACGGTGTTACTACGTTAAAAGAGTATTAAATAAAAACTTAATAGTAACTACCGCTTTTATTTAAACTACCTGTCTTGTTCTGTGCTATTGTACATTAAAAGTTAGATCTTGTTATAAACATAGAGCCTGGATACAGCTCACATATACATATATCATACAAATAAATAAGGTATATTTGATACAGCATTTCAGTTGCTATAAGTTTTTTTTTAAATTGATTTCGTTCCATACATTACAGCTATTCAGATACAGCATCCTTTAGGTCCGTAAAACAAAAAACGGAATGCTGTAACTGGTAAAACTAATACTTCTACTAACTTTAGCGTAATTCTACTTAAGGTAAATGTACCAATGTTCGTCATTGACCCAGTATTCGTAATAAGTATCACAATACACAAAATATTAAAAGCTTACATCTAGAAGAAAAATACGCAATTATAACAAAAGAACCGTTAAAATGTCATAGAATTAGTTCAGAAGCACATGTAATCATTGTGAAACGAGCTTCCAACAGTTGTGGCACAAATAAGAAAAATACAGATATCCATCCACCGTACTTAAAACTGACGCCAATTATTGCGGCTAACCGACAAACAAGTGCTTAAAGCTTTTCTCTCACAAGCCATCTACCAAACTTTCATTTTTCAAGAGAGATGTAAAGATAAAATTGAAAGCAAAAGCGGAGGGCTGTGAGAGAGAGTTCACAAACAATCAAAAGTTTGAACAGAGATCGTACGGTGCAGTGTTGCAGGCAGAAACATATAACCCAGAGATATAACCAGAGGCGGTGTATCGGAATAATCTCAAAGAGGCATGTTTCTCGCATAGAATCTCTCGCAAAAGCTTCAAAGCTCTTTTTCGATACAATGTGCTTTCTGTTTCAGTTGGTGACTGAACGTCACTGATCCCCATAAGGTCTGGACATCTGGGTTTATCTGTGGTTGTGGTATATTCAAAGTGCGACAAGTGCAGTTTTTCTTGACAGTTTGATTAAGAATTACATTAACTTTCTTAAGCTAAGAGGCTCTTCGTAAATAAGGCATATTGCTTACTCTAAGTTAAATAGTAGTAACATATTGTAAAAATTATTATATTAACATAATTTCGTAAAATTTTGGCATTGACGAATACTGGTATATAGAACAAACAGTAGTAGGTACCAATTTTCGTCATGTTTGACGAATGCTGGTGCATTGCTATCATGTTAATATTTGCTATTGCCCTTGTATTCTTGTATTCAGAGAGTTATAAGGCTGTGTCTTGTCAGATTAGCTTAAACATAGATGTTAGAATTAATTGACCAGTAATCGTCATCAGATTTCTGTAATTCAAACTAAGATATTGGTCTCCCATTCTCCCTGACGAACACCGGTACATTATAGTGACGATAACTAGAAAATTTCTTTTTACGCAGTTAACTCGGTTTTAGTATGCAGAAAGCCAAATGTTAAGTGCGATAAATGCTGTTAAAAATGGAATGAGTATTAACTCAGCAGCAAAAAAATTTAATGTTCCTCGGGTGACACTTTCTGATAAAGCAAAAAAAAAAAAAAAAAAAAAAAACAGCACTCATCAGATAAATGGGGCCATCTTATATATTAACCCAAGTTGAAGAAGCAACACTAAGCTAAATGCATTTTACATTTAGGAGATATGAGATTCCCCGTAAGTACTATGTATTAGAAAGTGTGCAAATATTACTAAAATGGCTTCAAAGATCGAATCCTTTTACACAAGGAAAGCCTGGATGGCACTGGTATGAAGCGCTTTTAGAACGCCACCCTAACCTATCTGTACGTGTTTCCCAAAATTTAACCAGAACACAGACTGGAGTTAGCGAAGGAAATATAAAAAACTGGTTCAGCGAAATAAAAAAAATATTACGCAGAAAATGGTTTACTGGAAATTATTGAAAACTCGCCAAATAGAATATTTCACTGCGATGAAACAGCATTCTTTTTGAGCTTGTCAAACAATACAGTTATTGTTCGTAAAGGACGAAAGATTGTCCATAACATCATTAATTCGGATGAAAAGGAATATATAACCACGTTAATTATGGGAAATGCAGCCGGAAAGCTAGCACCGCCTATGGCAGTAATAAATTTGAAATGGGTTCAAAAAATATTTGCCGAATCGGTTCCGTCATCTTGGGGTGTGGGGAGGTCAAATAACCGATGGATGACTGCACAAACGTTTTATGAGTTGGTACATCGCTAATGTATTTCATCCTTGCCTCATAAAAAACCACACTAATTTTCCTAAACATTTTCTAATTATTTAATTCCATATTTACTAGTTTTTAACGGGTAAGATGGTAATCAGGGATATGCAGATGACCTGGTTATTACAATTAGGGGCAAATATGATCAGATAATCTCTGAACTATTGCAGAATGCCCTAAACATAGTCTGCAACTGGCGCCAAACAATGGGACTTGGGATGGCAAGACAATAGTTGTTCCATTCACAAGAAAAAGGAAGCTTTGTTTGAAAGCACCATCTCTTGAGGGAACAACTGTGGAATTCTCAAAGGAGGTCAAATATCTGGGTATTACCTTAGATAATAGACTAACCTGGAACTCTCACTTAAAAAGAATACTAGATAAAGCTACAGTGGCAACATGGACATGCCGCAGGCTTTTTGGCAACACTTGGGGTCTAAAACCAAAAATGACTCTGTGGTCAAACACTATTATAAGACCCATGGTCACATACGCCTCACTCGTTTGGTGGCCAAAAACAAAACAAAATACGGCTCAAGCTAGGTTGCAAAAACTACAACGGCTTGCATGTCTAGGAGTAACAGGTGCCATGCGTACCTGCCCAACCACAGCCTTAGAGGCTATGTTGGACCTGCTACCCTTACATTTGCATGTGAGAGGGCAGGCCATACTTAGTGCAATAAGACTGCAAAGGGCAAACCTCCAAACCACAAACAATTTGGCTGGCCACCTGAGAGTCCTCCAGGAATTCGTAGAGGACCCGATGACTAACCCAATTTCAGATGTTATGCAAAAACGCCATAACTTTGAAACGCCATTTAAGGTGATCTTGGGGGACCGTCAACAGTGGCACACTGGGGACCTATCCTTTGAAAAAGGATCTCTTAAATGGTACACGGATGGGTCCAAAATGGAAGGAAAAGCAGGCGTGGGCATATATGGGCCAAGGCGCCATCTCGCAAAGGCACTGGGGCCTCACCAACCATTTTTCAGGCAGAAATACACACCATAGAACTCTGCGCTCGCGAAATAATCCACAATATCCACATAATATCAGACAGCCAAGCAGCTCTTAAAGCGATAAACTCGTTTACGTTTGAGTCTAAGCTGGTTTGGGACTGTCTTACTGTCTTGAAGCAACTGGCTGAGACAAATAGGGTAACACTAATATGGGTACCAGGACATGAAGGCATTAAGGGGAACGAGATTGCGGACCGCCTTGCAAAGGAAGGAGCCAAATCTCCGTTTATTGGCCCGGAGCCTGTCTTTGGACACCCAAAGAGTCACCTCTTGGCTCAGATCAGGCTTTGGGAGGACAGAACACAAAAAGGAATACTGGGAAAACACCCCGGGGCTGAGACAAGCGAAAAAATTTCTAAAGTATTCGCAACAGAGGACAAAAGAACTCCTCACACTCAGCAGAAAGGAACTAAGGCTCATAACGGGCCTACTTAGTGGGCATTGCCCACTTAGATACCATCTCAAGAAGATGGGTAAGGTCGATGATGAGACCTGTCGATTCTGTATGGAAGACGATGAAACTGCTGAGCTTATCCTGTGTGATTGTGAAGCCCTATGCCGCATAAGGCTAAGACATCTAGGAAAGGCATTTCCACTGCCAGAGGATGTTGTTAAAATGGCCCCCAAGGACATTATAGGTTTCATTAAAGACCTTAAGTTCGAATGGGCGCCCTAGGGCGTTTAGGGGTAATGTCACAAAAGATCTCCTAGGTCGGCCACGACGTTTATGCTTTTCAACGTCGATACAGTCCTTGAAAGAAACTTACAGTAAGCCTGACCTATGTAATGTGTATTACAATATTTTTTCCATTGAAAAGCGAATACATATATATGTAAGTGTAATAAATTTAGTAAAGTACACGTGTTTTGTCTCTACACCTATACAGGGTGTCCCAGACTAATGACTTTTTTTTTGCCAAATGATTCCTCTCATCCAGACAAGTAAAAAATTGTATGGCAGGGGGGGGGCAAAATGTCACCATTCCGAGTTACAGGGTGATTAGTAAAATATGCTCTTTTTTCATTAAACTTCCTATATATTGAAAAGTACACCCTGTACAGTCTATTTTAAGACGGAATTGTATGCAGAACCTCATGACATTTCAAACGAATGCTTAACTACCCATGTAACCCTCCCCACACCAGTGTTATGATGCTTCAAATTTAAAATTTGTTTTTTTTTCGGTTTTTTCTTAAATACCCCCACTAAGATAGTTTTTTTTATAATATTTCGAAAGCCCAGAGTCTCCTCTTTAATTTAACCTGCAACACCCTATGTACTAACTGCATAGCCGTTAAAAAGTTATTAGCTCTTAACCTGTTCAGGTCATACCAAAATTAGACAATATTTTTATAACATGACGTGTTTTGACGTGTTTTCAGTCACTAAGGGAACAAATTATCTGTGACCTGTGGGGTGATTTTGATCTCTTTGTCGTTCTATTTAGTCGTGAATTTTGACATATTTTGTCGATTTTTTTCTTTTAACACAGTTCATTTTGTGTCTTCACTATTATATACCACAAATGAACTATAATGAATTTTCGATGAACAAACGTCAAAAAACACGACTAAATAATCGACAAATTAGTCTACTGCTCCCAGAGGTTGTGACAAAAATTTTACACTTGTAAATGGAAATTCTACACCTAATTAGAGCAATTCAAGTGCTTAAATTCAAAATAATATTTTGAATTTGTAATGTGAAGTGTCATTTTCTGTTCATTCTACGTCATGCAAGGCTTGCTGAGCTAAAAAAAAACACGAAAAAATCAGTAGAAATGTTCATTTCATTTAGTCGATTATTTTGACATTCAAGATCGACAAAACACACAGAATCACCCTACTGAATAGGTTAAGAGCTAATAACTCCTTAACCGTCACAGATACAATATAAGTGTACTAGGTTAGATTAAAGAGGAGACTCTGGGTTTTCGAAAAAAAGGTGAACGTTAGTGGGGGTATTTTAGAAGAAAAAAAAAAATTCTCAAAATTTAAAAAAAAAACAGAAAGAAAAAGAAAATTTGAAGCGTCAGAGGGTTACGGGGGTAGTTGAGCAGTTGTTTGAAAGGTCATGAAGTTCTGCATTCTTAAAATAGACCGTACAGGGTGTACTTTTGAATATATATGGTATTTAACGAAAAAAGAGAATATTTTACTAATCACCCTGTAACTCGACAAGGCGACATCATTTTGCCCCCCCCCCCCCCCCATTCAATTTTTTACTTGTCTGCAATCTTGATTTGATGGATTTAAAGGAAATTCGTTTTATTGGTCAATTAAAAAAAAGTTCATTTGTTTTTATATTAAAAAAAAAAAAAACAGATTTGAGAATAACTTGAATTTCACGGATACAGAACTCTTATAAATCTGAAATTTCAAATCTCCGGATTATGAATTCGTTCTCTGATATAAATCCGGTTGTGAAGGTTTTTCAAATCGCAGTCATATAAATCTGTAAATCTACAAAGCAGTCGAACGTAGACCTTTGAAAGGACAATAATTTTTGTGAATTTTTGTTATCTAGATATTATGAAATTTTTTTAATTCTTTAACCAATTTTACTAACTCAATTGAATATGGTGTTTAGAAGATTTTACTTTCAAGATTGAGAAAGTTAAGAATCTCTCACCTTAGAACCATCCATGCCTTCAAGAACTTAATACCGTCTTTTGGGGCAGTAAGTGCCTGCAGTGTTGGGCAAAATGCAATCTGATTGATGATTAATGATTACCATTACAATCTGTAATCTGTAATCATGATTACAGATTGATAAAATTAATCAGTAAAGCAATCATTTTTGGCGATTAATGATTGATCAATCGTAACAGTAATCATGATTACATGGTTACATTTTTTGATTGCAAATTTGCAAGAGTTTTAAAATTGTAGTTAAAAGAAAACAAATATTGTTGTATTTCTATTCCGAAATCGGTTGGCGCATAAACTAATATTTGTTAGCACATATCTGTAGTGGGATGGTAATGGAATATCTAATATCTGTGGATTGCGTTTACCAATTATTAGTAATTAATTAAGAAAAATTAAGAAAGGGAGGTAGATATCAAAAACAATACTGTATCGTTTTGGTTTTCGTTGCAATCTGCCCTTGGATTCATTCGAACTAGCATATAACAATTTGGAGCAATATGAAAAGTGTGGCAAACGCAAAGCGTTAAAAGGCATTATTACATTTTCCGTGCTCAACGACCCTCTAATACGCCCCAGAAATCTAATCTTTTTCGCTAGCATTTTTCCCACATAATTAATATCCTTGAATTTAAGTTGATGATCAGATATGTGCGTGTCTCTATCAATCGAACCACTTACATTCTTTATACTGACTCCAATTAATACATAATCCAACAGTGCCTTGGAGTTTTCTACAAAAAAAGTTCTTACTTACGATCACAGATTGTTTGTTTTCTTAGAAATCTCTTGATAAGTTCATTTGTAATCAAAATAAATGTAATCATGTAATCATGATTACGGTTACATTTTCCTAAGATTACTCGATGTAATCATGATTAATGATTGATGGGTAATCATGATTGATTTAACCATGATTGATATGTAATCATGATTGATATAATCATGATTATTAATCTGATTACAAATGTAGTTGATTACGCCCAACACTGTGCCTGTAGTGTATTTTATATGAGAGACATAGTACGGGTATTCACGCAATATTGTATCAAAGAGTGTATCGTTGTAAAAGATGTATTTGATTACAACCCAGTAAAATAATACAAGGCCTATGCATATAAAATGCAATACAAGGGTCTTGTATTTTTACATTCACAAATTGGCAGTGTAAACCGACTTGTATAGTTGTACTTAGGAGGTCAGATTGAACGTCAAATGTCAAGGTGTGCAGAGGGGGAGGGGAGTGTCCTAGGAAAATTTCCAGTGTGCCAAATGAAAGATCCTTTTGAGGATTATCGACTGGTGCACTTATTTTTTTCTAGGTGGTACTGGGTTGATTTAGCAGGGTTGTTCAATTCACATCTACTCGCATCACGGTTTTCCCCCACAAAAAAAATGTATTGCAAATTTGTGAACCCAAAACATATGCAATGGCGCATCAAACATCATAAAACTTTTTGGAAAACTTAATAAAACAACACCGAAAAACCAATTAATGTAATCGATTTACTTTTTCGCCCCTAAATTAATTAATAATAGTATTTGAAGTTCAGAAATTTGCTTTAATTATTTGTAATATACGAACCTTTTTTGCGGGAAGAGGGAGGGGCGGATCAAAAACCAACTTTGGATTCGTCTTTAGTTCGATGAAGGGATTAAACTTATTTAAAAAAAACGTTGGGGTGGGGGTTGTTATCCCACCCCCTCAAGCCCCAAATATGGCATGTGGGGTGTCTAATTAAAGCCCCACCGAACTCTATCGAAGGGCGTTTTTTAATTTTCAATCCTGTATACTTCGTAGTGTATTTTTTTCACCATCTTACATTTTATCTGAAAGCCACTTTTTCACTTTGTCGGACCCTGCATCATAACTGTTGTCCCTAGTGAATTTTAAATTCAAATTAAAGGTAACAAAATTCTCTATCTACTAGAATGTTTTTATTTTCAATTCGACACATTTTCTCACTGAGCTTTTCCGCCCGAAGTACATAATTTTTCCTCATCTGTGTCCCATATACCCCATTGCTACAAATGAGTTATTTTTCAATTTTTTTTTTCAATCATAGGCATAAGTGTTCGATTACAAAACTTTTTCATCTTTTCAAAAAAATTCCTCAGAAGCACCGTTATTCCGTAAACTTAAATTATAAATATTTACATTTTTTCACGGCAAAAAGCGGCAAAAATTGCCATAAAGGTTGTTCTACTATTATTAAGTTTTCTCCTAAACTATCAGCCCGAGCGGAAAACTAATTGGAAATAAACGTTCCAAACAAAACAGGCTTTATTTTATCCGCTGACATTATACTGAAAAAATGTATAATTAAGTAGTAATAGTAGAAATAAAAACTTTGAAAACGACCAAAACGGTTAGAAAACGCCATGAAAAACCGGCATTTCCTTAATTTAAGCCGTTCTGTTGAGATACTTTTGTTTTTATCTCAGCTATTTTTAACCGGATCTTCATAATTCTTTTTTTCTATAATAACTATGACTCCTGGAAATCTTGAGGATTTTTTTAATTTTTCCGGGAGAGCTCCTACGGGGCCATTTTATCACCCTGTTACATTTCGAAGTAAGCTAAAGGTTAAAGAGTGTCTTTACTCATTTTTGTAAATTCTTGTTGTATTTTTACATCAGTTACACTGATACATTAAAGAGTGAATACCCCTAGTATATTTTGTATGATATTATTTTATTTGGCAACGTTGTAAATGGAAAAATCATAAATCGCAAATTTTATAAATTCATTGGTGATTTTGCACGAAATCTTTTTGATGGCGGTTCACCTCGTGTTAAAATTCGCTTGGGTACTCATTGCCCCAAGGACGGTTCTAGTAGTTCAAACCAAAATCGAAATAAGAGCAAAATAAAAAAATCTGCTTGATGGTATAATGCAAATTTGATCGAACACATTTTAAAGTGCAAATTATACATACATAATTCGAAAAATTTAAACTAGCCAGATCCTCGACCAAAATGATAAGAAAATTGATAAAAATTGTTGTCTAAGGCTTTCATTATCTAGTCTCCCTCTCCTATTAGTTGCACGTGCCCGAAGTAGTAATAGAATATTTTATACACGCTTTACATACCTTCCTCCCTCAAAATTGTACATATGTGCATATATGCATATCGATCAAACCAGAATCGTATTCACCCCCTTTCGTTTTTTTTTATACCGATGCAGCTGTACAACACGAAACAAGTATATGGATGAATGCATAACTATAAGTACTTATAGGGTCCCTTTAATATTTAACTTAAACATAGTTGTGTTACTACAAGTTTTGTTTTTCAACATAAACATGAGCACCTGTAACAGAAACTAAAAAAGGTGTATACACAACTCTTACTCCAAATGAGTATTATAAGCAGTAGAGTGAAGTGAGCAGAAAAACATGTTATTGAGTTACCGCAGCAACTTTCACAACAGCTCCAGCCCAGCTACATATATTTATATGCCCTCAATTCGCTTATCGATTCAGGATGTACCAGTTTAGAACAGTTTCTCAGACCAAGGCCAATCAAGGTCTTCTCATTCACAGTCTGTGAAAATTTTCTTTACGAATGGATAAGAAGAAATAGTATAAACAAGAAAGCGACTAGTCTAGGTACATTTGTATGTATGTATGTATATATGCAAAAAATACTGCAGCTCAGAATCTAGATAAAATTTCAGATACTTTTCAACTTGACTCGATGTTGATCATGAGATCCAATGGAGACCATATGAAATGAAAAGTGATTGCTGTAGCTATTCTCACCTGCTGCTGAATGCGCTAGGTATTTTTTGCAAATATACGAACTTTTGCCTCGAGCGAAATTTACTTTTCTTATCAGACTCAAGCAGCACTCTTGAATGTAAATGGAGTTAAGAATATTCACGATTTTAAGTGAATCTTTTCAGTGAGAGTATGTGAAACGAAATAATATTGAACTTTGTATGTATGTATGTATGGATTCAACAAGATGATGTGAATGCAACAAAGTGGTGTCAAATGTGTCAGAAATGATAAGATAATGGCATCAAAATAACCCTGAATTATACTTGAAATTGACCAAATTATTAAGGCAGCTGGAAATTTTTTTATTAAGTCTGTCAGAAGATTACACAGTCTCACACCGGAGTTATTGTCAATTTATTTAAGACATTCCGACGTGATGTGATGCGGTCTTAATTTAAGCTGCATTTCAAATTTTAAGTGACACGTTCTGTGTGATTTTTTTTTTCTTTTTTTTTGTAATATTGTGAGTTTGCAATCGCAGCAAGCAACAAGAACGATGTCATCCGTAAGTTTATTTTTGTATACTAAAGAGAATATATGAGTGATAATAAACTGCGTGGGTACCGATTGTATGTAGATCACCTTGCAACTTAAGTTGCTTGCGCACAAAGAATAAATAAATTAATTTCTCATTACACAAAAAAAACAGCAAAAGGAAAAGGTTTCATCGCGGAATTGTCTCAAAATTATAAAACCTCACAAAAAAGATCTCAGTATGTTTTTCATTTGAGCGGAAACCATAGATGTGAGTGAATTTAACTCTCTCTCCCATTTTTGGGAGAGCACATCATTCGATTTTGTATTATTAAGCCTAGTATCGAGTTCGGGCAAAGTAAAATTTAACGCGGTATCCAAAAAATTCACATTAAAATCGCTGGTAAAATTTTGACGTTTGTTAATCTGGAGAAAACAAAATAATTAATTTTTATATTTTGATAACACAAACCAAACCCCACAATCAATCAAAAACAATATGCACTAATTTAATGCTTCGTGCATTAAAATTAAAATGCCTAGTAAAATGTGTGGAGAATTTATAGTGCCATCTATTTTATAGAGAGGGAACCTTCAGTTTTTACCGGCGAACTCTATACTGCAATCATAAGTAGAATTTTTGCTTGCCATTTTACCAGCGCTAAAATTCGAGAAATCTTCTTTGTTTATGGAAACTAATTTAAAAAATAAATTTAATTTTAATAAAAAAAAAAAAACTTTCATTTCAAAGTCTCAGACTTATCAAACAACCCTCTTACGCGGTAGCTATGGTTTTCTTCCATAATTTCTATGTATAATTTTCAGCGCCCGTATATGAAGCTCATTAAAACCTTGGTAGTTTCCAAAGTGATATACCCTCGCTATATAGATTCGATTTGTGCCAGTAAATTTAAAATCGTTTTCAATGATTGCGTAATAGATTAGTGTTCCTATCGTAACTCGTTATGGAGCTGTTGCTTTGTTACACTCATATTTATGTATGCATTGTATATATTTAATAGGGTGTAAATCTGTAACTTTTATTCATATATTGATTTATGCTCAAGTACCTGAATATCTCTTTGAATTAATGTAAATTTCCTCTACACTGAATATGATTTGAAACTCCTGAAATTTTTTTAAATATATTCAAGAAATTGTCATGGAGATGATCGCACACTATCAATCAAAACAGAGTGAATGAGATTTGAGACATACCTGCTTGAAATAAGGCACATTTTTATATGTATCTATTTATATTGATGTCATTCGTCCTGTTCCAAGTCAAGATTTTAATGATTCCAAATTCATTGTGTATTTAAAAAAAAAAACTGGGCAAAAGTAGAAGTAGGATCTCAAAGTATACCCACGAAATTAATCAGATCCATCAGAAGTAGTTCCACCTAAGTCTAAACGAATTGAATCGATCGAAAAAGACATTTTGAACTGAACAGAGTCGAAGAAGGTTAGACGAAAGTTACTTTCTGCTTCATTGAGTATAAAAATTGCCAAACTCCTAAGAGGTGTCCGGAATAAAAAGTGGTCATACAATTCAGTTTGCCAAAATGTAAAAAAACTGATTGATCGCGTTTATTCTTATTTCAGTTTCTTCCCCACACTGAAATCAAAAAGTGAAAAGCAGAGAAAACTGATTGTGTCCAAATACAAAGAATTCCCAGATTTGAGTCAAGCATAGTTGGCAGAACTTCTTAAAATTCCTAAGAACACCATCCAAAAGGTATTAAAAATTTTCAAGGAAATGTTAACAACTCAGAAGAAGCCTGGATCGCAGGGGAAAAACGTATTACATGATCCAAAACAAAGCATCAGAATATTAAACTTCTCTTCAAAAATCAACCAAACCTCTCGATCGGAGATGCCACAGCGAAACCTAAAATCCCGAAGTCTATCATTCAGGACAAGAAAAAAAAAGGCTGAAGCTGAGAAGCTTCAATGTGTCCAAGGCTCCTGATCACGATGATACGAAACAAAAAATGTATAAAACTCGTCCCCGAAAATTGTACACAAATTTTTTAATGAAGCTTCACCTGTTCCGTCATGGATGACGAAAGTTATTGTAAAACATACTTCGGCCAAATTCCAGGTCAAGAGTTTTATGTTGCCACCCATTCGGGGAAGAGTAGTCAAAAAGTTCAGAGTGCGAAGAGTTTTAAGGTTCCCACAAAAATACGGTTTCTGACAAGCGATTTGTTCCTGTGGCCGGAAATGAACGGTCAAATTTATTTAAAAAAAGGTTTGCAGAAAAGGCTTCTGCTGTTCATGTTCATCAGAGCACACAGGACTTCTGGAATGTTTTAGCCTGATTTGGCAATATTCCATTATAGCACGACAGCAATGGAATTTTACTACCAAGACGTCATCAATATTGTGCCTAAGGAAGCAAATCCCCTGAATTTCCCAGAGCCTCGACATATTGAACCCTACTGGGTACATGTGAAACAAAAACTGAAAAGGACAAAGAAACAAAGCAGGACCCTCGGAATTTAAAAAAAAAAACACCTTTTATATGGATAAGAGATATTAAAATAAATTTTCTACTATTTTGAAGTTGAGACTTTGATTATTATTAGTAAAAAAAAAAAAAAAATTGCTCCAATAAATATAATTTTTTTTTACAAATCTATGACTATGACTCTCTGACCAGTTTTCATTCGGGACACCTCTTATATCAAGTAAACACTTTTTTAATATCTCTCATCACCACTAGAGTGTTATTCATTTCAAAGTTTCTTTGATGATCTCAGTAAGATGTGATTATAACATACAACAACCTCTAGCTCAATTTTTAGCTGAGAGTTTGTGTAAAACGAATCGCTCTAACCAAAGGTGAAATAAACGAATTTGCAATGAACAACTTTTTAATTGCCAAAGCTACAAACCAAGCCCTCCGAAATAATTAAAAAAATTAAAAAAAAAACTGCGGTTTACTTTTATGATTAAGGTTTACATTAATTTTCATGTTCCGCAGTGCTCAGATTACGTACTCTTTTTATGTTATCCTTGAATTACCATTGGCAATGACCTTAGTTAATTCCGTAATCAAATTTCTAGAAAAATTTCTACGTAATTTGACACTTAACACGAATGTGAATTTTAAAAATTCACAGCAAAATCTTTGTTAGTTTGTAAGCGCGGCTCTTTCACATATGGTATTTGGTATACATCATAACAAACAATTTTGATGTAAACAGACTTGACAGAACAGTTACAATACATTTTTACTCACGTATGGAAGCTCACTTGTTGATAGCTGTTGTGAGAATATTATAATTAACAAATCAAAAATTGTGACCTTAGCAGGTGCATTAAGAAAACAAGACCGACCGGTCTATGCACAAAAATGCATGAAATATAAACACAGAATGAAAATTAAACAGAAAACAGGAAAATGAGACAAAGAAAAAAATATTCAAATTCACTTAACTAACCTAACCTCTAGATCAAACTACTATTGCCGAGGATACACTCCCCCTAGGATGTATCACTATGTAGTAGTCAACAATTGAAATAATTTCCTCCGGAATGTACCAACCATCCACGTCCGCTGAATCTTAACTGGTAGGTGCATGAACAAAACAGGAACGAGCGCCAGTCAACGTTACAAAACTTGGTGTAATTATATTTAAATGCCTTGGAGATTGAGCAAGCTGTATACATTCCCATAAGTAATCAGGTTTACACAGGTATACACGAGCTTATGTAAAAATATTAAAGCCTTAAGAAGAAGATACGTATTTAGGGAGCAACCCCGAATTATATTTCGGTAAGGACTTAAATGATCATATTGTCATAATCGATAAATGAAACGAATACAACAGTTAAAAGCTACATTCAATTGACGAGAACGATTTATGGTCTAATGCCAGGAAAACAAGGCTTCTATAAGTGTAAAGCGGTATAAGCAGGGTTTTTACTATGCTAAGTTTAGCAACAGTAGTGAGAAGATATCCCGAAAGCCACAGTCTTCTTAAGGCACCATAAATATTATTTAATATTTTCTTAACATGGTCGCAATTGAGCATCACACCAAGATTCCTAACCCAGGTATATCAGATAAATTCTTAACAACCTGGAGAAAGTCAGTAGGCTTCAACTCCCTCCTGTATATGAATGTATGTATAACTAGATTTACCGGTTTTTAATAATAGATAGTTAGCAACAGACTATTCACGTATACGTTCAAGGTTCATATTTAATCGACAAAAACCAACTCAGGAAACCCTACACATCATCGGCATACAGATGCACTTTTGGATCGTACAGTACAACATTAGGTAGGCGATTTTTGTACAGATTGAACAATAAAGGACCCAAGATTGATCCTTGTGGTATACCGCATCTAAGCTGTATCGGCTCAGAAACACGATTTCCAAGTTTAACATGCTGTGAACGTCCCATCAGGTAGCTATTTGAAGTGTTGATAGCAGAGGTAAAGAAACCAAATTCATTAACTAACTTGGATTTTAGAATGTTATGACTTACACTTAATTAAATGCTTTGGAGAAGTCTAGTAGAACAGGAGTATTCATATCCTCTTTATCAAGCCCCATACGTATATCTGAGCTCACTTCTAATAAAGTAGTTTCACAAGTGTGATATCGTCGAAAGCCAGATTGCAAAGGTGAGAGTTATAAATGTTCTTCAATATAGTTAAGCATTTGAAAAACCATAAGTTTTTCAATAGCCTTGGCAAGAAAACACAACAAATTGATAGGACGGTAATCAGATAAACTGCTCGGAGAGTAATTTTTAGGAATAGGAATAACAAAAGCAATAAGGATATTAGCAGATGTTAAAATTGTGTTGAAGATGTGAGTTATTACAGGAAGCACCACAGGTACGAGTAGTTTTAAGAAGTGAGGAGGAATGTCATCTGTCCCAATGGCACTCGACTTAATCCAAATAATGACGATCATTGTCTTGTCGTCAGTAACACACCGGAAAGCAAAACCATCAGATGCAGATTGCAGAATATCACTATTATTATCAGCTGGCTCCGATGCATGAGACATAAATTAAAAGTATGTATTGAGTTCATCAGGATACATCTCACAGCCACGATATTCCTTACCATGTATGCCCAGGCGCCTTAAATTATTCCAAAATATTTTAGGAGATTAGTCAGGATTAAGCTGTCTTCCGAGATATCTCCATTTAGCCTTACGTATTTTTAGTGTTACAATATTTCGTTAAAAGTTTATTAAATCGGTGTGAATCAGCAGTTCTTAACCTCTTATTATATGTATCTCCGAAATAGAAACTCCCGTTCAGCAATTAAGATTTCAATTTCTTCAGAAAACCATGGAAATGACTGCAAGCGTCTGCACGGCCTTCACAGAGGCGCATGCATATCACGGAGATAGTGGATTAGAGTATCAAAAATTTCCACCTGATCATTAACATTAGTGGACTCATAAACCATTGACCAAGGCAGTTCTGAACAATCATTTAATAAAGCATCCATGGTTCAGAAAACTTGGTGGATTAAGCTGGTTGAGAAATAAAACTTTAACAAACCGTCTACCTATGTTTCTGGCGACCCAAAACAGAGACATTGGTTTTTAATTCAACTAGCGTTCAATACACTAACTGAGTTGAACTAGTTATTTTAACAAAATTTTCGAACACAGATTCTCCATTTGCGTTCACTATAAAAAAATAAAAAATAAAAAAAATATATGCAAAATGAATTTCGAAAATGTGTTTTATATGATAAAACATCAATATTGAGGCGTTAAATGATACTTGTTAAAAATTATATCCACTCTAAGCTTTTCTTAGAAATTTCCAAATAATTATGTACCAAACTCACTAACCAATTTGATCCTTTTCCAATGTCTTACTCCAATTTTCAATCATTAACTGAATTTTTTCATAAAATCTCCTAAAAATCGAACTTAAAATTTGAATCGAGTTTTTTTCGAACATCAAAGAGCTTAGAATAGAAAATATTTTGTCGTTTGTGACAACCTCATCAACATACGTTTCGAATTGTTCAAGCTATAAAGGAAAACGAAAAGTATGTAGATATAAATAATTTCCCCTCTACTCCCACCCACTTCCTAGTTCAAATTTTAGGGTTTTCCTGACGAAATTACCTTTCATTTAAGATACATAATTCAAAATTAAATTTTGAATAGACATTTTCGAAAATTTAGTTCGAAAAAAATCTTGTTTTCGTATTTGAATATTCAGAATTTTTTTTTTTTTTTTTTTTTTTTGTATAAAACTCATTTTTAACAATCAAATCCCACGCAGGGAGCTGAGATGGCCTAAACTTCCTAACCAGATCAAAACTTGTTGTCCTTTTAATTCGGCGGAGGTAGAATCTGATCAGGGATGTTTTTTAATTTAACTTTTAGCAGAAAAGCAGATCCAAAAATATCCATCTTATCGCTTTTTATGATCTCTTTGCGTTGGTAGAATATAGGCACTTCGAATTTATAAACGACATTCATTTGAGAAAGATGAACATAAAACGAGCCGTGATGACACCCATCATAACTCTGGAATCTGTTATATTTTGAGCTCGTTGAGGAAGAGTATTATTCACCAATTATAAGCTGTTGGATCCATCCAAAGTTGTTGATTTTGAGGTATAAGGTGATTTTCATAGAACCAACTAGGTATACTTTTTCTTTTTGCATGCACTAAGCTCACTACCTAACTTGAACATTTTTCATTGTCTTGCTCCACATGAATTGAATTGAAATTGAACTGAACTATTTGAAAATCAAGAAAACTGTAAAATTTGTAAGATCTCATTCACATTAATTTGAGTTATTCAAAAGAAAGAAAAAATTTGAAAAAGTGTGGTTAGTGTTTCCCCTCAATTTCAGAAAAAAATTATTTTTTCAGTTAAAATTCAAAACTTGAAAATGTACCATTTAATTTCGAATTAGCATCTTCGACCAGTTTCGAACCCATGTTTGAGTTTGAATATCGGACAGAGCAAAACTGAATCAACTATAAAAATCTATTTTTTGGAAACGAATGCTCCTGGCCGACAAATGCAAATGGCAAATGCTATGGCCGACTTTGGTTCAAGAAATGCAGGAATAAATCTGAACTTGTAACGCTGCTCAGCTCTCTAATTCCCTACTATTCCTCGATAGCCATAGGTAACAATCGCAAATATACTGAGCTCTATAGTTATAGAGCTTTCTGTCACATATCTCTTAGCAGTTTAGTCACTTATACTGGAGACAGACTTGCGGTTCCAATATTGCAGTTTGCACTAAACCGCAAATGGGTCTCTATACATATACTGAGAAACAACTCTGTATACACTCGATTTACACTCAGTATGTAGAACATGGAAGCTCAATAGTTATAAATCCTAATCATTTAATACATGAACCTTTCATGAACCGAATTTTATACTGCAATGTTGGCTGCAACTTTTTCAGATATTTAATATTTGACAATATTGTCAAATTGAAGCTCTATTTCGTTTTTATTTTCTATATAGACAAGTAATTTCACAATATATGCTCGCTTTTTATACGTGTGCCAAACAACAAAATGACAAATGAAATATCAAATGTAAGTTCTCTAATTAATTCTCAGTACCGTAAACCGCAAGTGTGTCTCTTCAATTCTATAATTGCAATATCAATATTTCAATGTGAGACCGCAAGTCTGTCCCCGGTATTAGAGGTTATTCAACAGCTACTTAAAGCAAGCATCTTGGTTATTTACGAAGAAGTGATATGCTTTTTTATATATACATACTTACTCCTACCAAAAGCGGGCGGATTTCATTGCCATCGCAGTAGACAGTGATATACATTTCAAGCGAAGACAGAATACTCAATCATTACCCTCTTTATCTGTGTAATGATCCGTTAAAATCTTCTGACGACCAAATCCCAGTTCTAGTAACTTAGGATTTTGCTTCACAACCACAAGAGGTCCAATCTTTGCAGGGATAAAATCTCCACACTTTCGCCTTTTTGTTAAGTGCGCTAAACTAGTCTTTGTCGAATTTATTATCTATGCATAGCAATCACATCAGTCTGATCAGCAGTCTTAAGGTGGAAAACACATCGAGAGGCTCGAAAAAAGCCATTTTTCTGGATTTTTTGAGGGCAATCTATAGCAGTAATCAAATCAATTCTTTTTTATACGATAAAACACATTTTTAAGAATACATCAAAAAATTTTTATTGAAAAATATCAAATATTCGCCGAGTAATATTCTGGTCCGTAAAGTACCGCAAAAAACAGGCCCCCCGCGGTACGCACTCCTGCTTCATCTGTAATCATCCAAATAAAAAAAACCAAAAAGATTATTAAACTGGACAATATAATCTAGTCATCGTCATATGCGTCATAGGATCAACACAAACGCCTGTGGCGACGCGTTTATATCTGGGTGCACTTTTCCGAACGCATGACCAACCACCGTGTAAATCGGGCAACTTATTTTTCGAAGTTCTCATAATAAAAAGACCTAGTCAATCCGCCTCGGCCAGTTTGAAATAGGATAGACTGGCCCTTTACGATATTTACAGGTGATTACAGGTTCATCCAATCAAATATATTTTTTCGACATGTTATTAGATTTTCAGGCGTTGTTACGTACACTGCAGACACTACTGCCTGCATACTGGTGGCACACCAAGAACGCCCTTGAGCGACACCTTAAGTCATGCCTACCAGTTAAAGTCGGCTAACGACTCTTCCAGCCATACTTCGCCTCAAGATCTCCTTGACGAACCGGTGCTCCTCAAACTATACTCCGAGTCTCAATCGTCTTACGACTCCTACCTGAAGACATCTAGTATGTGCCGAGAACTTACGACATAGGTACACACTCGATGTGCTACAAGCTTCAGTCGTTTAACAACTCACAACGTCAAGACATCTGGACATATTTTGAAATTTCACCACAAATTTGTCGTACTTTTATATTTACCATATTCATTTTGATTTATCCATTTCATCAACCACAAAATAAACTAAAATGAATTTGCAATGAATTAATGTCAGAATATACGCCGAAAAGTACGACAAATTAGTCAACTGCTTCCGAGGATATGACAAAAATTGTATACTGCGGTAAATGGATATTCTACACCTAATTAGAACAATAAAAGTGCTTAAATTCGAACTAATATTTTGAATTTCTAATGTGAAGTGTGTGAAAAAATCAGTTGAAAAGTTCATTTCATTTAGTCGTATATTTTGACATTAAAGTACGACAAAAGATCAGAATCACCCTCCTGGTGGGTCCTGAGATAACAATACCTAGGCACCCACAAACTCAAAACGTCAAGACATCTGTAGGGTGATTCTGTGGGTTTTGTCGAACTTGAATGTCAAAATAATCGACTAAATGAAATGAACATTTCTACTGATTTTTTCGTGAAATGAACTGAAAATGACAATTACAAATTCAAAATATTATTTCGAATTTAAGCACTTGAATTGCTCTAACAACCTCTGGGAGCAGTTGACTAATTTGTCGATTATTTAGTCGTGTTTTTTGACGTTTGTTCATCGAAAATTCATTATAGTTCATTTTGTGGTATATAATAGTGAAGACACAAAATGAACTGTGTTAAAAGAAAAAACTCGACAAAATATGTCAAAATTCACGACTAAATAGAACGACAAAGAGCACAGAATCACCCTACTGGTGGCCCCTGAGGTCACAATATACATAGGGCACCCACAATCAGATGGACCCTGGGGTCACAATACCTAGGGCACCCCTAAACACCATCTACCAACCAAAATATTATCAAAAGTACTTAAAAGCATATTTTCTCAAACCTTTTTAAACCTTAGGTGTGTACATTTCCCACCTTAGGTCCCATACACATAAACACATTTAAAAAATATTTTAGAACCTACTTAAAATATCAAATTCAATGCAAGGCAATAAATCACGAATTTTCCACCCATCAAGAAATCAAGAGCGAACTCTTATTACTAATCAATTTTCCTCC
Organism: Dioctria linearis; assembly: GCA_963930735.1. Lineage (NCBI taxonomy): Eukaryota > Metazoa > Arthropoda > Insecta > Diptera > Asilidae > Dioctria > Dioctria linearis. The sequence goes on from OZ005744.1 coordinate 165,746,474, forward strand.
CCCACTCTCTTATCACTTTCCTTTTTTCATTTGATCTTCAAAAAAAGTGGAACTAATTCCAAAAGAACATCAGACCATAAAACTTCACAAAAATCCTCCCACTTATCCTCGGGGCAGTTGAAAGAAAGAATGAGGGGGAAGAGAAAGAAGCGTAGTCTTATTGATGTGGATTTACACCTCAAAGAGTAATTTGCTACTGTCACAGACAAACTCCTCTTTTGCTTTTAACTCCAACTTTCTCATAATTCTTTGATAAGAGAGACCTCGTCCGTGAGAGGTGAGATGAGATTGTGAATTCGATTTACTCCCAGGGGAATGATTTAAATCTACTGGAAAAATCAAGCATCGAAACGTCTTTGGAGTGTTTGAATTTAAGCTGGAGGAGGGAAAATATCGCTCGTCTGTTCGCATTAGGTTTAAATCGATCTTAACTTTTTAAACGGCCAACTTTAAATCCATTTTCTTTTGTACTCAAAGATGACGACGATGACGACGACGACGAGGACGATAACGCTCTTTAAAATGAAAGCAGTGGTGCTGCAGTTTTAAGATAAGAAAAAAAAATAAAATAAAAATAGAGAAAATGAAAAATGTAATTTGTCCTCGCACACAAATATCCCATCAATTGCAGTGCAGTTTTGGGACTAGAATAGAAAAATATTTGCACCACTACTGAGCGTAATTGAAGTACAAGCTGCACGCAAAAGTTCCATTTACGAATCCTGGGACTGGTTTAGTTTGACGTAGAAATTCTCTTGCTGTAAAATTTTCTACGGCATGCAGTAAACGAGAAGAGTCAATTAATTTCGGACACATAACACCAATATTACAATGAAAACTTCAAATAACATTGGCAGAGGGTATACATGTATATAATAGTCACTCGTTGCTCCTTGACCTTTATACATTTCAATTGTGTTAAGTTTTAGCCCAACCCTCCCCACTTCATCTTACCACTTGAATTGTAAAAAAAAGGAATTTCAAAGAAAACAATTCGCGTGTGTGTTTGTTTTTTTTTTTTTTTTTTTGAAGGTTCTTTTGTATTTTACAAAGCGGGAAAAGTCCTTAATCGATATAGGTACCGTTATAGCCCTGGATTTTGATAATAAGTAAGAGAAACGCTGGCTATGAGTAATGTAATAATCCGTTATCCTGAAAATATATTTCTCAGTGTAGGATGAACAAAAGATTGAAGTTCTATGCTTTTCCACAGAGAATCGAGATATTATTTTATTTAATTCAAGAGGAGCTGAGCTCTCCTCTGTTTGTAATTATTTTGTGCTGTTGCCCTTGCGGATGATGTAATCCTCGATTGTAATTGATTTACAGAGAAATATGTTTATAAATACACCCGTCTTAAGACTAGAGAAGTGTTTCTTTTAAAAGATGTTTAGTGTTACATAATATACTTGATAAAGCCGCATTACAAGAAGTAACAATTTCACCAACGTTGATGAAATTTAAATGTACTTTGCACTTTTTAGATGAGAAAGTAAACGAGTTTCTAATTTTATCTGCCTTTTTTGTATAATAACTTATCAAACTGCTATACATATACCAGTTGATTTTCTTGAGGCAGATATAACTGCGCAAATTATGCTTCTACGTTCAATTGAATAATCTGTTCTTGATTTTGATAGGTCTGGATTCAATCTCAACCGGCGAATAATTTTTTTTTAATATATACACATACATACAATTACTCATGATTACAACAAAGTTCTACAAGATAGTTGCATTTGACATTTTTCGATTATCTTCCACACACAAAAATTGCTGTGAGCTTTTATAAAGACGATGATATGAGGCCTTCTCAGACCATAGTGTATTTGCCTAAGCGATAGAAAATACGACATTGACAGAGTATGGTCACCCATCTTTGTTTAAGTTTAATTTTTAAATTGGTTTCTTGCACATATTTTTATAACGGTTCGTCGAACAGTAAAACTGATTATAACCAATTTCATAGGATTTCATATTGTGTAGAACTTTTCAGTATATTAAAAACGTCTAGGAGTGATCGTTTTCACAGTATATACGCAAAAAATCAAAATTTTTATATGGCAACACCAAGAAGAGGTTGCCCGATTTAGCCTATTTTTGAAATATATATACATTTACTATTTCTATGCAAATACCGTGTACAAAATTTCAACTCTCTATGTTGAGGCGTTCTTAGGTAGTGCCCAAATATATAGTGAAAAACGAAATTTTTGTATGGCAACCCTACGAAGGAGTTTCTCGATTTGCCCAATTTTCGAACTTAAATTTACTTTTATTTTTAAAGCTCATGAGCGTGAAAGTATGGAAAACAAATAGAAATAGTCGCTCTTTATGAGAATCAAGCTGTTGGGCTTATTGTTGTTTAGGGAAAAAAATCAGTTCTCTAAGTACCTACACGCGTTCTCGAGTTATCGTTAGGACAGACGGACATGCAAAAATCAAAATATTTTTTAATATTATGTGCGTATGTGGGGTTAATTCATTTTGTTCTACCAGCATTATTTCTGTATAACAAACGGAATGACAAACTTAATATACCCCATTATTTCATCAGATAGGGAATACGAATTATTTTACAGGGTAACCCTCTTACGATTTCTAAGGCAGGCAGTCTGGTGTGACGTTCATTCTTCAGTGTTGATTCAATCAGAACGGCACATAAATTTCTAAGCATTGCATTCACATCGGTAAAACAAAATGATTTAATCAGCAGCTCTGATAAATAATTAAAGCATGATTTAATCGTCCGGTGTGAATGCAGCCTTATACACTAGACAGACTGGCTCCATAATGACTTAATTAAATAAAGTCAAATGTGCAGTGTGTCACGCAAATGAAATGAGCTGAATTTATTGGAAATCGAAAAGTATTTCCAATAGTTAGCAGTGACAGCCATCAGCTGATCATGAGCGAAAGTTCTTTGCAGATTTCTTCTCTTTTTGATCTCTTTTAACAACACAAATTGTCTTCTACTAATAGTCGAGTCAGTAGAGGTTTTTGCCTCGACAAAACGTGGGATAGTTGTGATTTTTATATATGTTATTTAGTTTCCTGCCCCGATGAAAAATTCAAGTTTTCACCCTTAAAGGTACAAAAAATTGTTTTTTTCAAAATAATTCCTCAACGCTTGATCCTGCGCAACAAAAATGGTTGATACAAATTTGAAAAAGACTAAATCCCATACATTTTTTATATAACCACCTTTTTTTGTAAGTCTGATGTGTAACGTATGTACCCGTTCTTCAGGGTGTTTCGTCCATGATGGTCCATATGACAGGAGATGATAGTAGTTACCTAGTCAAACAAAAAATTGTATGGCAGGGGGTGATTAAGAAAATATGCAAGTCTTTCACAAAATACCCTGTATCTTAAAAAGCACAATGTGTACGGTCACTTACATAGCTAATTGTATGCAGAGCATTATGGCCTTTCATACGACTGCTCAGCCAGCCTCGCACTCCTCTCGCCTTAGGAGTTGTGGTTATAGATTTAATTTTGCAAGAGCAATCGGGCCGGGGTAGTCGGAAAACGCCGCGATTTTTGGTAAATTTAGCGACTTATAATATTTTAATAGGGAGTGGTAGAGAGGGTTTAGTTACGCACTCAGGAGAAAACTTGAATTGTCTTCTACGTTCATAGAGTGCATAGTTCTCAACTTACAGGGTGACTCATAAAAATATACCCAAAAGTATTGGAAACTGTCAGAAATTAGTCCCTAGCACCATACAATATTTTGCTTATCTTGACCCCTCCTACCATTTTCTGATGCTTGATCATACTCAAATGAAACACCCTGTATTTTAAAAGTGTATTGTGTGTACAACGAACTCATATGCTCATACAGTAAATATGTTTTGATAGCTTTTTCTGATATTTTTATACAATTTTTAAAACAACGCTAATTGGTGGTGGCTGATTTTCGAAATTAAAATGTTTTCTTGTCAAAGTTCGAAAATGTCTGTTTTAGAATAACTCAAAAATTATACTTTCGCTACATACATTCGGTTTTTGATATAAATCTTATGATTATATTTAAGCTAATCTTCGAATTTCCAAATTGTATTTTTTTTTTTAATTTTGATTTACCGAAAGTGGGTAGTGGAGGTAAAATTTTAAATGCACTTTTCTTTAAATTTTTCCGATATAACTTTGGAACAGTTGTACCGCTCGAGATATGACCTTGGAACTTTGTAGATTTTTCGAATTATAATCTTCGAAAATTTACTAAGTTCGAACATAAACTTAGAAATTTCACCAATTTATATTTTACTTATGATGACCAGCTGGCGTTATACCCCTGCAAGGTGGTCGTGCTTGGTAACAGATGAGACGAAATTTCGAAATTCAAAAATATTAACACTAACCATTTTTTCACTTCCACCCTCCTTTAGCGGGAAACGAAAAAGAATTTTGAACTTTGCTCCGATTTAGTTGAAGGGGGGAGCACCACACACATGTATCAAATGGAAAAGAGGATGATGAGATTCATTGGTTTCTTGAACATTTTTCTTAGTGCTAAAAGGAGGATGAGAGCGTATGCCAAAATTGCAGAAAAATTATGTTAGGACTAACTTTGGCTGTTCATCTATGGTATATATCGCCACCAATCGCACACATAGCAGGAATATAATCCAACTGATTATTGAAAGAGGATTTATATCGTTTTTTAAATATATTTATTCACTCTACCTATCTTAAAAATCCCAAATATGGTATGTGAGGCCGTTTATTTTCATCGATTAGAATGTTTGGTTTCGTTCTGAAATTCACAGTTCAGAGCTACTGGGTCATGTACACCCCGTCATTATATTTGGATCTTATGTAGACATTTAGTGTTTGAGTACCTACATTTTGCTAATATGTAATTACATCAAATTTACAGTTATTTAAAAATATTCATAAATTGAAATTGTTTCTCATTTTGACACGCAAAAATGGTGGGAGGGAAATCCATAATTGGGGGTTGTTGTTGAACTATGTATTATTAAAATATCTCCTAAATTGTTGGTCGAATCTTAAAACTAATTAGAAATGCATTTTTACAATAAAAGGGGTTGCATTTTTTCCGCTTTAATTACCCGAAAAGTGTCTACTTAATTAAAGATATCGGTGACAAGAAAAACAAACAAAATCGAGATAGAAAAAAAATATAAAAAATCATAAATTTTTTTGAACCGGTTCAACTACAATATCTCGGCTATTTATGCACCGATCTTACCAAATGTTACTAATCTTACCAAATCGGGCAACCTCTGCTTGGTGTTGCCATACTAAAGATTTTCACTATATATTTGGAAACCGTCGGAGAATGCGATAACATAGAGAGCTCAAATTTTCAAAAATGGACCAAATCGGGGAACCCTTTCTGGGCGTTGCCATACAAAACTTTCGGTTTTTATTATATATTTGGACACTGCCTGAAAATGCGTCGCAGTAGAGAGATCAAATTTTGTACACGGCGTTTTCATAAAAATTACAAAATACAAGTTCAACAATGAACTAAGTCTGGCAATCCTTTTTTGGCATTGCCATACAAAACTTTCAGTTTTCAATATATATTTGGATACTGCCTGAGAACGCGTCAACTTAGAGAGCTTAAAATTTGTACACAACGTTTTCATAAAACTAGTAAACAAAATTTTAAAAATGAACTAAATCGGGCAACCCTGTCTTAGTGTTTCAATGTAAAACTTTGGGTTTTCACTCAATTAATATTTAATTTAGTATAATATGATTGATCTTACAATTAGACCAATTACAACTTTTTCTCTTGTTTTGCAATAATGTTAAGATATATATATGTGCAGCAATCCTGCAGTATACATACAGCAACTTGCAAGGTAACAGGTGGGGGGGTGAAAACAGTAGACATCTAATTAGTTGAAAGTAAAAAAAACCTTTTACGATGGATACCCACCCACCGCGTTGTATGTATACATATGTAAAAAAGTGCAGTAGTAAAAATGTAAAAATGTAGAGAGCATCGACCAGAGATGTTAAGAATTTGTCGATAAATTGGAAAACTTTTAAGATATAGCCGCGGGAGATAGGTACACATACATAGTACGAAATTGGATGCCCCCTAAAACTGTCCTCCTTACAACCAATCGCTACTCTGTTATTTCTTCTTTATAAGCTCCAAGGTTTTCAATATAAAACAGTCAGAGTTGGGTCCCACCCCTCCGACAATTAATTGTTCTGTTCCATCATTTTTTTAACAAAAAAAAAAAACATTGTATTCTAGACAAATGTACAGAACAGTAAAAAGTGGCACAATACGAGGTGTGATGAGGTGAATGAATTTTTATAGCAGCACCTGCTGACGGTATATCAGTTTATAGTTATCCGTCTGATAGCCTGATTCTTTGAGAAGGTCATGTTTACGGTGTCTGTAGCACATCATGAATTACGAATAACGTGTTAATATTAAGTTTTGTTTTAAAATGCCAAAGAAGCTCATAAATTGTTAAAATCAGTATATGGCGATAATGAAGTGACTCTGAAGACTGTCTACAAGTGGTATGAGCGATTTAAAAGCGGAAATGAGTCCGGTGAAGTCGAGCAACGGTCGTGACGTCCTTCGACCTCAACAACACACGATAACATGGAAAAAGTGGTAAAACAAATTCAAACAAGCGATTGACTATTCGAGAGCTTAGGGATGAACTGAACATCTCGCATGCGACCGTCGTGCAAAGCCAGAAAAGTGATTAAATGGATACATCACTTCTGATACCCAAGCTATTTGCCGAAAAAAGCAAGATTCCTATATGTCCAAATCCACCGTACCTACTCTCCGGATTTAGTTACATGCGACTTCTGTTTTTTCCCAAAAATTAAAACTGTACCAAAAGGAAAACGTTTTGACACCTTTTTCAAAATTTTTAGAGGGCTACGACGGAGCAGCTGAAAGCCCTTCCGAAAGAAGCCTTCCAGAAATGCTTCCAATCATTAACGTTGGAATAAGTGCATAGCTAGCGAAGGAGAGTATACATTAAAAAAGATATGAATTCAAATTTGATGTAAACTGATTACTTTGTTAGTAATAAAACCATTCACCGTATTTATTGATCACACATATTACATTCTAAATTTATATAAAACAAATTTCTGAAAAAAAAACTGCTTAGAAATTAAACAACAAAGCTAAAAATAAAAGGAGTGAGTAGTTGTCGAACTAATGTGAAAATAAAAGAAGTAAGTAGTATTATTTTAGGGACACAGAATATACTTGTTTCTAATTGAATACCATTTATTACCAGTGCATCACAAAGCAGTACATGGACTTAAAATCTTTTAAGTACAAGTATAAATCGCGGTACTGGTACTTGAAAGTTTTCAAGTACAAGTCCAGGTACTGATACTGGTACATATCAGCTTTCAAGTACCAGAATCGTAAAGCTTTTGCTGTTTTAATTCATAATTTTGGAATTTGTTTATACAGTATTTGAATTTGATTTTAGCAAAACAAGCTTTTCAAATGTCGCAACAGATAATGAGCATTTACAAGATTTGCAAATGAAAATAAACTCTCTCTGCATGTGCGGCGAAAGAACAAAGCGGGGTATTGCATTTGATTGCCAGACTTTCCAACAAAGGATATCGATTCAGCAGGTTAATTTCTGTACTAGTATTACTCACACACATATATAAAACAAGTTAACTAACTCAATTTATCAAAGAACTTAAAATTAAAAATCACAGCACAACGTCAGTAATTTAATTTTTTTGTGAAAAAGTTATGACCGTTACTATCCCTGCTCCTAAACCTCTATTATTAGAAGACGGATATAACTAATTTATAGGAGCTGAAGTACCTACGTTATGGCAGCAGTTGTAGTAAGTGCGTACTTTGGTATTTATAGGGTATTTAAGCTTATATATGGGACTTATGAGTACCAGTACCATTACCGGGACTTATACTTGAAAATTGTTTGAATACCAGGACCGGGTCTTGTACTTGAAAATTGTTTGAATACAAGGACCGGGTCTTGCACTCTTGTACTTAAAAAATTAAGTCCAGGTCCTGGTACTGACACTAGTACTGAAGTACCAATGTACTTTAAGTACATCAGCAAAAAAATTTAAGATGACGGAAGATCTGAATGAGGTGGAAATAGATAGATGCAGCTTTTCGTTGTCGCGTAATAGACTTTATTGCAATTTTTTCTGCTATTTCAAACATTGTCGTTTGTCAGGTATGTAAGTCGGAAGTGAAATTTACTAAAAGTAGCAAGCGGGATTTGGCATTTAAAATAGCAGTGTCCTGTGAGAATTGTGAGAAGGCTGAAATACCAAGTTGCCCATTTGTTCAGAAAGCCTATATGAAATCAATCGTAGGGTTGTACTTGCCATGCGATTGATTGGAGTTGGTTTGCACAGAATTACAAAATTGTTTTGCGTTCATGGAACTATCTCAGCCCATATTTCACTCATTTTACGATAAGGTTGCTATACTGACGCAGTTTGTAAGAACAGTATGGCAACAGGCAATGGTTCATGGAGAAAACTTGGATTTACCTCGCTGTATGGCTTAGTGACTCTTATTGGCAGTAACTTCGGGAAAATCGTAGATTGCATAACAAAATCAAAATACTGTAAGGCATGTGAATATTGGAATAAAAAAAAAGACACCGAAAAATATGAGAAATGGGCAGCAAATCATTCGCTGTGAATCACGAAGGATCGGCTGGAAAGATGGAAGTCGATTCAGTTGTTTAGATGTTTCAGAGCTCTGAAAGTTTTCATTTCACCAGGTGAAATACGCGTACTATATTTGTGATGGCGATTCTAAAACTTTCAAAGGCATTACAGATGATAAGCCGTCACCGAGAATGTCACAGTATAGGTACTCAAGAAAGATTGCATAGATAATGTGCAAAAACGAATGGGTACTCGCCTACGTAATTTGAAAAAAAAAACCGAAGGCCTTGCTGGAAAGGGAAGACTGCAAAGCTTATAGACGAACTATCCATTTATTATGGATTAGCCATTCGTAGAAACTATGATTCAGTTGAGAGGATGAGGAACAGTATATATACCCTGAATCATAAATTATCTACTGATTCCAAACCACAACACGACAAATGCCCGATTGGAGAGGATTCATGGTGCTCATGGCAAAACGCAAAAGCTACAAATAGCTTGGCTTAGTATAAACATAAGCCATAGCTCTTCCAATTGAAGTATACAAAGCTATCAAACCAGTTTACGAAGAACTGATTAGTGCTGATCTTCTTATTCGATGCATCAGGGGTTTTACACAGAACACTAACGAAAGTTTTAATTTGAATGTGTGGGCCTTAACCCCAAAATTAATTACCAGTGGCCCAAAATAAATTTCCAGTGGTAAAACCGTGTTGAATATAGCGACAGATATTGCAGTTGGCGTGTACAATGACGGGTTTTCTTCAATTCTGCACAAAATGCAAATAATAGGCTTGAAAATCGCCCCGAATAGCTACAATAAATACCTGGTGGTGGACGAACAGCGCGTAAAGCTTGCAGAGAGAAGCTGTAAAAGAGTCACGGATCGTCTTAAAAACACACAGAATAGAAACACAAGACCAGGACACTCATCTGGAAGGCCTACTGTATAGTGCAACGCGCATCGCAGATTAAAGGTATTGAAACAATATTCATGTCCTGACTTTCTACAAACTTTAAACGCGTTTATCTCAAAACTACATTTTTCAAATTGGCCGAACTCATAGTTCAAACAAATTTCAACCGATCCATTTGAAATTTATATTGCATAGTTCCATAGCTCCTTTTTTATAAACAATTTCCTGACGATTTGCCCATGGAATTTTCTACTTTACGATTTAGAAATGCGCCATTTTTACAAAAAACAACATATCAAAAAAATCCTACGTACTTCTATATAGCTATTCGTATACTAGATAACAAACTAACCTGGAAACCACACCTCGAAGACAGAGCGAACAAGGCTCTTAGGGTCTTCGAAATGTGCCGCAGAGCGGCAGGGAGACTCAAGCCGCGGATGATTCTATTGATATACACTAGCGTCATCCGACTTGGCAAATTATCGTAAGATATTGGAGAAGATTCAAAGCCTGTCCCTTATCACCGCAAGTTACACTCTTAAGTTAACTAGTACCCGGGCTCTGGAGGTTATCCTCAACATAGACCCGGTGCAAATATATATTAAACAGGGTCGTCGACTGCAGCGCTAAGACTGTATTTCAATCCTGGCTGGCTTCACACGGGAACAAGAGTTCCATATGAATCTGTCTGGCACTCTCAGGAATACGATACAGACTACTTGACTCACACCTTCTTGACGAATTGCACGATGCCAGCAAGGAGGGTTGGGTGCCAATACTTAAATTTATAAGAGCATCCAGTTGGGACCTATGAGCGACTGTTCACGTTTGAATTGGTCTACGTTCGGGGATCCCCCGAGATCTCATATTCCTCGTTTTCAATTCGAAAAGCTTTGGTGTCTCATCATAACTCAAAAATTATAGGAGCTGTTGGTTCGGCCATTGATCTTCCAGAAATAAAGGCGGCATTGGAAAAATGCTGTACAGTCGTCATGTAGACATATTTATGCGATGAAAAATCATTTTTTGTGCTGCCAATTACATGTAATAACAAAACACCTTTTTTGTAAATCCGCTTTATTTTATGATTTCGCTGAAATAAAATCACGAAAGTTCTTTACAGGTCTGGTATAGGAAGTAATTTTTGTACTCTCATTTTCATATTTTTTCCACTATTTTTGTCAGATACTCTTTTTATCCACTCCTTCACATTAAGGCATGAATTTGTTATTGTTGTTTGTAATTCCAACCGGCGCGGTGGTTTAACTTAAAATTATCCTATTAATCCCGCAATAGGTAGTCTCAAGAATAGGCAGCCCATCAAAACCTGCCACAGGGTAATCTACTTCATTTAAACGTTTCTACATTTGTATATCACATGAATTAAAGGCCCAAGTTGCCCAGCAGACAACTCTGCAAACATTTTACTTTGAGAACTAGAAAACGGTATGTGTAAGTAGGCTGTGAAATAGAATTAAGAAAACAAAAATACAAAAGCAATTATTGTTCAGTCAGAAGTTGAAGTGATAAGTTATACAGAATTTTCTTAAATCGACATTATAACGTTAAAAATATTTGTTGGCTCTTGGCTACATGAATAAAAGAGACAAGATTCAGGAACAAAGAACCAGGACTATCAATTGGTAGCTTAATGACGGAAGACATATGCTCAGATAGCGGTCCCATCCCTCGTTTCTATCTTTCTTCCAGTTTTATAGCTGACTTGAGAACGAGGAAGGCGTTACCTAAATCTAATTAGGTACAAGAAGTTCAACCTCTCACCAGCAGCGCGCAAGGGCGCCGAACCAGACTCTACTGGCCGAGCAATCTCCAACTGCCTGGTCGCAAAAGTGCTGGAATTACTACTGACCAGTCTCTAACTAGCTGAGCAGTCTCTAACTGTCTGTCAAAAGGACACTGGAATAAGTTCGATCCGCGATCGTTCATCACAAATTGAACTAGTAGACACGCATTGGTCGGCTTGACATTGGGTCAGCCGATCTCTTATGCTTCTTACAGGTATTCTCCAACCCGACGATATTTGACTCCAAAACCCGACATAATTAGCAGTGACGTCATCGGTCGATGCTGTATCGACCTCGACAAGATAAAATAAGTAGAAAACGAGTTTTCAAACAAAACTGAGGCCAAGCCGCATGAAAAAGTAGAAAAAAACTTTTCTTCACACACAGAGGTGGACTCAGATTTTATTCGCTGACAATTACATGAATTTTCCTCGATTTTTCATGCAAGTTTTCATGATTGTTGACGAGAAAGTATTGATGCCAGTAGGACGGAAAAAAAATTATTCCGCATAGCTTATAAAACTTTTGTCGGAAAATTCCGGAAATTTTCGGAAAATTTTCCAGAAAAATTGGAAAATTGGAAAATTCTGCATTTTTCCTGAAACAGATTTATCACTAATCATATCGATGAAAATTTGTCCGATGATTTTCCCGCTTTTCCGGGTTTTCCATGGAGTTTTCCACAAAAGCAAGTTTATGCAACTCATTTCGCTCTACAACTTTGTTTTAGGTTGCAAAACGCTCAAACGTTTCCTTGGTCTGAAAAACTCCGGCGGAAAAGCGTTTTACATGAATTTTCTGCAAGTTTTCACCATTGTCGGAGAGAAAGTAATGATACGGAACTTGGTTCTGCATAATTTAGAAAACTTTTTTACCGGAAAAGTCGGAAAATTCCGGAATTTTTTTTCGGAAAACTCGAAAAAAAACTGCATTTTTCCTGAAACGGATTTATCACTAATGAAATTTGTACCAAATTTTCAAATGATTTTTCCCGATTTTCCGGGTTTTCCATGGAAATTTCCGGGTTTTCCATGGAAATTTCCGGTTCACATTTTGATAGATTCAATTGTCACGCGACATAAACCTGTGTGCTAAATTTCAGCTCGCTGTGATGACGAAAAGTGGATCTACGAGAGTGTCAAAAATAGTAAAAAAAAGAAATATGTATATAAATAAATAGACACACAAATTCGTGTACGAGTTAAAGGGAATGACCTCAAAAATACCTGTGTGCTAGAACACACCAAGTCCTTGTCTTTGGATTATATATATTCTTTAACCATTAAATTTTCAGGAATAGGTATCCGCACCCTGGGGCGCTAATTGTCCACAGGCGGTAGGCGTTACAAGTAGTACGCTTTGAGCTTTCAGTCTGCAAGTTGAAACCTACTAGCAACACTCGCTACCGAACTACATCTCTACTCTCATAATTAGTCGTGGATGTTACAACTGCGCTATGTACCTGTGCTACCCTAACAAGAACCATAATCTCCAACCCACAAGACTCCACCAGGAGTTCAGTACCTAAGGGTACACAGCAACTGGCTACGTGAAACAAATAGTTGGTATTTGGGACATTATACCTGAGTACCCCACTAAAAATGAAAGGAAAATAGAGTGCTCAGCACGATAATTCCGCTTTCTGCCCGAGACTACATGCGTCTATGCTTCGAATTTACTGCGAGATTCTTTCGTTTCTCTGAATAAGATTTAAATGACTCTTTAACTTACTGATAATGCTCAAAACAAAAATAATTTATCTGTTTAGTGGCATGTGCTAAAATGTCTAGTGTTCAACTGATAACTGATATAATTAAAGGGGCGATGAAGTTACCACGAACCTTATTTTCCACTTAAAATTAATAAATGTCCATTTCCATAACTCTAATTAAATGTCCACAAAAACTCGCTCTGCGCGAATCGCTTACGACACGAGAACAGCTCGCTTCTCTTAATATATAAGAAATATATAACTTCGTTTTAACATAAATTTCGGCTCGTCTTAGGATCTAAAGCAATTCGCTATCGAGAGAGAATCTCGAGTTGATAAGTCGAGAATCATGTTCCTTTTACTACGTTGGCAGTCAGTTTTCCGTTCGATATCGAGTTCGATCTCGAAGTTTAAGCCAAAGATTACGATTTGCTAGCAAATCGTTTTTGAATCATGATGTTTGCAGGGAATAATCCTATGCCAAACAACTAAAATTCACAGACTATTACGCTGTAACAAAATCGATTGTATTCTCAAACTCTACCTCTTGGAGGTGATATAATTAGAAAAAAAAAAATATTGGATGGTACCCCTTATCATTCAGAGCAAAATATGTACAAAAACCCAAGAAATACCCTATAGAAATCCACATTGATCAATTACGAGCAGAAATTTATACATAACTAAGAACTGTATACGCGCACGTGGGCGTTTACAAATAATTATATTTTTATTATTTGTACCTACATATATCAAATGCGAAAAGTGTGCGGGGTGACCTTCCATTTGACCTTCATTAAAATGCTCATCTTGACCTGAGAAGCAATGAGAACTTCTATGATATTATATTATTATCATAATGACCTCATCTCTCACCTCTATATGAATACATGCCATGCCACCTATTAATGGGTAAAGAAACAGCGTAAAAAATGCTAATTAATTTTTCACGTCATATTGTGAATTTATAAGTAGTGTAGCGATTCTGATAGACTTCAGGTATAGGTGCGCAAAATAAAATCAACGTGTAATAGCCACATTCTATCTGTTTTAGACTATCCCTCATAAAAGATGAGTTCACTTTTCAAAACAGAAAGAAAAGAAAAAAATCAATTTTCACGTACAATATGAGTTTTTAGGGGGTCGGGTTGCATCACTACTTTTGACCATAAATGACCAATGATAATTTGTGAGAAAGAAAGAAATTTATATTTGACCAACATTTAATCCAGAAATTGCCAGGCACATCTCTGATAAGAATTCTAGTGAAAATGTCTCCAATTCAATCCAAGCCAAGAAGAAATAAATTTTCTAACTATACTATTCTCGGTTGAGTGTGGAACGCGTTGCTCAATTTGATGTCAATCCTTGACTTTCGTTACACACGACTGTGGGGGTATTTTCGTCGTGCATATTTTCATAATTCTTATTACATTTCCAACAAGTTGAACGTTTTGTTTACATTTTTCCGTAGAATTTTCCTACCAGACACACGATGAAATTGTTTTTTTTTTCTTGTTCTTCTTACGAACGAGTGGTTTCAATTGGAAAATATCGACATGGCGGAGACTATGGTGTTTGTTTGGATTTGTTTAGCGTGTCGTTTTATGCTTGGATATTATAACGAACAGCTGTGTAGTAAGTTTTTCAATGGAATATATACAAACAACTCAGGTATTGGATTGGAAATGTAGGTAGGTAGGTAGGTATGTACATAAGTGTACAAAACAGAACTCGTTTTTAATATTTTTAATTGTGGCGTTATTCAATAGACGTTTCGCATGTTTTCGTAGAAGCAGCGTCATAATAATAATCTATCGGTGAAAATATTTCTGACGAATATCTCTGTTAATTGTACTGAAAAGATGCGCTGCAAACAAAGAAGTAGAAATAGAAGATTAAGATGAGATGAGCTAACTGATGATTTAGAGAGGAAAAATATTGAAAGTTTCTCTTGCTATTGAACAAAATATGTGTAACTGCTATTTGCCTCGATTATATAATCGTAGAAATTTTAATTTTTTGATGATTTATAAAAAAAAATTTAATGTTGCTGCTGATTGTTAGTTATGTGAGAACTTTTTTGTGTGAAACCTTTTTTTTCTTTTTTCTTTTATATGGGTAGGTAATCTACGAAAGATATAATTTTTGGGTTCATATTGCATTATTACGTTTACCTCTATATTGGATTTTTATTTTTTATTGATTTCTGATTTTCGACTTGGATAACGACTACTTTCTGAGAAAAGGTTTTTACCCACATTTTCTGTGGGTTGGCGAAGATAGCAATATTTAATCATTCTTTAAAGGAGGCGAATTATATACATACATAGATACAATTTTTTTTCTATTATTAAGTCAAGCTCAGGGGATATGCAAAGCACAAAGCATATAGAATACAGGGTATTCCCATTACGAACCATGTTCCCCAATTAAGTGACGTAATATTGTGAAATGTATAGGAAAGTACGGCACAGAGAACACAATACTCTATCTCATCTCTCTGCCTTTCCGTAAAAAATGTACAGTAGTCACAGATTTACGTCACAGGCTATCAGATGCAATGTGTCAAAATTTTAATGGGAATACCTTGTGTGCCAAAATCCTCGAGAATCCTTCCCAAGCCATGAAACAAAAATCTATATGTGTGCGTTGGGAGTCCGTTCTCTAAAATATTCCATCAGTGCCAAACATTGACTTTATATATGTTATAGAACCTAAACTACTATCCATACAGGAAAATAGTTTTCCTAGTAATTTACAGCCTGGTTCCTTACCTTCCCAAAGGCTACACTTTACTATATACCTTACTTAACAAAATAATAAAATAGTTTTGATTACAAAGTTACCTTACCATTTTACGCTCCCTAACTCTCAGCTGAATGTGTGTGTGTATGTGCAACCAGAATCCGAATCTGTAAGCAGCTACATGCGATATAATCAGCCCACAGTATACCAAGATGGCACAGCTGCATATACAATGATTACTCTCTAAGAGTTTTTGTTTGAGGAATCGTAGTCATTTGGTTAAGATAATTTTGTTAGGAAAGGTATAAAAATTTGATTTCGGTTCAGAACACAAGAAGCAAGCTTAAGATTATCAGAAGATCATTTTTCTGTGTGAATAGTAGTTTAGGGAGGAGGTGCTATTCAAATCAAACTATTGTCAATCTTTCATAAGAACACTGCAAATATTTTAGAATGTTAGGACTCCGTTGGGGCTCTCATGTTGTAGTGAGGGAGTCTGTTTTATGGCTTGTGAAGTATTCTCGAGGGTTTTGGAGAAGCAGATAAAAAAAGGAATTAGGGAGCGTGAAGAAAGTCGTGGAGCTGCTGATGTCACCCTTATACTTTCTCAGATTGTATGCCGGATGAAAAACTGAAGTTGGTAGAGTGTTCCACATTCGCACAATTAGGAATAAAAAAGCATCACAGAATATTACTATACGGTCGAAAGTAATTTGAAGGATAAAAGAATGTGCAGGATTCATTCTACAAAGAATCAAACTAGATATTTCATCGGAACATTGACCTTGCATGTAGTGATAAAAAAGCGAAGGGCATCCAATATTGCGGCGGTTCTCGAGCAAGTGGATATAACAAGTTATTGCTTCTGGAGTCAGCAAGAGTGTCAAGAGAGTAAGCGAAATCAAGGGTACGGTAATCGGCAAGACTATGAATGGAATTGAAAGTAATGGAAATAAAATTATTAATGAAAATTAAAAAATGAGATGGAGAGATAACAGAGCCGTGGGGTACACTGGCATTTATAGAGTGAGGTCAGATGTAACGCCATCAAATACAACACGAATTAGGCGATCAGATAGAAAACCTTCCTTCCATGATAGGAAAGGAGTGGAGAGACAAGGTGCTTTAAGTTTGGCTAAAAGGGCAGAATACTAGACTCTATCAAAGGCCTTTAAATATCAAAAGCAACCATTTTGGACTTACCAAAATTGTAGAGACTACGGTTCTAACGTTCAGTGAGAAAAGTCACCAAGTCTCCAGATGAGCGTCCAGTCTGGAAGGCGATCGTTGATGAGTTGATTGTTTTCTAGACACTTTAATAATTTGGAGTTAATGATAGATTCAAGAACCTTTTAAAGAATCGAAGTGATTGCAATTGGTCGATAATTTGATGGATCATTCTCATTCTCTCCTTTCTTTGGAATAGTCTGAATGTGGGCTATTTTCCAAGCATAGTTGAAAATTTTCCTTTCGAATTAGACAAGTAGAATAGTTTGCACAGAGGCTTAGCCAAGTATGAGGCGCAGCTGTTATTTAACAGGGGGGGGGGGGGGGGGGGGGGGCGAGAAACCATAACAACCTGCGGCTTTTGAGACGTTGATCCCCTCAAGGACATCGAACATATCACTCGTATGGTTGAGTATTGGCTCTTGTAGGCATCAACATGGGAGATGCAAAATAGGTGGAAGACGAGAATTTGAGCCGAATTTACCAGCCAAATTATTAGCTTTATCCAGGGAGTCAACAACTACTTCACCTACTTCACTATTGTTAGGTATAGAGGAACTGCTGAAGTTGTCTTTATTGTTTTGATCTGGGACCAGAGACCTTTGCTGCATTTGCGGCTTGCCAAGATTCTTTGTCTAACATTTTGATCAACAATAAATTTTTCTCTCTGAATAATGCAGGTGTTCTGTGTGAGTCTTACAGATTTGTTTCAGTTATGGACATGGATGCAATTGATAGGTCCGAAAAGCAAACTCTTTCGCTTTTATTGCTTGGTTCCACTTTTATCATTAAATCAAGAGCGATTTTGCTGTTGTTGGGATCTGCTTTAGGAATACGGAATGTATTCACGAATGCAAAGATTTAGAATGTTACTAAGTCTAATAAGCCTTTGTCAGCATCCCCTGTAGCAAACAGACCGACCAATCAATTTCTGTAAAAGATATTCCCAATTAGCAGTTTTATAGTACCATAGAAGCCTACTTGGAGATGGTGAAGTAAGGCGGCACAGATTTGAGGTATGGTAAATTGAGCCGTGATTAAACAGTGGTCTAAATTACCAAGAGGGGAACCGATTGAGATGGAAAATTTATCCGGGTGACATGTTACAAACAAATCTAGTAAATTAGCTTTATCTCCAGCTGCATCAGGTATTCACGTGTATGCATCCACACTACAGAAATACTACGGAATATATTGACTGGGCTCCTTCATTGGCAACTCTTGAGGTAGGTACTGTAGAAAGCTTGTTATGCTACTCGATATATATACATATGTGGTTGGAAGATGATTATACTGAGAGAACGGGTAATGGAGGTATGCGCATACGAAATTCAATATTAAAATTCTAAAATTAAAGTTTCAACATTCAAAGAACCTTCCGACCGTTAGAAATTCCAATGATTTTAACCTTTATTCGAGTTTTTATTTGAATTGATAAAACAAACTGGCAAGGGTGGGTAGGTTTCAATCGAAGATATGAAGGACACAAAGGTTATTAAATTTCTATGATGTCATATGACAAAAAAAAACAAAGGAGGTAAGACTCCCTTTATTGCGGATCAAAGTCATTTTGGGATATACTTCGAATTGGTATAGGTATCTAAAGGATTAGGAAAAAGGTCCTAAAACTATACATGTCATGATGAAAAGAAATTCATCTTTACCTTTGATGACAAAAAATAAGCAGAAGAATGTTTTTATTTTAGAAAATCGGAGTATTTCTACGTGAAAAAAAAACAAATTGGCAGGGCTGAGATTTTATTTTGCCTTTTCTGCCAGAATTAACAAGAAACCTCGAAGCACATGCTTTGAAATTATACGTAATAGCAAATAGCGAAATGCAGAATAGAAATACAGAGTAAAATGAACTTTTCGACCCAGCGAACAGACAGGTCTCATCAGAAGTCTGTCGGGTTGTAACATGAGCACCCAGCTATTAAAAGCCTTCATCTCACGGCAGTCTTAATGCACGGATTAGTATTTAGGCGACAATCAGCGCCCTCATGAGGCAGAATATATTATATTCTGTCTCGATGAGCACCAGTTTATGGCAGTGCCATGCTTGAAATTGGACTTACTGGTCGAAGCGAGACCCATCTAAAATCTCTGCTGATCTGTGGATCACGGCATTCGGTTGATTTAACACCACGCCGAAAGCCAATCATCTAAGTATACATTAATAAGTGACCGTCCTTCAAATTCTCGGACGCAGTATGCAGTTATACAAAAGACAAATACTCTACTGTTCAAAGAAGAATGTTCGCCTAAGTCAGGCAGACCCAGACAATCTCTCTCTGTCCGCATACGGGCCACCACAACCACTACGATGCTCCCATCAAGGGGCCTTCTCTATGTTGAAGCGAATAGCACTACTATAGTGCTACCACTAGTATAGTAGTACCTACCAAGCTAGCAATGTCGGCTACCCAATATGCTTCGTAGTCCAGGACCATAAGGCCATTGGTACTCCCAGTGGATCTTCATGCTGATCCTTATACGAGACTTGTTACTTCTTCTGGCTTAATCATATTAGCACATAAGTGACGGCAGCAGTGTTGGGCGTAATCTGATTGCAGTGTAATTTACAGTTTAGTCAAATTACAAAGTAATCTAATTAAATTGTATTCGATTACATATCAATCAGATTACTTATGAGAGAATAAGTAATCTATCAAATGTGTAATCTGTTATAATATAATTAGATTATTTTGTAATCTAATTACATTGTAACAGATTACTTTGTAGATTACTTAAAAGTATATAAAAATATAATGAAATGAATTGAAAGAAAATAGTATTGTTCTCGTACGAAATTAGTTTTAGGGAGTTTAATGAAGACTTACAATACAAATATCTTAAATGTAATCACATTAATTAGATTAACATGTAGTGGGATTAACTTGTAATCGATTAATGTGTAATCAGATTAACTTGTAATCACATTACACGTTAATCGATTACATTATGTAATTATGGAAATGGATTACATTAGTAATCTGTTACAAAGTAATCTGATTACAGATTACATGGTTAATTGTAATTGTTAATCATTAATCAGATTACATTTTGCCCGACACTGGACGGCAGTGGACCACGAGAAGGTTTTGATACGCCCTTCAAGTGAAGAGAGGCTTGAGACTATAGCCAGTCGTCGTATAGCTTATCAAAGTACTAATTCCAAGTCAAGAACACGCACAATCCTCAGCGTTCAGAGTAGTTGTGTTCTTTCGGCACGAAGCATGTATACGACCTTGCTCTTGCTTGTATTCTCCCTTGGCAGCTCTGCGCATTACCAACTCCTTTTGCAGTTGCCAGACAGGTCTCATCAGTATGATCGCCTACCACAGAAGTTCAATTATAAAGGCAAAGTAGGATATCAGAGATAATATCATAATGATGAGACCCGCCTCTGATAGCTGTGCCGAAAGTTCAATTTTTTCTGCATATTTAATGATTTTGGAAATTCATTGAAATTATTTTCAATGAACTTAGTCTACTACAGAATAGACGAGCAATTGTCTACCTAGAAGTGCAGAATATTCCACGTCCACTACGAACAAGTATTCCCGTCGCCTCTATATGTGCAAACCGGACCCAAGAATGGTTCTTGCCGAGGTGAATTTGAGGCTAATATATAAAAATCTCTTCTTGGATCTAATCTAATCCAATCTAATACCTTGCGATTTCAATGGAGAAATGTTAGGCTGGGTACTATCATAGATGGCACAAGAACTAGATATCGCATGATATACCAGAGGAGAGTATACAGATTGTCAAATGGATAGCGAATTCCGAAATGGACAACAACATAACATCCATAGTTTTCAACATCAATACGGCAGATTCGAGATAATATGAATCACTCGACGTATCCATAATCTCTGATGTTTGTTCCATTCCGGAACGTACGATCACTCATGTAAAATCTACATACTCAGCCTTGGTATTTCTTGTGACATCTATTTACTATGCATTTTTTAAGATGAATACCCAACCAAGAGCTGGGCAGCTGTAGTTACCACCACGTTTGCGCTCCATCAGTGAACTGAAACACGACTCTCTCCATTTATAGGATGATTCACAAATAGAAACAAAACCATATGGGCATGATGGCGCAAATTTCAATACAGGGTTCATGCATATTGTTGCGTGCAGTTAACAAAATTTCCCTATAGCCAAACTCCTTAAACCAGCTGCAGTATCACAACATATGGTTTTGTGTACATTTATAAATCACCCTGTATATTTATATTACTTTTTGCACTTTTTCTTAAGAAGCTTACTGTTGTGTTCAGACAGCGCGTATATTCACTATAGCCAAAAGAATAACCATGAGACAAATGATCCATTGAAAGAAAGTATTCGGAGGGATTCCGAGCGACGATCTTAAGCTGAGATTTAAATGTACTTTCTATGTACAATCTGCATTCAAACATGAACAAACCTTGGCACAAAAAACACCTACTACACCACTAAAATGGATGCCAGAATACTCGGGAATTAATGGAAATGATAACGTAGACTTACTGACCAGAAAAGGAGAACTATTTTGTGGTATCTCCTATAATACCGTGAAGCTTACCATACAATACTGGATTCATAACCAAATGCACCAGAGCTGATAGGCTCTAGAGACGCAAAACGATTCATTAAAAGACCTTCACCAAAGAAAAGCCTGGATATTTTAATGTAACTTAAGGATCAACTCAGAATCATAACAGGAGTCTTAACTGGGCACTGCGAAATTAATAAAAACACATGCATCGGATAGGTATATCACCCACTGATGTATGTAGGTTATGTTTAGAAGAGGATGAAACTTTGGAGCACGCCCATACACGGCGAACATGTTGTCCAACTTGGTCTGTCACACATGAAAGCTTTTTCTTCACACACTGTCAAACATGCTGTGCAACATCAGGACAAAAACACATGTCAGGAGCTGCTAGATCTGTTAACTATTTTCGTACACGTAGCCCCGCCGTTAAAAATCAAACTAACGTCTTACTGCTTGACACACTGCGTGTCACACCGTTAAAGATGCACACAAACAATCAAATCTGCGTGACAACATCGTTATCCTACTCGAGTTGGCCAACATGCGTGACCATGTATGGGTCCCTTTATGCGAATGCGAGGCCATTGCACAATGTAGATCCGAGGCTTTTGCCTCATACTTCTTAAAGCTTACAGACTTCACCCAAAAAAATACTGCTCCTAGGAAGAGTGGGATTGTTGGATAGATTGTAAAGAAAGCAGTACGCACTAAGACAATGATTGGCTGCAGTGCAAAGGCCACTCGACTTGCTTAATCCTAATCTAATCTATGTACAATACTTGAGGCGGCAAGCTATTGAGATTAGTTAGCAGTTCCTGACGGTAAAATCTCTTTTATGATAAAATACCACGTTCATATACGATTGCGAAATAGTGGGTAACCTTGCCAAACGTGTCCCAGGCAGTAGATATAATGGAAGATTTTCGCAGTGGACGCCCATTAACTGTCCTCTATTAATGTAGAAAACATAGAAATAAATCATGCCATATTGATAATATACCTAACGAGCGTACCACATCTTAACTAATTAATTGGACATGTCAAAATCCTAAGTGAAATCAGTATGATGTTTACTCTTACTTTAACAAAAACGTGTTCGAACTAAAACTTCGAAGCCTAGCAATTAACTTGCTTGCAATATTGAATCAGCATACTTATTCCAAGCTCTCCTAATGTGCTCGCCAGGAATTTCATCTGACTGAAACGGAAAAGTAGTTTACTCGAATTTAGAGGGCATTGGATTACGAAAGAAATTCATAATTTTCAGCACTTGACGAATTGGTCTATTCTTCAATTATGAGAGCTCTGTAAGCTAAATTCGATCCCAGATGAAGCAATCACCACAATTCGCTTCCTCCCTCAAAGCAATAAGAAGCGAAATAGTTCTCAAAAAGTTACTAGAAAAATAGTAGCATGCTTACTACAATCTTAGATTGCAGATGAGATCTTCTCAAAAGCTAACGAACTCCGGCTATGATGATCAATTATATGCAGTCGACCTAGTCATATCAGAAAAGGGGTAGTACAATTGAATAACCTCTGATCTAATGCAAAATGATCACTGTAGTCCATAATGGATCCCAACAGATGGATTTTCTTACAAATCCATGTAATTCTTAAAAGTAATCAAGGTAATTTTAATAGATTTAGAATTCTCATGTGAAACCGTAAGTCTTTTAGAATACGCTACAGCAACTACAGAGACGTAAGCAATGGGTTTTAGCATGTTTTAATCGTCATAGTTAACACCAAAGGCATTTCAATCTAACAATCAAAAGCCTGTCTTAGAATAAGTGGTACCATCCTCACTGAACTGTAATCCATTGCATTTGTAGGTCAGGAAAGAAACTACCCTGACTTCTACTAAATAGGCTCTTCAAAATCTTTATGGAAACTCTTAAAGATCCGATGATAGTCAACTCCTTTTTTTACTGTGAAACAATACGACATTAAGACATAGTTGGATGGAAGGGCATAAAGGAATTAAGAGCAAAGAAATTGCGTGGACCACTTTACTGAGGAAGATGCAGAAACAAAATTTATTGACACTAGACCTTCAGCATAAGAAAATTCCCTTTCGGCACAGTCTGGTAGGACAGAGACTAGAAAGAAATTCCTAGACTGAGCAAAAGGTAAAAAAAAAGTCTATCACACGTGCTCAAAATGCATGACAAAAATATTTCATTCAACAAGCCAGAACTGAGGTTTATAAAAAGTCTATTCTCTTGGGCATTACCCTTAGTTCGCATAAAAAAATGGCCAAAGTTGATGTTGAAATTTGCGGTACTATTCTTCTTTCAATGAAAGTAAAACAGCCAAATTTATTCTTTGGGAGTACCATGCGCATAAGACTAAAATTGAATATGGTTCCCATCACCGGAGGATGTAATAAAACTGACACGAAAAAAGACTACAGCTTTTATGAAAACATTATTAAGTTTGAGTGCCGCTATAATTCATATCATAGTGATGAGATATGAGGTGGAACATGGCCAATTAGACTTCACCATCATACTGATTACATGCTTTACAACAACAGTATTTATCCAAATGGGCTCCTGAGCTCCAAGAATGGTACTAGATTTTATTAACGGTCATAATTTGGGAAGAGAGTAAATCGAACGTGGACTCACAATAGATCTTTCAGGTTGCAGTGAATGCGAGGCCAATGCTTGAACACCTATCCACAAATCTAATCTATCCAAATGGGCATTAGGTGATGGGTGACTTAATTAAGGTTTTAAACGTGTCTACTAATTCTGGGTGAGGTGGTAAGAAGTGGGCTCGTAATGCTACAGAGATGAAACTAGGCTTACATCAAAGCGTATCACCAACTCTTAAGTGATTCTTTCCTTATTCTGTTACACTACTTCCCTTTCTGAAAAAAAAATAAATAAAAAAACAAACCATATAAATTTCTTATCCCTTGAATACCTTTTAAAAAAAATCTAGCTCCATGACCAATGAAAGATTTATAGGAGTTGAAAGGTATAGATGGTGACCTAAATAGAGACGTAATTGCTTCATAAACCCAATGCCAGAAATATTCCAGTTCATTTGATCTAGTCAATGATTTCGACACTCAATTACCTTTTAGCCATGCTTCATACATAAAGAATTCATTGAAAAGGTTTACTATTTCAAAATCATCAAAGACAAGTTACATCCACTAGATTTACCACGTTCACTCTACGTATTCTGTAGTAAATAAACCAAAGGAAAAGGGTTCCTAATTTAAGAAAATCTCCATTTATATATTTCTCACTTTAGTGCACACAATCCAATGTGGCCTTGACGGTGACAATAATTGCGCCCATTGGAAAGTGAATCTGAAAGTATTTCATTGAAATTTCAACATCGTGTCCAACTTTATAAGAAAATCTTCTACAATCTTAAGACTAGTAGGGTATATCTATGATGATCTATGAAAATCCAACAGTAATAAGAAGAGGGCAATAAACTTTGCTCGTTTTCCAATTTCAAGTGGTCAACATGCCTCCGAAATATTCTTCACATGGTCTCTAGCAGTGGGAGACACAATTTTAAATCGAAGCAAGATGAGCACGAGTAGTACTTGAAATCGGATGAAGTGCATCATTTTATCAACAATCCAGTCAGGTCAGCAGGCAGGCAGGAAGGCAGGCATTCAAGCAAGTAGACAGACAGCAGCGATTTTCTCTTATTCCTCACCACAGTATAGCTCTTCGTGGACAAAAATATTTGCCGGCACAGTGCAGCACAATTACATCCGGACGAGCTATGTGATATCACATAACGAGACGCAGGCATTAATTGAAAATATCCTCATTGGGGTGAAAAAAATTTGTCATTTTTATATCATTCCTACACTCTCCACCTCCCATTACAACTAAGGTTAATCTATTAGGAGTATCCCAAGACCGAATTGACAGGGTGATTATAAAAATGCGGCACATTTGCAATACAATACGCGGAAAATTCAAAAAAATTATTGCATTTTGTCGCCGTATAATGGGAAGAGAGCTCCTCTGTGGTTGCGATTCAAAAGAAAAAATTGCACAAATTCTCAGGCTAATCTGGTTATGGATGAAATTCATTATTTTGGACAAAAGCTTCTTCATGATGATGACCTTAAACTGATGGGAACAAGTTTTTCCAGCTTTCAAGCTAGATTTTCCGGTTACATAAATTTAATGACAAGCAAAAAACATTTTTAAATGGGGGCCCCTGCGCGCAATTGCCACCGGAGCGGACATTGACAGCTGGTGTTGGTACTGCTTTTGCTGTTGCTGCTACTGTTGCCTGCTGACTAGCCTAGCATGTACCAAATCATTTAAATCCCATGAAATGCAACATCACTAAGTAACGTACCAAAAAAAAAATTACAGAAAATTACAATTACCCTGGGGGTGGTTGGTGCATATGTAAAAAGAAAGAAAAAAGAAAAACCAATTCCAGATGCTTACGAGTAGTGTTGACATTATTTTCATATGATTTTACCTGTTCGAATTATGAGTTTCGCATTAAGAAAACTTCTTCTTCAGCCTTTCTTGTGATAGGTAGGTGCTGTACCCCGTGTGCTTCTTGGTCTGGGGGATTTCACACAAAAAAAAGCACTTTTCACGCTTTTCTCACTGCTAAATAAATCACTTTCTCCACTGAAGATATTTTCTTTAAAAAATTTCACAACACACACTTATCACATGCGATTTGCAAGGGTGTGATTAATTAATTTTCTGTGATTATTTCTGCTTTTTTTTATCAATATATTTTTGCACAGATTTCACTGGACCAGCTCAACACACAAAATCACAACTTGAAGTTTTGGTCGGCGATCGGGAACGAGATTTAATTTACATTTACACCACCAAAACCAAACAAATTCCAATTAGATTTGAGAGAGATGTTTTTTTTTTTATTTATTGTTAACGAATTGATTACTAAAACGCGGACGGTAGGAATTGCTTCCAATTACTTAACTACTTGCCAGCCTATCAAAATTATTCATAGGAGTGAGCTTTATGTCTTCTTTCTGCCTCGACTTGTTCTCAGTTTTTGACAAATCGATCCGCCATTGCCTTAACTGCTGCTGCTGCTGGGCTAGTGGTGGCGGTGCTGTTGTTGGCTGTCTGTCGTCGACTTCTTCTATTGACTCTGTCGCTCTATACACGTTGCTTGAACGACGTTGGTAGGTACTGTGCGTTAGAACAACGTTGTACGTTGCATTTCTGACGTTTCTTTCAGCGCGATAACGATTGAATTCGAGATTTTGTTTTTTTTTTATCTTAGATATGACGTTAAATGACGTATATCAACGTCTTTGGATATTTTCAGGGTTGTATATTAATGTTTACATTAATGTGAATTTATTAGATGAGATAAAAGAAACTGATATTGTTTTTTTGGTCGAAATATAATTATAATTAATAATGTAATTAAAATTATAATTTAATATAATTTAACATGTTATTTATATAATTTATTAAACATTTTTTCGTGTTTTCAAGACATTATTGACATTGGTGGTTTTTGTAATGACTTATTTTACTTAGTAAATTTCAAAACCACATATGAAAATGAATATAACAAGTTTTTCTCAATAGATATCGCTGCAGTTAGTAGATTGCTTCCGTTTTTCGAAAGCGCGGTATCGTGCGAATACAGTATGCGTGAGGAGGACGCATTTCATTTCATATTTTATGAAAAGAAAGAAGTTCGGGTTTGATTTAGCGATTTTCTTATAAATAACTAATTAAAACTAATTTTTAATTAATAGTAGTGTGTAGTGAAATATTGTTTTGTGAACGAGATTTTGAAGTCTTGAATTATTGTGTTGAAGTGCGCTGTGCTCTGTTCCAGAAACAGCTGGCGTTATTTTCGTGGGAAAGCATTATTCAAGTAACTTTAATATAGCTTTACTAATTAGTTATAGTGTTTTAAGTATAATAAAATTGAAGTATTTATAAAAATAAACAGACATTACAAAAAATTTAACATTTTCCAATGTCGGTTTATTTGGTTACAATTCAATTGTCACATCGCCATTTAATTATCTTAGCAAGGCAACCCCAAGAAATATTATCTGAAAATAAGGGGGCTCTAAAAATTTTGTATTTTACATCGCAATTTGGATTATAAAAAATTTCCCCCTTCAAAATGTCACGATTTCATTACTGCTGCCATCACGAAACGAATAAAAACACAGTCAGGGCCGCATTTATACTTTTGGAGCCTCTAGTCGCAAAATCATTATGAGGCCTCAAAAACCAGTCTATTTTAGTTAATAAAATATATATGGGTAGGTACATATTGATTTGTTTTTAGTTTATTGAAGACATTTCCATAATAACGAATTTTAATAACATAAAAATAACACAACAATGGTATTTAAAAAATGTATAAAAACAAATCAGTTCAATTTCAAATAAAAAATAATATAATAACTAAACATTTCTTTCTGGATTTTGTTTTGGATTTAAAAGAGGTTGAGTCCCCCCCGGGGTAGGGCTGCCATCTGTAAAATCATTAAACTAGGACAGAGGACAACGAGTTCGAAGGCCCGGCGCTTTTAGGTTGAAACCCGGACATTTTGTCAAAAAAAATGTCTATTTTACTTACGAATGAAATAGGTTCAAATTGTTATTCAGTGCCTTTCTTTATTTATTTATTATTAAATTAGTCAGTTTACAAAAAAAAAAAAAAAAACAGTAAAATAAAACGATGCCAATTAACTAAATTAAATCTCTCTTACATTTAGGAACATAAATAAATTTTCTTAAAATTCAAACTAAAGGAACTAAAAATGCCAACTCATTACATAGCCTTCAAAATAGCTTCCTTGCTCAGGAAAGGTGAAGAGCTACATGGCGATAGACTTTAATCTCCGGTCCAGAGACCATTTTCTCGATATCTGGAGGTCCAGAGATCCATGTATACCTACAGTTTGGAGACGCAAAAAATCTCTCAAGAGCCCAAATCACTATAGCGACCGTCTCCGGTCTCCTGTCACATATTTCGAATCAATCGGGTTTCCATGTTAGGTGCTTTGGTCTTTGAAGTTTGCTCCTTTTTTTCCTCCTGATTTCTGAAGACTATTTGTGTGTTCTCCTCTATCAGTTAATTGTGGAGAGAGTTTGGCAAAGTTTTTTGTTAATTTTTATTTAATTTATCATAGGGTTATTCCATTGAAATTGTTTTCGATTTGTTTTCCTCTCACGTTGTCCGCGAACGTCAGCGCCTCTCTAAAACGTCTCCACCATGGTTCAATAAAGAACTGAAGCGTCTTAAAATAAAAAGAATAAATTGTGGAAAAGTTATATGAGGGACAACGACATTATACATAAGTCACAACAACTTCTTCACATCATATAATAAGTTCAAAGAAATTTCCTCTTCACTCTATGACGAGTATATTGCGTACGAAATTATTTACTGACCCACGTAACTTTTTTGAGTTTATTAACATGAAGAAAAAAACGGACAACTGCCCCAATACCATGAGATACAAGGATTCTGCTAGATTCGTCTAAGATTTGCGATATGTTTGCTTCTTTTTTTTACAATGCCCTTGTCTCGTCAAACTTTCAACTTCAAAGTAGCAACTTCAGTCATATGAACGACTCTCATATCGTCTCATTCGCTATCCTTCCAATTTCAGAAGAGGATATACTCGATCATATTAATGGGCTTCCAAATGACTTTACAACGGGTCCTGATGGGATACCTCCAGCATTTTTTAAGCCATGTTGTCTCTCCCTGGTAACCCCGCTGAGAATTATTTTCCAAAAATCGCTCGATAGTGGTTGTTTTCCTCAGCTATGGAAAAATTCTTTTATCATACCTGTCTACAAAAAAGGCAGTAAAAAAGATATCTCTAACTATAGGCCTATTGCAAAATTATCTTGCATGCGCAAGTTATTCGAATCTATCATCTACTCTCCGTTATCAATTTCCTGCAAGAATTTGCTCTCTTCAAACCAACACTAACTTATTGGAATTTGTCTCTGATACCATTCACAGGTTTGTAAAAGGCTACCAGACAGATTGTATTTATACAGACTTTAGTAAAGCTTTCGACAAGCTATCACACTGTTTAAAATGGAAAAGTATGGGTTTCCCACAACGTTCCTAAAATGGACGGAGTCATATCTAGATAACAGAACATACCAAATCTATTTCCGCCATTCCATCTCTAGAGTCTTGAAAGCTTCGTCTGGCGTACCTCAAGGGAGTCATTTGGGCCAGTTGCTATTTATTCTATCTATTGACGACATTGTCTCTGTAGTGAAGCACTGTAAAGTCTTAATTTATGCTGATGACATTAAACTTTTCGGTCAGATTAAATCTTTTAATGATTGTCAACTAATACAGGATGACCTTCACAAATTCAACGATTGGTGCAAAAGCAATAATTTGGTACTCAATATCGACAAATGTGAGGTGACGACTTTCCACAGGAATCAGAAACCAATCACTTATGATTATGTGTCGCGAGGGTGCTGTTTGTGACTTGGGTGTTAAATGTGACCATATAGATTGAATTTTAACTCCCACATAAACCACATGGTATCTAAGTGTAGTTCTATGCTTGGCTTTATCAAACGTTGGTCCCGAGAGTTCTCGAATCCCACAATAACATTGCGTTTGTACACTTGCTTTGTGAGACCTCTCCTTGAATACGCTAGCCAGGTCTATTCTCCATTTTACGGTACACACATCGACCGCATCGAGTCTGTTCAGCGAAACTTCCTTCCTTTGCTCTTAGGGGCCTACCCTGGAATAACTCATTGATTCTTCCACCCTATAAGGATCGCTTGCAGCTTTTGAATATGCACTCGCTTGAGAAAAGTCGCATGGTTGCCGATGCAACTTTTGTTCACCAACTCTTAAACGCGAATGTTGATTCCCCGTTGTTAGTTGACAAAATCTCTTTCCGTGATAGTAGGCACAATTTGAGAAGTCTACCTCTGTAGCATGTGAACTCCTCAACGTCTAACTTCGGCATGTATGAACCTATTAATCGCATGTGCATTACTGTTAATATTTTAGCTGAGTATTTTGTTGTTGACGACTCTAAGCATGTCTTAAAAAAACGTCTACATAATATTTAATCTTTTTAGTTAGATTTAATTTAGATTTTTAGATTTTTGTTCTATGTGGCATTGCATGACATTTCATCTGGTGTTTGGTCTATGTTTAGTGTAACATACTAATACTAACACTGACTAAGTAATGAAACGCATGTATTGTTGACCGTTTATTTATTAAACGTGTCCATGCAGCGCGCTTGTGTTAAGCTGGTTCTGATAGTCAAAATAGTCAAAATTAAGTCAAGTTTTTTTCGTCTTGCGATGCATGCTGTCTGAATTAAACTAAATTTTGACTGACTTTGAAAGACTTAAAACTTTCTGATTTTGGTATGTTTAGTTACTACAGATACCTACCTGTAGTTATATTAAAGAAATTATAACTTTTGATCCAAATACCTATTACAAAGGCATGGTCTTTAAATTATTTCAGAGAAATTTACATAAAGAATGCCTTCTATAAGAAAAATAAGTAAAAAAGCTATTGGCCTAAGTAAGACCAATTTTTATGATAACCTAGATGAATGCCCATATAAAATTTCGTATGGTCACCCATCTGTGCAAATGAAATTGTTTTTCGCGTATACTTCTAAATGACGTCGGACAGTAAAAATGATTATAGCCAACTTCATAAAATTTCGTATTCTAAAGACCTTTACAGTTCAATAAAAACGTCTACGACTGATGGTTTTCACAGTATACATTAAAAACATAAATGTTTATATTGCAACACCAAGAAGCGATCGCCTGATCTAACCCATTTTTGAAACTGTATTTACTATTTTGCTGAAAACGCCATGTAAAAAGTTGCAGCTCTATGCATTGACCAGTTCTCAGGCAGTATCGCAAAACAAAAGTTTTGTATAGCAACCCCACGAAGGAGTTACCCAAAATATTTCATTTTCGAACCCTAATTTGAGTTTTTTTTAAAGCCCGTGTGGAAAATTTCAATTCTCTAAGTACACGCGCTATCTAGTTATCGTGAGGACAGACAGATGGACAGACGGACGAACATGCAAAAATCCAAATAACTTTTAATATTGTTACGTGCAATAGAAAATACAACTGGTGACATCTATTGGCAATGGAGAATCGATGATGGAATCTTCGGGAAGGTTCAGGAATAGAATTGTTAATTAAATGAATGTTTGTGAATTTTGTATGATTAGAGTGAAATAAAGAACGTGTATATTAAATATTTAATATTGTGTTTTAAATAACGAAACAAAGGCCACGCTCGCAACAATATTATGCGTAAGTGTTCAATCCATTTAGTTCTAGCTCTACCATCATTATTTCTATGTATTACAAACGGAATGACAAACTTAGTATAATCTATGATTTCATCATATTGGGTATGAAAATACTAATGCTATTGTTAGTAAATTATTAAAATTTCTCAAGTTGGGATAGTAATGGCTTTAAGGAAGCTGATATGCAAATAAATACTGTGCAATCTTAAATATTTATATCGGCGTGCAAATGAGCATTCGATGTTTTAAAAACATTAATCCAGAGTTGATTTGCCGCTAAAAAGTCGTTTAGATTTTGAATGAAATTTTGTAAATTCATCTACTAATCTATCAATTTTCATGTTTTTGTTTTGTAAAAAAAAAAAAACTATTTTTAATTGCAGTCCATGGAGTATTCTCAGTTATATTAGGCAAAAACATCCAGTAAACTTATCAAAGTGTTCACTAAAACTATGTCGAAGAACAGCATGTTCTTAGTAGAATCCACACGTAATACTTTTCGTTTTCCTTGTTGTTTATTTTAATTTTTACGAATACAGAGGTCTCTTTTTTATGGATAATCTT
Organism: Dioctria linearis; assembly: GCA_963930735.1. Classification (NCBI taxonomy): domain Eukaryota; kingdom Metazoa; phylum Arthropoda; class Insecta; order Diptera; family Asilidae; genus Dioctria; species Dioctria linearis. The sequence goes on from OZ005744.1 coordinate 165,778,974, forward strand.
TTTCTCTTGTGAAATGTCGCCAACTTGGGTTACTTCCCGTATTTGTATGCTGTCATTTACAATTATTTTACGTACGTAAATTGACGCAAAATAATGCACAGGCACACAACGTCAGTTACACAAGCAATGATCGTACTGCGCTAAGACTAGGCGGCAGGGACCAGAAGATAGAACTATTGGCCGGATTACATTAACAACGCCGATGCCGGCGTGGTCGTCGTTTTATGTCAAAAATATTTAGAGACAGTACTGCTTGTATGAAATGCATCACATTACCCACGCCAGCGACGTCGACCCAACTCTAATCCTAAATTTAACGCTGGCGCTCCATTGCTGCCAATATGCCAGATCTAAATCTATTATTAAAAAACATGACAAAATAAAATGACATTTGTAATTGTTTTCAAGTAAATATGGAGGATTTCTTGAAAATAAACTACTTTATTTTCAAAAAAAAAAAAAAAAAAAACAATTACAAAAATATTGATTTAAAGGAAAAGTAGTGGGTAGAATTACCTACCCAAATGAGTGTTACAGGTAAATTCATTATTAAGATACAATGTTGTGTTCTTTTTGTTTATTTATGAACATTTTTCAGTTGAAAAGTTAAAAGCGCGATGGAAAAGCTGGCGCGTTAGATACTCTAAGGAGAAGAAATTGAACAAGGGCAAATCCGGAGATACGTCACATTTCCCAAAGCATGAGTGGATATTTTATCAACTCATGCGATTCTTGGATGACTACGAATTTTATTTTCCAATCCAAGGTAGATAATCCCTTTAGCACTTGTTCGAACCAAATCGCTTTGAATACATATATTTAACAGATACCTTCTAAAAAAAAAAAATCCTGAAAACAAAGCATCAAAACTTTTATTAAACTTAAATCTAATCTAGTTACTCTTAGTCAAAAACCGGTACACAACCCAACAAAGTACTTGTCATCTACATTACATATTGCACAAATACAATACAAAAGTATAGCCTCATCGAGCAGATCAAATTAAGATCATTATCATATGTTTGAACCGTTCGATTCGTGTTAAAAACAATTCCTGAAATTGAGTTCTGAAAAGAAAACAAATTCAATCTAATCAATTTTCCCAACAAAATAGGCATAACTTCTAACAAAAGCATGTGTTGTCATGTAACATACACGGCGTGGCAAAAATACGATCAGATCAAGCAGATCAATTTGCAACTCTATCATCATTATATGTAAGTACCATCGAACGGGAATTTCTTCTCTACGTGATAGAGATAACATTTTTTCCAAATATAATTCAACTTAACACAGCAGCATAGGTTGCTCTAAAAATTCTTGTTGCTATGCATTTTTGTTCGCTGCTATGCAAATTTTATCGCTTGTACCATAAGATCACAGCTACACTGCCAATTCTTGTAATCATACGCCTCTCCTACTCCATCAGTGGTGTCGTGTGCAAGCAAGGGCTAGATAAATGACAAGCTGACTGATCTCGATCTCTTTTTGTACTTGGCATCGCTTGAGGTAAGTTGGCTAGTTAGTGACTAACATTTATATCGGGTATCGACTGATATATAATATTTAACAACTAACAAAACACTTTATTTCTGGTCTCGACGGAAATCAAGAATCTTGCTTCGGGTCTCGACTGAAGTTAAGATATTTACTAACATTCACTTTAAGTCGGGTCTCGACTGGCTTAAAGAATATTATATTATATTATTTTTACTACATTTTTGACGATCTTATATTACAACTTGGTGCTAATGAGTGTTTTCAGTGTGATACAAAAATCTCAGATCCAAACCTATGTACAGAGTTTTGTCTCAACATATCTATTTCTGAAAATTGTACATCATAAATCGGTGTCAAATAGTGCGTTTTCTAGTGTGTGTTGATCTCTGACCCAACAGTTTATATAATCCTGTCTTAATACGATTGCTCAAGATATTTAAGCTAAGTAAGTGTGCTAGTGTTTTGAAATTAAGTTATTCTAACTTTGCTCTATATTAACCCTATATTGTATATCTATTTATATATCTATTATTAACAATCCTGTAAGTATGTTTTCCCCATACGTTTGAATCGTTGACATGAAAACTTTTATACATTACTTGATCTTAATAGTCGGAAATTCTAAAAAATAAGTGCAGTAGTTTCTTGAAAGTAAAAGAAAGTGAACAGTGTTGGTTTGTTGTTAGGAAATAGACCACTGATCTTGATGCAAATTTACCAGTGCATTCATTTCAGTCACTTAATCAAATTTGCGTGTACGTTCTACTAACGGACAGTACAGCACTATTTTTTGTTTCATTATATCCAAATTTTTAAATTATAATAATTCTTTCCATTTTCTGAAGGACCGTGAGTAACTTCCAAGTAGATGTTGAGCAGCCGACGGAAATGGAACTTGGGGAATGTGCCGATGAAGATAATCTTTTTAATAGCTTCATAGAGTTCGACAACTCTTCGGGTTTTTCCGACCATAAGGGAAGGACCTCCACCTCAACTTCTGCAACATCCGCGAACTTCAGCGTGAGTTCTTCCACCAAAAAACGGAAACCGACGAAGGAGCTTGTGCAAGAGGCTCGCAAAGATATGCAGGAGCTAATGAGAGTAGCCAAAGAAGCTTTCTCTGTAGAATCTATTGGAAGCAGTGAGGTGCGTTCATTTTTTAATAGCGTGAGCCTTCAAGTTGAACATGCAAATCTTTCATTCGAGAGATTTGCAAATCTGCAAATGCGAGTTTTGACAGCTGTTCACGATGAGATAAAAATTCAGAATGTAGAAAAAAAAATATATATATATAATTTGACTGCTGCTGGTGGTGCCCAAATATTTGTGTTGTTGTGTGTCGCCTTTTTTCTTTTTTGCTCTTTTTGTTTTTGCCTTCAGCATGCAGAATTTCAGTTTAGATTTCTGCAACATTCGCAGATTAAGAGCAAATCGGGTTTCAGTGTACTGCCACCTTAACTCAAAAAATCCGGCAATTTTGGCGCTAAGTGAATCCAAGGTCGTTTCTGATGCTGATATTAATCAGTATCACGTCCCTGGTTACAGCTTCGTGCCTCTTTTTTCTCAGCATAGAGGGATCGCAGTATATATTCGGAATGATGTGGCCTTTACCATTCTTCAAGATTTTCCTTCTGCCAATCCAGAGTTTAATTACATCTGGATTAGGTTCAAACTTCACAAGCACATCATATACTTCTGTTTCCTTTATCGCAGCCCAAATATGTCTGATGACGACACGGTATCCGTATTTGACAATATCTCCAACAATATTGATCATTTGCTTTCTGTCTCCCCCCCTTCCGAAATCGTCCTGGCAGGCGATTTTAATGTTCATAATATACCGTGGCTCAGACATTCTTCTACCACAAGTCCTGTGGGCCGTTTCGTTGAGCTCTTCTGTGAATCATTTAATTTACAACAGCTAGTGGATGCACCAACGCGAATTCCTGATACACCTGGAGATAAAGCTAATTTACTCGACTTGTTTCTAACATCCCATCCGGACAAATATTCCATCTCAGTCGGTTCCCCCCTCGGAAATTCAGACCATTGCTTAATCACGGCTCAATTTACCACCACAAACCTGTGCCGCCCTACTTCTCCACCTACAAGTAGGCTTCTTTGGCACTATAAGAATGCTGATTGGGAAAGCCTCAATAAGTATCTTAGAGAAATTGATTGGTCGGTCTGTTTTGCTTCGAGGGATGTTGATGAATGCCCATTAGAATTTAGTAACATACCAAATCTTGGCATGCATGATCGCTGCTGGTTTAACGATAAGTGCAAACAAGCTATAAAAGCGAAAGAATCTGCTTTTCGCGCCTATCAATTGCATCCATGTCCTGAAATGAAACAAGTCTACAAGACTGCACGGAACACCTGCTAGTCCATTATCCGGAGAGAAAAATTTCTTTTTGACCAGAATATAAGACAAAGAATCTTGGCAAGCCGCAAAGGTAGCAAAGGTTTCTGGTCCCTGGTGAAAACCATCAGGAACAATTTCACCAGTTCCTCTATACCTTCACTACTAAATAATGGAGAAGTGATTGTTGACTCCCTGGATAAAGCTAATATTTTAGCTGCTAGATTCGCTTCAAATTCCTGTCTTCCACTTCACAAACACCTGTTTTACATCGCCCGTGTGAATTTGTACAAGAGCCAATATACGTTCGTACGAGGGATGTGTTCAGGGTTCTTAAGGGGATCAACGTCTCCAAAGCCGCAGGTCCTGATGGTTTTTCGCCCCTGTTAATTAAAAGCTGTGCCTCATCCTTGGCTAAACCTCTGCGCAAACTATTCTACTTGTCTTATTCGACAGGAAAATTTCAAACTGCTTGGAAACTAGCTCACGTTCAGCCTATTCCCAAGAAAGGAGAGGGTAGCGATCCCTCAAATTATCGACCAATTGCGATCACTTCGATTCTTTCAAAGGTTTTTGAATCTATCATTAACTCAAAATTAATGAAGTATCTAGAAACTAACCATCTCATCAACGATCGCCAATATGGCTTCCGAGCTGGACGCTCATCTGGAGACTTGCTGACCTTTCTTACGGAACGTTGGAACCGTAGTCTTCACAATTTTGGTGAGTCTAAAGTCGTTGCCCTAGATATTTCAAAAGCCTTTGATAGAGTCTGGCATCCAGCCCTTTTAGCCAAACTCAAAGCACTTGGTGTCTCCCATCCTCTTCTATTATGGATTGAAAGTTTCCTATCTAGTCGCCAAATACGTGTTGTATTAGATGGCGTTACATCTGAACCGCATCCCATAAATGCCGATGTACCTCAAGGCTCTGTTATCTCTCCAACTCTCTTTTTAATTTTCATTAATGATCTGCTTTCCCTTACTTTCAATCCCATCCATAGTTTCGCAGATGACAGTACTCTTGATTTCGCTTACTCCTTTGACACTCTTGCAGAATCCAGGGGGAATGCTGCATGTGTTAAACGAGATTGCATGACTAGATCATTGAATAACGATCTTGCCAATATCCTCGCTTGGGGCAAAGCGAATCGCGTCGAATTCAATGCATCAAAGTCCCAAAGCTGTCTTATGTCATTAAAAGAAGATCATAACTTAACCACACCCGTTTCTTTTGATGGAGCATTAATTTCTGATTCACCGTCACTAAGCATTCTTGGCATTAATATTTCCAGTAAGTTAAACTGGACAGATCACATCTTCTCTGTTGCCAAAGAAGCATCGAAATGTCTTGGATTTCTGAAAAGGTTTAAGAAATATTTCAGCCCGTCAAATCTCTACAAGTCCTACATTAGACCTAGAATGGAATACAACTCCCATATATGGGCCGGGGCTGGTCGCACAGCCTTAGCTTCATTGGATATTGTCCAAAAGAGAGCCTTCAAGCTCATTGGCGATTTGGCAATTACTCGTCATATCGACTCACTCGAGCACCGCCGCAATGTTGGATGCCTTTCGCTCCTTTATCGCTATATGCATGGCCAATATTCTGATGAAATATCTAGTCTAATCCCTTGTAGAATGATTCCTGCACGCAATACTCGCGCTGCAAACCGCGCACATCCTTTAACCCTTCAAATTACTTTCAGCCGTACAGTAAAATTCCGTAATGCTTTTTTATCCCGAACTGTGCGAATGTGGAACAGCTGACCATCTTTTGTGTTTCCCCCGGCATACAATCTGCGGAAGTTTAAGGGCGATATACATCGGCACCTCCGCCACTCTCCTCATATCCCGTAATCCTTTCCCTATCTCCTTCCTGCCATGCTGTGCTTTGCATCATAGGGTATCCCCTGAGCTTGGCTTAATAATAATAATAAAAAAAAAATCAATATTAAGAATTTATATAATCTTTTAGTGTATTCCTCAGGTGAAAAGCTTTACGGGGGGCATTGAAACGCCTGAATATTTTTTGTTGAGATAGGGGCGGTGTCTATTTTCTCCAAAGCCCCTCTTTAAACACGCCATTTTCAAAAGGGTCCACAAAATTATCCGGACAATATTCTCCAGCATGCATCCTCACAAAATTGTGCAAAACCGCTACTGTTTTAATGATTTTTTCGACGTTTTCTGGAAAGCAGTTGATTAAATTTAATAAGACTCGCCATCAAGCTGTCATTATACCGAAGGTGTTCTCGATTCTGACTCTTGCTTTACTAAGAGTCTTATTAAACATTTCTTTGTCTGAAGGAAGCAACCGACCTGGATATGGACGCATCAGGTTCCTTCTTAATGGGAACGCAGCGTCTCCTACAACATAAAAGGCAAATTTTATATTTCAATTCGGAAAAGTTTGCGATTGGGGGAAATTAATCTTTTCATTCAGCACTCTACTCCCAAAGGTGCTACCACTAAGAACACCACCGTCACTTTGGCTCCCGGGGAAACAGTAATTACGATTACATGCAGTTAATAATACAATACTACTTTAGCCTTTATAATTGTGGTACATTGAACCAGACCGTGGAGAGCACTTGATCCGTGTATGCTTCCCGTCGATAACTCCCACAAAATTTGGTAGGCCTGTCATTTTGTAAAAGTCCTGTGAAATTTTTCTCCATTCGTCCTCATTAGGCGCAGCAAGATATATTCCATGGAGTTCTTCCCAAATATCCTCGCAAGTCTCCAAAATTAGTTTCCGCACTGTTGATGTACCTAACCGACAAGCCCAACAAAGCATTTACCAGCTAGAGCCTTGCGATAAATATCTGTGAAGTTAGAAAATCTGTAAGTTATTTTAAAACTTTTAGCATTATGCCACTTTATGACTTACGCTAAACATACTGCCAAACGACATTCGGATTCAATTGCCCTCCGTGGGGATTCTTTCGTCAATCTTCCGTTTAGCAATGAAGTGAGAAGATTAAATTGTTCTACGCCCATACGAACAGCCTTCCGAAATTGTTGTTCATCACGATCTTTAATAATCTGGAGCACTTTGGAAAAGAATCCATGATTTTCGCGATTTTCTTTCGTGAAAATTTCTCTCTTCCAAATTCTTTTCTTCTTTACATTTGCAGATAAATTTGAAATATGCCATATAAGCGCACATAAGTAAAAGGAGTTTATTAAAATAATTATATGGCACAAGATCCATTTGATAATTAATTTATACAATTTACAATTTTTCATTTAACACAGTAGTGAAAAATGACAACATTCAAATGTCATTGAAATTTTTTGTATGGCGCTGCGCCCGGCGCAGATGTTCAATGTAACTTGCCCGGCGTTTTGTAGGAAGAGATTTTAGGTAGGTCGCGCTTCGACCAGAAAGCCCATAATGGCAGGTGCTCACGTAAAACCATGACAGCTTTCTGTCGGCATTATCAACTACACCGTACACGTTCAGTACACACAAAAATTAAATTTTTATTTAATTGGTTTTCAAAATTTAAAAACTAGGACAAATCCGGAAAAACCCGGATGGATGGCAGCCCTATCCGGGGAAGAACTCTATAACTTAAGCTACAGCCAGGCCCATTGCTCACCTGAATTTGTTTTAGCAAATAAGCCTATAATGTCGTCATAATTAATCGAATCCATTACATCTGATTTGTTTTGATGAAAGTTACTTCGTAAATCAGTTTTTATTCAGTTCAACACTGAAATGAGCGTTCAGTACAGTGGCGGATCCAGGATTATGGTGAGGGGGCGGGGCGCACCTATGGTTTAAATATGCTATATGCTGAAAACTGAACAACAGTTTGAAGACAATCGCCATCACTCGCAAATGTCAAATGCACAAAATTTATCATTTAAAAGATACGAGTCGAACAGATTAGCAAGCGGCTACCACTCACAATGAAGAAAGTTGCTCAACGTTCTTTGCCACTCTCGAAAGTTAAGGGAGACTTTCATTTTGTTTTGGTTTGTAAATGGTGGAAGTGTAAAACTTCCCAATCATCCATTTCAGTTAGTAAAACTAGGAAAATGTATTTTATTCAAATTAACAAATCATCATAAATTTTTTCTTAGTAAAATCCAGGAATTAAAAATTTACATTTATTTAAAATAGCAGTCACAGAATAGACGCAAGACATACCTTGTACGTATATAACTTCGTCGGCAGGTTAAGAAAGTGTGACTTCTTTTGTTTTTTATATTATTAAGCCTAGCACAAGAGATATCCTATGAAGTATGAACTATGATGCAAAGCACAGCATGGCAAGAAGGTGATAAAGAAAGGAATTAGGGAACGTGAGGTGAGTGGCGAAGGTGCTGATGTATGTCACCCTTAAACTTTCGCAGATTGCATGCTCGAGGAGAGACAGAAGATGGTAGTCTGTTCCACATTCGCACAGATCTGGATAAAAAATCATCACGGAATTTATCTTTACGGCCAAAAATATTTTGATGGGCAAAAGGATGTGCGCGGCTTGTAGTGCGAGTATTACATGCAGGAATCAGGGATCAGACTAGATATTTCATCAGAACATTGACCATGCATATAGCGATAAAGGAGCGAAACGAAACCAACATTGCGGCGGTACTCGAGTGAGTCCGTATGACAAGATTTTGCCACATCGCCAATAAGCTGAAGGACTTGTAGAGGAGCGCTAGAATCGATGGGCTGAAATATTTCTTACACCTTTTCAGAAAACCAAGATATTTCGTTGCTTATTTGGCAACAGAGAAGTTGTGATCTGTTCAGCTTAACTTACTGCAAATATTAATGTCAGGAATTCATAAAGACGGTGTATCTTTAAGAATTGCTCCATCAGAAGAAACGGGAGTGGAAAATTATGATCTTGTTTTAAAGAGATGGGACAGCTTTGGGGCTTGGATGTTTTGAATTTGATGCGATTCGCTTTGCTTTAAGTGAGGATATTATCAAGGTTGTTATTCAAGGATCTTATCATGCAATCTGGTTTGACAGATGTGGTATTTCCTCTGTAGTCCGCAAGAGTGTCAAAAGAGTAAGCGAAATCAAGGGTATTGCCATTGGCAAAAACATGGATGGGATTGAAAGTAAGGGAAAGCAGATCATTAATGACAATTGAAAAGAGAGATGGAGAGATAACCGAGCCCTGAGGAACACCGGCATTTATTGGCTGAGATTCAGATGTAACGCCATTTAATATAATCCGTATTAAGCGACTAGATAAAACACTTTACATCCATAATAGAAGAGGACGAGAGAGAGGCTAAGTGCCTTAAGTTTGTCTAAAAGGGCTGAATGCCAGACACTATCAAAGGCCTTTGAAATATCTAGGGTAACAATTTTGGACGCACCAAAATTGTGAAAACTACGGCTTCAACGTTCCATTAGACCATTAGCAAAGTCAGAAATAGAAAAGCCATATTGGCGATCGTTGATGGTTTGATTAGTTTCTAGATACTTCATTAATTTGGAGTTAATGATACTTTCAAAAACCTTTGAAAGAATCGAAGTAATTGCAATTGGTCGATAATTTGAGTCATCACTACAATTTCCTTTCTTGGGAATAGGCTGAACGTGAGGTAGTTTCCAAGCAATTGGAAATTTACCTATCGAATAAGGCAAGTAGAATACATAGTTTTCGCTGAGCTTTAGCCAAGAATGAGGCACAGGATTTATTTAACGGAGGTTTGAAATTATCAGGACGTGCAGCTATGGTGACGTTGATCTCTTTAAAGACCTTGAACATATCTCTCGTATGGATGTGTATTGGGTCTTGCACACATCTACAAGGGAAATGTGAAGTGGGTGGAAAAGGCGAATTTGAAGTGAATCTAACAGTCCAAAATACTACATTTATGCAGGAATCCAACAATCACTTCATTGTAAACTAGTGAAGGAATAGAGGAACTTCTGAAGTTGTTCCTGATGGTTTTGACCAGGGACCAGAAACCTTTGCTACCTTTTCGTCCTGCCAAGTTGCTACCATTCTGGTCAAAAAGAAATATTTCTCTTTGGATAGTGTTTCAGTTCTGTACATGGATGCAATTGATAGGTGCGAAAAGCAGACTATTTCGCTTTTATTGGTTGGTTGCACTTATCGTTAAACCAAAAGCGATTTTGCTGTTGTTAAGATCTGCTGTATAAATATTGAATGTATTCACGCATTCCCAAGACTTAGAATTGTACTAAATTCAATTCATCAATATCCCTTAAAGCAAAGCAGACCGACCAATCAAATTCTCTAGGATACTCATTGAGACTTTCCCAATCTGCAGATTTATTTTGTTTTTATTTAACGTTTGGGCTAAGTATTCTATAAAAACTACTAATTTTTACCAAAGAACATCTAACAGTTACGAAATAATAAAAAAAAAAAATTTAATAATTAATCTCTCGCTTTAAATGTAATAACACTCCCTAAAACAGCACAATGACTTGTTCGCCGTTGTGTTCTCCAGTTACGAGTTCTAATGTTATTTTTTTTAATGTTTATTTTGCCACGCCGCGGCGATAATATTCTAAGAAGCCGTCTGTACACGGGAGGTTTATCAAAGACCTTTGTAAGCTGTTTTCAATTAAAACAAACCTTCCATCGCGTTAACATGAATAGGCTCTGTCCTGCTTCAAACAGCCCGAGCAAAGCGACGCTCATATACAGGAATCCACGCTTCCTGCTTTCTCCATAGGCTTCAACAACCATGATTGAAGGCCAAGGTGCTAGATAGAGCCTGCGTTCTTAAATGTATCATATTGAACGCTTCCCGAAATTATTACTTTTTTTACAAAAGGTGCAGTAGAATAGATGTGAATCATTGTGTTAGGAAAAATTCAAAAGATTTACTGCAATTTTTTTCAGTGGTCTTCAGGGGGGCGCGAGCTATGATTTTTAATTATTTTGTTCACAAAAATAAAAATGAATGTTTAATGAAGAAAACCACATCAATTTGAATTGATTTTTATTTATTGGAAAGAATAAAAAGATTAACAAAACTTAACACTGAAAATTAATTCTATTCACTTTTACTAATAACAAACTGAAAACTTCTAAACGGTTTGGGAGAAAAATTTAAACTGTACTTCAAGTTTAATTATCTATCTGCATTCATTCCCGTAAACATAAAAGCTTTTTAATTTTTATCTATTGAGCAGGAATTCATGGGAACAGTTGCATTTCCTGGGTTCTGTTGATTAAGCAAAATTGTCTGGGAACATTTATATTTTATATAAATGAAAATTTTGTGAAGGTTGTTCTTAGGTGTCATGTTCTGAGATGTCGGTTAAATTTGCCGACTTAACTCGCGCGCACCCCGCGTCCCCTAGCTGGATCCGCCCTTGGTTCAGCACTTGCATTAGAACGCTTAAAAAAATTCATTTTTTTTATAAATCATTTGTAAAACTACTTATTCAAAAATATACTCCTAAAATTTCAAGTAAAAATTCCACAATGCGTTCAAAAGTTATAAGCGATTTAGTGAGCGTGTTGGGTCGTCCGTGTGCCGTGCTCTGGAAGGAGAGCACACAGCCATGTTGCAATTAAAAAAAACGGATTTCTTTCCTTTAAAATTTGATTTATTCACAAAACAACCTATCTGTTTCAATTTATAAGATACACCTTTTTTATTTTTGTACAATTTTTCCTTTTGGGATTTTTAAATTACACTTTTCTTCTTCTTGTATAAATTTTCCTTTTTTTTTGTAAACTTTTAAATTACACTTTTCATCCTTTTGTATAAAATTTCCTTTATTTTTAAAACTTTTAAATTACACTTTTCTTCCTTTTGTATAAATTTTCCTTTATTTTTAAAACTTTTAAATTACACTTTTCTTCCTTTTGCATAAATTTTCCTTTATTTTTAAAAGTTTTAAATTACACTTTTCTTCCTTTTGTATAAATTTTCCATTATTTTTAAAACTTTTAAATTACACTTTTCTTCCTTTTGTATAAATTTTCCTTTATTTTTAAAACTTTCAAATTACACTTTTCTTCCTTTTGTATAAATGTTCCTTAATTTTTAAAACTTTTAAATTACACTTTTCTTCTTTTTGTATAAATTTTCCTTTATTTTTAAAACTTTCAAATTACACTTTTCTTCCTTTTGTATAAATTTTCCTTTATTTTTAAAACTTTTAAATTACACTTTTCTCTTTTTGTATAAATTTTCCTTTATTTTTAAAACTTTAAAATTACACTTTTCTTCCTTTTGTATACATTTTCCTTTAGTTTTAAAACTTTTAAATTACACTTTTCTTCCTTTTGTATAAATTTTCTTTTTTTTTTAAATCTTTTAAATTACACTTTTCTTCCTATTGTATAAATTTTCCTTTATTTTTAAGACTTTCAAATTACACTTTTCTTCCTTTTGTATAAATTTTCCTTTATTTTTAAAACTTTCAAATTACACTTTTCTTCCTTTTGTATAAATTTTCCTTTAGTTTTAAAACTTTTAAATTACACTTTTCTTCCTTTTGTATAAATTTTCCTTTATTTTTAAAACTTTGAAATTACACTTTTCTTCCTATTGTATAAATTTTCCTTTATTTTTAAAATTTTCAAATTACACTTTTCTTCCTTTTGTATAAATTTTCCTTTATTTTTAAAATCTTTTAAATTACACTGTTCTTCCTTTTGTATAAGTTTTCCTTTATTTTTAAAACTTTTAAATTACACTTTTCTTCCTTTTGTATAAATTTTCCTTTATTTTTAAAACTTTTAAATTACACTTTTCTTCCTTTTGTATAAATTTTCCTTTATTTTTAAAACTTTTAAATTACACTTTTCTTCCTTTTGTATAAATTTTCCTTTATTTTTAAAACTTTTAAATTACACCTTTCTTCCTTTTGTATAAATTTTCCTTTATTTTTAAAACTTTTAAATTACACTTTTCTTCCTTTTGTATAAATTTTCCTTTATTTTTAAAACTTTTAAATTACACTTTTCTTCCTTTTGTATAAATTTTCCTTTATTTTTAAAACTTTCAAATTACACTTTTCTTCCTTTTGTATAAATTTTCCTTTATTTTTAAAACTTTTAAATTACACTTTTCTTCTTTTTGTATAAATTTTCCTTTATTTTTAAAACTTTCAAATTACACTTTTCTTCCTTTTGTATAAATTTTCCTTTGTTTTTAAAACTTTTAAATTACACTTTCTTCGTTTTGTATAAATTCTCCTTTATTTTTAAAATCTTTTAAATTACACTTTTCTTCCTTTGTATAAATTTTCCTTTATTTTTAAAACTTTCAAATTACACTTTTCTTCCTTTTGTATAAATTTTCCTTTATTTTAAAACTTTTAAATTACACTTTTCTTCCTTTTGTATAAATTTTCCTTTATTTTTAAAACTTTCAAATTACACTTTTCTTCCTTTTGTATAAATTTTCCTTTATTTTTAAAATCTTTTAATTACACTTTTCTTCCTTTTGTATAAATTTTCCTTTATTTTTAAAACTTTCAAATTACACTTTTCTTCCTTTTGTATAAATTTTCCTTTATTTTTAAAATCTTTTAAATTACACTGTTCTTCCTTTTGTATAAATTTTCTTAGAGATTTTTCGGCGGATTTGCACAAGGCGAGAATTAAAAAACGACTCCCTGAGGTTTGGGCAAATTGCACCCAGGTTGCACCGACGTTGAAAAAACCTACGTGAGAAAATGCAAAAGTTCTTTGATGCGAGCTATATGCATCAATGCAAAACTGTAATCCGATATGCACTTGTGCGCCTGTCTTGAAATATTAATTTTAAGAGGGCGCGAATAATTTTGATAATTGTATGTATGTATGTACATACAATTAGATTGGATTAAGTAGGTAATGTACGTATGTACATAGTACATACAGAAAAAAAGTAAGAAGACACTGTATGTAGGTAAGTGTGCATACCGTGCGAGTGGAATGTGTGTCTGATAACAAAATGCAATTTATGCTAAATTGCATTTTGTTATAATATGGGAATGCATTTCTAAATGCATTTTAAATTTTAAATGAAATTAATTTTGATTTTCAGGGTCATTTCTGCGATACATCAATATATTGCATAGGGCAATATATTGATGTATTCACCTTATGGTTGTGATTTAGGGCATTGGTACCTGAGTCACAACAAGCGTCCCTCGTTCAAGTGTCGGACCGCGTGGCATGTAATACATATACTTTTTCTGCCACTTTTTTTCAAGTGCGTTTTTCTCGAAACTGCTTTTTTCGAATTTGCGTATACTCTAGCTTAAAAAGTTTTCAACCGATCATTTTGAAATTTGGTATATAGTTTCTTTATATAAATACGCTCTATTTGAACCTGAATCCTCAGTATATCTTTGTAAACTGTGTTTTATGCTCACACTCCTGTAAAAAATACTAGTTTTAATTTTTTTATTTAGAAAATTGAGGTTCAGATAGAAGAGACACATATAAAAAAAGTAAATTTTTTTTTGGTAGTTCATTTCAGATAAAAAGATGTACGCAAACTGCTCAGTCGGATGAAGACAGTTCTCTTTCAAATTCTCACTTTTCTACTGTCGTTTAGAATATGTAAATAGATGGAGCGAAGTAGCTGATACCCCAATAGTTTTTTTGGCTCTTTTATGGCTTGCTCAGGTACATGCATTTTATGCAATCCAGTGGTTCATGTTGGTTTTATATTCTAAGGAAAGTACCTTATAATATATAAAACAAATCGTAATTCTGATAAATTAAATTAAGTGAAGCGAGCCGATATTTGTGTTCGGTGGAAGTTTTTCAGTGTGGGAGTACAGTGCAGTTATGAAAAGCTAGCAGAATCCATGAAGGCGCAGTGCCGCAGTCAATTACTTCTAATAGAAGTGTAAATTTCATGACATGCCACTCGCTTATCTATCGTCATAGCTTCCAGTGATTCTTTTTCTAGTTTTTGGTTTTGTTTTTATACTGCATTTTATTTTCTTCCTTTGTTATGAACTGGTTTGTGTTTTAACCTTTAATAACAACATTTCCTTTCTTAGTTATAATTTTCGTCGTAGATAACTAACTTGGTTACCAGAAATGCTGATAAAGTTTACTAAAGTTTACATCTGTATATTTACTTATTTGTGATAATACCAAGCAAACCATTTGGCGAACGTTCGCAACAGCGAAACTTAAGCGACAATAGAGCTGCACAATTTGAAATATGAGAGTAAATGCGACAGAGCTAAAAAATCATTCATGTCATTGAATCGATATAAAAGCGAAACGAACACGAATATAAAATCTATTCTCTTTTATTTATTTTAAACACGTGCATGTGCGCTGTTTTGTGCCCGAAACTCTGAGAGTTTTCCAGTTTCAAGATTTTCGGTTCTATTTTTCCATCCGCATTTCACCGTGAACAGATCAGAATTTTGTCGTGTTTGTGTTTCTATCAGTGTGTTGTTAAAGGTGAACAATTAAAATTACATTTAATTAGCATTATGGGTAAAACGATAGGCTACATTTATAGGAGACTGTGTTAGATAGATAGGTACTTCCAAGCATAGGTTATTTTAAATTTATCACATTTTGTCGAAAAAGAAAGGCAAAGTGAATCCAAAGTGATACCATCAATGTCATACAATATCTGTCAACATCTGCTCCCGCTCGTTGTTTCGCTTTCATATCTTCTTTGAATTTACTAGCGAAATTTATGTTTCATTTTGTGATAATTTTGCGATTCGCATTGGCTTCGCATTGTTTGCTGGGAGTCTGATACCTGGATACTCTATACTTGTGGCGACTTACTTATATCGCTCGTATTAATTATGTTTACGCACTCTTCCGACTGCTCTGGCACTACTTCACAATCCAAATTATTTCGTTAATACTTAGTTACGTATTCGACTCCTTTTTTACTTACGGTAGAAAACTTTTAATTCTAGATTTGGGCTTACGTCGAAACTTCCAGTGGCAATTCGTTATAGCTAACATTGCTAAACCTCTCTTGGGAGCTGATTTTCTTAGGTACTACATACTTCTAGTGGATGTTGTGAAGCCTCATCTCGTTGACTCTGTAACGTCGCAAAACACCCTTCTCGCCTTGTAAAGGCGGGAAATTCTTCGTTGTCAATTTTAATTAAATCCACAGTTGATCGATCCGCTGCTGGTTCAAAAGTTGCTGCAGGAATTTAGTTCGATCACCATCGACAATGGCCTTACTAGACCGGTGGCGCATAAGGTTACCAGATTGTTACTTCTAGACCTCCAGTGGTCTAGAAGGCACGTCGATTACCTCCCGATAAACTTATCGGTACTATGTAAGAAAGAATTCAACTTCCTGCTCAAACAAGGCATTTGTTGCCCCTACGCCAGCTACTGGGCCTCACCGTTGCATATGGTTTTAAAAAGGAATGGGTAATGTAGGCCTTGTTTAGACAATAGGCGTTTGAATACGTGTACTGTCCCGGACCGCTATCTCATACCCCATACACAGGATTTCGCACATCAACTCGAAGGATGCTTATTTTATTCAACTTTGGATTTAGCGAAGGCGTACCACCAAATTCCAGTTGAACCTAAAGACACCCCTATGACTGCAATCTGCACACCTTTTGGCTTACTCGAATTCATTCGAATGATATTCGAATTTGTCAATACAGCACAAACGTTCCTGAGGTTTATTCACTCTGTGCTCCGCAATTTACCTTTCTGTTTTGTCTATCTTGCTGATGCGTTAGTTACATCAAAATTAGTAGAAGATCATTTCGATCACCTGCGGCAAATTTTCAGACGTTTTAAGGAGCATGGCTTAATTATCAATATGGAAAATGCGTATGTCTTCAAAAACAAATACTTTTTCTCGAACATATCATAAATCAGCACGGTATCAGACCCTCTCCTGAACGCGTCGAAGCTATAGCCAAGTTTAAACGTCCCGTCACTGTTAAGGAAGTTCGATGTTTCCTTGGTATGGAGAATTTTTACCGTCGTTTCCTCCTGTTCGCCGCACATCACCAAGCTAAAATTAACGCTTATCTTACTGATTCCAAGAAGGACAGCGCTCGAAAAGTTGATTGGTCGGAGGATCCTACCGAAGTATTTGAGTTGGTCCAACAACAGCTGAACTAGGCCAATCTACTAGCATATCCTTTAACTTCTGCGCCTCTTGCTGTTGTGATAGATGCCTCTGACGTCGCACTGGGAGCAGGGGTTTAGCAGAAGGTGGATGCTGGTTGGTAGCCTTTGGCCTTCTTTTCAGTCAAGCTCTCTCCAGCTCAGGCCAAATACACCACCTGCGATCGAGAACTTCTCGCAGCATACAGTTCCATTAAATATTTTCGGTTTTTCCTCGAAGGAAGACATTTTTATTCACTGATCACAAACCTTTAACTTTCGCTTTTCAACAAATTCAGGCAAGGCTTCACCACGTCAGTTGCGACACCTGGACTTTATCGGCCAATTTACCACCGATATTCGGCATATTTCCGGTAAGGATAATATAGTCGCAGATACCTTATCTCGTGTTGACGAAATCCAGGTCTCCAACATCGCCGATTTTAAAGCCATTGCTGAGAAACAAGCTACAGATCAGGAACTTAGCCAAATGATTCAAAATTCTTCACTCAAATTCAAAAGGATCTTCATTTCTGGTTCAGACATTTTCTGCGAGGATTCTCTCAAAGGATTGCGGTCTTTCATTCCTGAACCTTTTCGGAAACATATTTTCAATTCGGTAAATCCTCTTTCTCATCCAATTATTCGATCGACAACTAAGATGACCATTGCACACTATTTCTGGCCCTCCATTAAGAAGGACGTCCGCAACTGAACTCGAAATTGCCTCGCCTTTCAAAAGAGCAAAGTGTGTAGACATGTTAGGAGTTCGTTTGGTAATTTCCCCGTGTACTCAAACCATTTCGAAGTAATCAACATTGATCTTATTGGCCCTTTACCGCCTTTACAAAATTTCAGATATTTCCTAACTGTCATCGGTCGGTATAAACTTTGGCTTCAAGCTATTCATATTGTGGATAAAAAAACGAAAAAAACAAAGAATTAATTACGATCACTTTCTTCCCAATTAAACAATACTCAAAGTACTTTTTACACGAATCTTTATTTATTAAAATGCACTGACCTATCTTAAGAACACCGCGAATAATCTGAACCGAAACTTGAGACTAGCTTGACTCACTCTGACTGACAACTTAAAAAACGGCACTCACCAGACTAGTCACTAGTCTTTTTATGTCCGATATTCGGAAGTAAACTTTTACTTGCAACGCGGATGTGACCTTGTCGTTTGTTCTACCGGTTGCAGCATTTGAGTCGCTTAGTAGTAAACAATCGCCTTACATAATAATTACCTGGCGAGGTTAATTATTATCGTAATCGTCGATTGCTCCATTAAGTGCTCATCGCAGCCATGTGTTGGGCTAATTAGCAAAACAACCGACAGTTGCAGAACAATACCATGCGAGGTCATTGTTTAGCAATTGCTGATTATTTCGCTGTGATGCCTTTGGCTGCTGGAAGAATCTTTCGTATATTGGGCCATAACACTATGTACGTAATGATAGCTTCTTAACGAATTTTTCTAGCAACTAAGTCAGTTAATTAAGTGACGTTAAGTATTAATTTACTAACTTGGAAGAACAAAAAAAAAAAAAACAAAAAAAAAAAAACGAGACAAAACAAACGTCTTTAACTCTTCGGGGGTGATTATAAGATAAAAACCCAAAATGTTTGCACTCAGTAGGAATTAAAAATAAAAAAACATAATATGGAATAAACAGTAGTTCGTTTCTCTTCTCCTTCCCTTTCCTGAGTTTTCTCTTCTCTTCAACGTGAATGATAACAAGGGACATGCCAGCGATGTCAAGGGAGGCCGGGGACGTCAAAAAGACTAGGCCAACCGATTCGTAGGATTATCTTCGGGTAAGTGGTGTATGCGGTTCCTTCAGGACAAGTGTGTGGCGTCTTCATTTTTGATCTCCGATTCGGCAGACAGGCACGATTTCTTTTGTTAATGGTGACGTGACAACGGCAAGTATTTCGTGGTACCCACCCCACACTCTCCGCCCATAGCTGAGGCAAACTAGCGTGCCGCCCTGCATTCTCAATACTGTCACCGAGTGATCTGTCAGCTCATGCTGCTAGTCTGAATTTAACGTCTAAGCCCATCTCTCAATACTACCGTAACAGTTTAAATAAATGAAAAAATTAGTTTTTTTTAGTGTATGATTTTTTAAAATTTTCTATTAGTCTAAAAATTCATCACAGCGTAAAGTATTTGCGAGCACATTCCGAATGATACAAAAGATTAACAAGTTATGGCTGAATTATCTGTCAATTGGTTGGTTGCGTCATTTGGGGACAAATGTCATGATTTTGTTCGTCTGAATTTCAATCATCCTTATTGAAGTGAAAAGAAATGTCTATTTGGAAATTTCTTTGCTTTTCGCCTAGCACATAATTACTTTCCCCGAATTAAACGAAGAAACTAATATTTTGTTAAAAAATTGAATATATTCAGTCAATATAGTACGGAAACCTCAAAACAAATTCGCTGGAATTGACATTTGTGTCTAAATGACGTAGTAACGCAGTATCATGGTCAAGAGTAAAACATATTTTCCAATCGCTAACTTTCAATTTTATTTCTATTGCACTCCTTATTTTTTCTTCCATCAAGTTTCTGACTAATTATAACAGTTCTATACACATTTTCTGCCAAATTTCATCTATGACCCAGTTTAGACAGATCAGTATGCTGCCTTTGCCGCATGAAATCGGTAGGTAGGGCAGGCCAGTAGCTACAGGCAAATTATAGGTAGAGCATCACAAATTTGAAGTAAGGCGCACATTTTAGTTTTCATTTGGGATACATCGGCTCTATAACCATAATTTTATCACATTTTTTTATAGGTGAACTAAAACAGGTACCTTCAATAAAAAGATATAAATGGACCAAACAAAAAAACTAAACATGATAAAAATATTCAGTATAATTGCAGTCTTCGATTTTCGATACATATTGTGGAATTTTCGTATCACTTCGTCAATATATATTTTGTCTGTTCTTTTCTGTTCAAATGCAAGAAACACCAAGCCTGCCATTAACTCGAGAGCCATTGACATTCTTTCAGGCTTGTTGATAGCAAAAAGTGTCGAAAAGGTAGATTCGTATGAAGCAGTAATACATCCGAATCTTGCTACAGTTCATAAGTATCTCTGAATTCCCTTTGTCGGTATAGAATTTCTAATATTTTTTTTGCACTGATCTCTTCGACCATTTGACTAATTCAAGTATCTTTTCACAATAGTAGCCTATTCTATGGAAGGAATTTTAATACAAAAAAAAAAAAAAAATAATTGCGATTACGGATTAGATTTTTTCTTATTATTTACATTAATTATATATTTAATTGTTCAATAGATCTAAACTTTGTCCAACTCATCAAGATACAAAATTAAATCTTGTAGATCTTTATTACCTGCAAACTTTTTTTTCATCCCAGCTGTTATTATGTCTACAGTTTCATAATATTCTGCTTTAAATGGCGGAGTTTTTGATTGTCAATCTGACTTATCATACAGCATGAAGTCCTCCAGTTGTGTTGCCTGTATTTGTCTCTTCTGGGAAATATTTTCAGATTTTTTCTACAATATTCTCAGCTTCTTCCAAAATTGTCTTATACATCTATTCTGACCTCAGGTTAGGAATTTCTTCGTGGATGCATTTTATTATTGATATGGCATCCTTCAAGCCCCTATAAAGTCACATCAGCCGGTTGCAGAGCATACTCGTATGATACATTTTTTTTACTACGCCAGTCGAATTTCCATGCTTAACATAACGTCCACTGAATTTTCCACGTCTTATTTCCTCTAGAGTGTACAAAATGAGAGAATAATTTTCACATACGACTCTTATAACAGTCAAATGTCCTGGCCAAATCTGTTCAAGTAGTCGACCAATCGTTTTACCTTCATACAAGGCAACCACTTTGCCATATTGAAAAAATGCATGGATCATACATAATGCATTGATCACAAAATCGATGAGCGAATGTATTTCTCTTGAATTTTTACGTTCCTATAAAGTGTAAAATATGTAGTAAAGTGAAAAATAAAGAAATCTCGAAATATTGCATCTTATTTTATTATAGTTTTTTATAAATTATAAATACGCATCTTTGAGTGCATTTGTCATGATTTTTTCACGTTTTCCGAGCATATAACATCCACAAACGTAACAAAACTACTTTCAATCGACTCTGTAACGTTTTCTCTGCATTTTCTCACGTTTCGAAGCACAATCACAGTACAAAAACAGGTTCCAAAAGATGTTCGATGCAACGTCACCAGCTGATAGCCGTTGTAAGAGCGCAGTACTGCCACCTAGGGCGAACTCGAAAACTAGAACCAATCTTGACACACGGATTGAAGATCTGAGTTCAGGGCATCAAATAACGTTAAAAATCGTTCTCATCTGCTCGGGGTCCAAAAGTTGACCCGAATTTGTAAACTTGGTCTAATAACCCATTCACAATCATACAGTCATTTGGTATACGGTTACTTTGGTAGAGTCAATAAAATGACACAGAAGACCTGAGTTAATTGTCTGTCACTTATACGGTTGTACCGAATCTAGGTCTACGTTGACGTTTTACCTAACGGAGTACTGTTCACATGTTGTATGGTTGGCAAATATTAGCGTGTTATTTTGGGATCACATTCAATTATAAATAATAATAATAATAATGCATGTATAAGACTACTGAGGTACGAAAGTCAATTCTAGACTGCAGCAAATCCCCCACGGTCTGCCATTTTCGTGACGTGAGCGGTTACATGACCTTCCAATGCGATTTTAAACTTGCCAGCAGAAGGCAGTATGGTTGATGTCTTATCATCTTTCATTCAAGTTCATTTATAAAATGGCATTGAGTCGTAAAGTCTTGTGTATATAGGAAAATTATTGCAATAAAATAAGTAGCAGAATGATAAAAACCCAAGAAAAAATGAAGAGGAAGGTTTTGGTAAATGATGTTATGTAAAAGATCTAAGAAAATCTCATTTTCGCAGTATAAATTTATCAATTTATCTCAAACATTTCTTCTCCCCCATCTTGAAAACTGTTTAATGTCAAATTACTACCACCTCAGCTGGCATGATTTTTCATCATGTAAGTTCGCTGAAAGCTGACCTGCCTGCATGGCAGTAGGGATTACACGTGCAAGAGGTATGGCAGTACAAGTTGAATGCAAGCTGTACTATCTCGTGTAACCCCCGGGTTAGTGAGGCATCGCCGTATATATGGGGTGGGTGTGAGGGGTCCAAACCCCCCTATTGTTGTAGGCTATACTAATTTTTATCCAAAATTCTTTGTATCTCATTTTATATCTTTCCTCCGTAGGCCCTTTAAGGTAAAGAAACTTTAGGAAAAACGTGTGCAAAATAGAGAAAGAAAATAAGCAGGCCATAATGTATGTACTTATATCATCATCAGTAGAAGGTAGCTTACTTTGATACACCGTAGCTTAATCAAAGTAGTATTTTTAAGTTTGTTCACATTTTAAAGGTAATGTTTAATCTATGTTATAAGATAGTAACTAATATTTTTCATGAGCGCCCGCCCCATGGCTATTTTAAATAGCTTAACAAATTATTTGTTTACCCTTTAGGAAATTTTAGATTATTACATAGTTATACCTAAAATGTCTTAAATAATAATTGTTTTTTTACTAATTTTTTTAAATTGATTTTTTGACCCGCCAATAAAATTCGAACAAGTTTTCTTTACATGAAACACCCCTGTGGCAGTTTTTTTTTATTGTAACAAGCCGTCCAGCGCCCTTGCTCGAATTTGTTCTGATAAATAACATAATGTGAAACAAATAATCCGTGGCTGATGTACAAATGAAGCCTTAGCAAGACGTATATCATGAGAAAAATTTTATTTCTTTTCATACGATTTTGTTCTGTTTGGCAGTGCCTTTACCATGGTTTTATAAACGACAAATATACAGAATCGTATCTAGCGGGGTAGGGGTAGTTCTCCTTAGATAACATTATTAAAATGTGAATATGGGAGACTTTATTTACAATACATATTTTCCTTCGAATTTTCTTGAAAATTTTTCATCAGAACTTTTATACTGTAGGGGAAGGTATCGTACCTCGGTCCAAATTTCACAAATCATGCTGTAATTCATAATACAAAACATATACATAAAATTCGTCTTACACAAATTGGAGCCTGAAATGTCTGTTACAAATTTTATTATTTATTGTTCTACTAATGTTTACTATTTTTGACTAACCGTAGATTTTGTCCATATGCTTTTTTCGGACCATGGCACAATTCTGTCTTGTACCTTGGTCCATCATGATTTGTACCTTGGTCCTAAGTAATAAATTATTTAAAAAAAAAGAAAGAAAAACAACTTTTCATAAATGGTATTAATATATAATATATGCATACAGACAAACTTAAATAATAATAGGTAGACAAACTTAAATTGTAGTATTAGCTGCCAAAAGTAGACTGGAAAGCGAATAGGTATCGCTGTCGTCACCCTCAAAATCTCCATCTGGTGTTTCCGCTTTATTTGCAATAAATGATTTTGCTTTCTCCTTTGCGATTCTGGGCGCTAATTTACGTGGTTTTGATAAAATATTCTGTTCATCTGAGGACGTGGAATTATTTAGAACTTTACGCTTTGCAGATTTTGTAGTTCTTGGTCGAGTAGTTTTCTTTCTAGTCATCGCCGCAAGTTCCAATTCTGCCTTCTCTGGTGTATCGGTAAGAATCCTGCTCTTCCCAATTTTTCGTCGACCTCTATTAGTGGCTTTCCTCGGTGCAGCCTTGGGAAACGGTCGAATTGCCTCGGGAGAAACAATTTCTGGCTGAAGCGATGTTGAAGCTATTGGGGACGATGGTCCTTGTAGATCTTGTTTTACTGGTTCACTAACTATAGGTCTATCAGTCAGATATGCGGATAAAAATTCGTCCTCTGTGAAAACATTTTCGTTGACTGGATAAATTCCAGACACCTCGAATCCTTTGACAATATTTTGAGTAGAGAATGCCTTAGGATATGCCTTCCCAATAATCTGTGCAATATCATAAATTGTCACGGGCTTGCCGGGATTATTGAGCATCCACTCGCTTGCTGCCTGGTTATAATATGTCTTGAACGCAGCAAAAACTGTTCGATCCAAAGGTTACAGATTGTGCGATGTATGAGGTGGCAGTGTTAGAAGAACGACATTATTATTTTTCGCTTTAATAATGGTCGGGATAGAAATGTGTGTATCGTGGTTATCCATTATCAAGAGGACTTTGTTTTCCTCAAACGGTTTTACAAAGGAAATGAAGTGTTTGAGATACCTCAAGAACAAATCCTCATTCGACCATCCACTGGGATTTGCACCGCCAATAGTTCCCGATGGAGCTCCATGTAGCATATGATCCTTAAAATTGACTCTCGGGAATATGAGCATCGGTGGGACATGATTTCCCATTGCGTTCACTGCAGCAATCATTGTAACATTTAACCCTCTTTCTCCAGATGTAATACTACCAACCTGCTTTTCGCCCTTTGGTGCTATAATTCTGGGTGGAACATGAACCGTAGAATTACCGGTTTCATCTAAGTTATATATTCTATCTGGCGCCGTAACATACACTCTTTAAGATTTTTAAAAAAAAGCCTCAACATTGCTTTTATTGAAGCTAGTCGCTCGTGACAAACTTGTCGCTTCTGGTTTGGGAAAGAGATATTGATTTGTGCCGCTTAAAGAAACCATTTAACCAATTTATACCAGCCACACTATTCTGATGCCATGTTTCTGGTAAAACCTTATCGTTTCTGTGGCCAAACTGAAAAGCTAACTTCATTAGCTCGAGTCTAGTTAATCCATAATGTAATTTTGAGGCAGTTGTAATATAATCTATGAGAATTTTCTTCTTCTATTGTAAATATTTGCTTGTGTGCGATATTGCTCTCATAAATGAATTGCGATCTACCGGAAGCTTATTGACATATCGTTTCAATGTTGTTTTCGAAATATTGTGTAACTTTGCAGAGCTGGAAATACTCATTTTATGGTAGATAACATCCGTTAATGCCGTCTGTAAGAGTTCCTTGTTGAATTCCGGCCGTTTCACTCCAGATTTACTTCTCGGAATTTTGCTGGTATAAATAAAATTTATATGGAAATAATTAAAGTATTGTACCTTGGACCGATCCGTGGTACAATTGAAATTTTGTCCAAGGTACAATTTTGCAGTTGACAGAGTAAAAAAAAAAAATCTGGATCAACTGTAAAATTTAAGTTGAAATTATGATAGCATATGAATTTCTAAATATTACTTTATAGAAAAAAAAATTGACACACAAAATAACTACTTACTATTAGCAGGAATACTTCAACAGAACACTTGCAATAAGATTTACTTTGCACTGTGAAAAACACTTGTCACTACGGTAAACACGCAACTGCATCTATTCACTTCCAGGCACTAAATGAATGTGCTTGTCTCAACTTGCTGCATAATTCTTAGAAGAACTTTTTGGTCTGCTGGAAACGGTTACATTCAAACTGATAGTTGGACCAAGGTACAATTGGACCAAGGTACAATATCTTCCCCTATTAGTGGCCAGGCCAAGATCAGACCAATAAAGTTAGATTGATTCGGTTCCCTGAGACGTTTACCATTTTATAAGTTGTATGCGTTACTAAATATGGTCGACAACATTTTCGGAAACAAAAAATTAGATAGAATTTGGGGGTAGAACCTCATAAAGCTGAAGGTTTATTTTCGATGGTGGGAGTGGGATTCATCTCGTTATTCAAAGAAAATATTTCTGATTAGTTCTTTTATTATTATTATCAATACTGCGCGAACGATCGGTATAAAACGGAGTCTCTTTGCGCGTTGAATTGGATTAATTTTTCAGAAGAGTTTGTAAAAGCGTGTAACTAGAAAATATACACCGTACTAGATTTTCGTATAGAGAATAGAAAGTAAACTAGTTACTTTATTAATTTTTATGGTCAGCATTATACTAAATAGTAGCTATTTTGTATATTTTAGCTAAATCACAAATACATTTGTATAATATTTACTGAACTAATTTCCAAATAAAAGAGCCCACTTTGAAGGTAATAGAACAATTTATTCTTAACGTTCTATTTAGTTATTTTTTGTACATTTTTTCAGAAATTAAGAATGAAGAGGTCAAAACAGTCGTCAATACTCGCATATACAGTGAAAAATCCGAAAAAGGCTGAAAAGTACTCGGAGGAGAACACTGCAGTAAAAAATCCTGAAGGTAGCCATAAAAATATTTCAACTGATTTAAGTGTAAGGGAGGCAGGCAATAGCGGTGCAACTATGTATTACTCCAGGTAGTGAAAGTCTCGAAGATGTTAATAGATACGACATAGGGTTATATGTAAATAAAACACCTTCTGACGACTCAGTAAAAGAGAAATCCTTAAACCAACCCTGGCTACCACAAACAAATTTTAAGTTTCCTATGGCCTATGGAAGAAATCTCTCATTTCAACACCACTGGCTAAAGATTTATCCTTGGCTAGTATATTCAAAATATCTAAATGGAGCATTATGTAAAATTTGCGTGTTATTCAGCCGTGCAGTTGGCGGAAGAGGAGGTCAAAATTTAGGAGCTTTGGTCACAAAGGAATACACGAATTGGAAACACGCTAAAGAAAATTTTGAGAAACACGGAAGAAATAAATATCATACTGATGCTAATATTTTAGCTGAAAACTTTCTTCAAATCATGTCAGGAAAACAGGCTGATGTTCTTTTTCAACTGAGCTCCGAGAGACAACGAATTATTCACGAGAACCGTGAAAAATTAGTATTCATCATTGAAAATATCATCTTTTGTCGACGGCAGGAAATTGCCTTGCGAGGCACTGATGACTTCGGTACTATTGAATTCGAAGATCTAGGAAATAATGATGGAAATTACAGGGCACTTCTTCGTTTTCGAGCTAGAAGTGGAGGCGAAATACTTAAGAAACATTTAACAGAATCCGTAGGTAGCAAAGCCATGTTTACATCTCCAATAATACAGAATGAGATCGTTGGAATATATATTGTTTCGAAAATAAACGCAGCAGAGTGTTTTTCCGTACTAGCTGACGAGACGCAAGATATATCAAGAAAAGAGCAGTTGACGATTTGTGCTCGTTATGTGGAAGTAAGACGGAGTACGATCAATAATTTCAGAAAAGTATCCTAGAGCTCAGTATGTACATACATTGTGCGGCTCGTAGTTATAGCTATTGCTCATTCCTGTGACATCTGCATGATACAAAACAGCATGGGATCTGTAAAATCGGTTATAAACTTTTTCCGCCAGTCTTCACAAAGAGATACAGCCTTCAAAAATGTTGTAAAAGAAAGCCAGAATGCGACATTGCCACCACAATTTTCATGGATTTTGTGAGACTAGATGGACTGAAAAGCATCAGTCAATAGGACGGTTTGCTGAAATGTTGTCGCCAATAGTACAAACCTTACAAATATTTGCAGACCTCCAACATCAAAGGAACATCACAGCAAGCCTTTCAGTTTTTACATTGTGTAAAATCGGGACAGTTCATAATATCATTACTCGTACTAAATAAACTATTCGCTTATACTGCCACACTATGTCAGGCTCTTCAGAAGGTGAATTCTGATCTGGTTCAGTGCTGCCAGCATGTTCAGACTATAATTCAGACATTTCAAGAAATGAGAGAGAATCCCGAACACTTCAACGAAATTTATTCTTTAGCAGTGAAACTTGTTAGTGACAAATAGGACGCGACAATACACCTGCTGAAAGCAACAAAGAATACTATAAAAGAAATTTTTTTCTTCCATTCTTGGACCACATCATAATAGAGTTGAACTCTCGATTCTCTGATCACAATATGCGCATCGCAAAATTGCAACTTCTTCTTCCCAGAAAATGTGAGAGTGTTACATCTCAATTAATAGAGGAGTGTTCTAAAATGTTTGACGAATTAGTTGGATATTTTAAAATTTTTGAAGCAGAACTGGAAATGTGGAAAAATAAATGGCGAACAGTTTCTAATGAGGAGAGGCCAGGGACTGCATTAGAAGCAATAGAGAATTGCAATGAACTGTTCTATCCAAACATTCGCAAATTATTGGTAATCCTAGTTACTCTGCCAGTTTCAACTGCGACTGCTGAGAGAATGTTTTTCACATTGAAGAGGTTGAAATTATGGCTCCGCAATTGCACAGGAGACGCATCGACGTGACGTCGCCGCAGAATACAAATTAAGTTGGCAACTTTTAAGGTAGGGCATGTGCATTTTAAGATAGGGCAATCCCCCACTATGCCCTCCACAAGCTACGGCCCTGAGGTAGGGTGTTGCTTCATTCCTATCGCCAACCATTATCTTACCAACAAGTTTTCGTGAGGCAGAGGCAGCATACTGTCCCGTCTAAGCAGGGTATTTCTGATTTTCCTGCCTGTATTACGGTACAGAGAATACAAGGTATTTTCTCTAAATTTTTGGCACATTGCAGCTGATGTGCTGTGATGTCACTCTGTGTCTAATGTGTACTGTATAGAAAAATAAGAAAATCCCTGATATTTTAATAAATTTGACAATAAATTACTGACTGAAATTGTGTATAAAATGAAAGTTTTGTATATTTTAGATATTGTTTTATAAAGTTTTTACCGTAATTAATTTCAATAAAATAAAAAGATGTATAGGTACTTTTAAGTTCAAGTGAAAATGTAAACAGAAACAAAAATAGTTTTTTATGCATAAATGTATTAATTTTATTGATTTTATAGCAGTAAAGTATTTAATTATTATATAATTAATTTTTTCGTGTTTATTTTTCTTTCGTTTTACTGCATTTAAATTAGTTTTCATGCTATCAAATAAAGTTCAGTACGAATAGTCATAACGTACGAATGGGAAATGATTTCTAAGTTGTGGTCTTTATACTTTATAAACTAGTTATCGTCAGGTATTTGCATGTGTACGCGTAATGTCCACTCACTTTTAATTAAAATTTACAGGTATGAAAATGTTCAACATTAAAATTATTTCAAAATACAAATTTTATATTGTTAGGTATTCCGAATTTTCTTATATGTTGATCTTGTGATACTGCTTTAATCTTTATTTTAGGATAAATTATAAAAGCTATCCTGAAAGAATGTCCACACACACACATACAAAGACACTTTCGCGATTCTCCAAAACACCACATTTTACATATTAAACACATTAACATTAGTTACGCAAACATATACATCATTAAGAATACTTTTAACATAATTCGAATATTTGTACTCTTTTCATATATTTTTATACTTTTTATATAACTTTCTTTGGGAAGTATTCTAACTGGCACGGGGTTTCAATATAAAATGTAGAGAAATGAATGGTCCAGATTCTCAAAACGTAGAAAAAAAGAGCTTCGTGAATATATAATTACCTTTCGGAAAAAAAAATGTTATAAAAATAAACTCGTCTCACTTAGCACAGAATAAAATCAAACCCATCCGTCACCAATCCGCAAGCCATGGTCAAGAAAAGTTACACATCAATCTTCCTTAAAATTGAGTCTAACCTTGGTTAAAGTCTCGGAGGATGATGCTTAATTGTGTCAGCTGACAGGGCATGAATATCTCTTTTGCAAGATTCATAAAAAAGAGGCTATGTTGCTTCCGGGGGTTAGATCGAGCGTTGTTTCTGTTGGGTTACGGAACAGAATGAAGTGCTAGTGAGGAGCTACGAGTTTAAATATTAAAAATAAAATTAAAATTCTGTGAAAAAGGTTTAAAATTGAGACTCCCTGCGCCCCAGCCGGAGTATCTCCAGGTCGAATATTTGGTTTATTGCCCAGGGAAAATATTTTGTTTATTATCTATTAAATTGTTTAGCTATTAGATATAAAGAAGGAAATAGTTTGAAGTGCGCATAAAGTCCTTTCTTTTTTTTTCTTGAGCTTCGTAGTAGCTCCGTTTTGAGACAGAAAATTTCACTAACTAATAATCCAGAACCTTATTGGCAACGCGATTAAGCCCCTACCCTTCTCCACTGAGCTGAAAGACGGCTAACATAGGGAAGCCTGTTATACTTTGCCCAAAATGGTGGTAGCAAGCAGTGCCGGATATAGGAAAGTTTTGAAGGGGGGCAAAGACGTTATTTACCGCCCACTCTAAAAACGATCGTTATTTGGGCAAATTTTATTACAGTTCCAGGGTATACTAGGCATCATATGTATATGATAGATGACTCATTTATACTGGATACCTTGGAACTAGAACCAAAATTGTTACAAACAATTTGTATTTGTATAAAAAGAATTTGAAATTCAAACACAAATTAAGATCGATCGTTTGAATCTCAAACTGTTTTAAAATAAAAGGAAAGTAAAAAATCGTATCATTACAAATACAGTTTATTTTATACCATAGGCAGACTTGCAATTTTAGTATTGATATATTGATAATGTAATTATGGCAATTGCAATATAAAATTTAAGAGACACACTTGCTGTTTACGATACTAAAAATTTAATTAGAGAATTTACATATGATTTATCACTTGATTTGTAATTTGACTTAAGAAAGTTCCGCGCACGTACAAAACGCGAGCAGATACTGCGAAATTACTATATGAAAATAAAAACGATATAGACACTTCAATTTGACAAGTGTCAAATATAAAATATCAGAAAAAGTTGTAGCCAACATTACAGTATTAAATTCGATTCTAAAAAGGTTCGTGCATTAAATGATTATGGTTTATAACTAGGGTCATATTCCATAAACTCGTATACCGCGTACGTTTTTTGCAATTTCAATATTGAGTTACAATGTACTACATACTGAGTGTACACCGACCGTATACCGATCTATTTTTCAGTATATAGAGACAGATTTTCGGGTGAGCGCAAAATGCAATATTGAACCTGTCTCCGGTATTATTAACATAAGGATAACAAATTAAAAATTTAATTGTGTTAGAGATTAGGTTTTTATTTTTGGCGCTTTTCAATATGAATCTTTTCGGCTAAAACTACTAATATTTGAGACGGTGTCAAAAAAGCTCTGGGTAAGAATTCTGGCAAACTGCCGTTCAGGTTGAAGGGATTTATTCGATTTTTTACTCAGATTCAAGGGCCTTAACTCCGGCTAAAATGCCTAAATTTAGCTGGCATAAAAATATTTTCTGGCAACTCTGTGCCCCTACCCTTCTCCACTGAGCTGAAAGACGGCTAAAATAGGGAAGGCTGTGACACTTTGCCCAAAATGGTGGTAGCAGCAAGGAACAAATGAATTCTCTGGAAACCCGTTTCGAGGAACAAAAGAATTCTTTGGAATTCCGATTGGATGAACAAAAAAACTCTCTGAAATCCCGTTTGGATGAACTACAGAATTCTTTTAAGAAAGAAAAGAAATCTCTGGAAACCCGTTTGGATGAACAAAAGAATGCTTTTGCGCAAATAAAAGAAATCTGTTGAAACCTGTTTGGATGAACAAAAGAATCTTCTGTAATCTCGCCTGGATGAATAGAAGAAATCTCTGGAACTTTTTTAGACCAACAAAAGAATTCTCTGGAGGAACAGAAAAATTTTCTGAAAAATTGTTAGACGAGAAAATTTTGAAAATTGAAGGAATCGAACAGGAACAATAAAAAGCATATCTGGAAAGGATAAATCATCGTAAACTTCTGAACATAGGAACTAAAATATCCAGTGCAGGAAGAATGAAATGACCAACATTTAATGGACAAAATTCGTGCCATATTTTCTATAGACAATCCGAGACAGCTTCTGAAGTAAATGGATGGAATGATAAAGATAAAATTACAGCTCTGTTATTAGCATTTTGAGATCATGGGTTAGAGCTGCTAGAAATGATACCGATTGAAAAGCAGCGTGATTACACTTCATTGGTTCAGGCAATAGAATTACATTATGGAGATTAGCACATGCAGCAAATATATCGCCTACAGTTACGCAACAGGATTCAAAAGCACGGTGAATCAGTACAACAACTACATAGTGATAAGGAAAGATTAGCGCATATTTCATATTCTAGCGTAAACTCAGAGTAATGAAGTGACAACGCTATTGCAGACCAACATTTACAACAAGCACTAAAGCTAGCAAGAAAGAACTCAACAGCAGAAGCGCTAGCCTATGCATTAGCGTATGAATCTGTCAAACAAGTTTCTTGGAGTGCAATACGATTGAGAGAAATTATGGCGGAGGAATGTATTTGCAGCAGAATGCAATCATCACAAAGCATCTCTTGACTTGGTCTCCTTTGATTGCTGGGATTGTAATAAATTGGAACATCTTCAAAGCAACTGCAGAAAGAGGAAGGGACAGAGGAATGTTACAGATGGTGAGCTAGGGAGCAAGCTATTCTTGGAGAGACTAGACTCCAACCTTTTGGCTTTGAGATCCAACATTGGAAAGATTGTATCCATGGAAATGCAGTCGCCCTTTCACGACAACGTCCATGCAAACTTGAATGCAAACATTGCGTACAGATGAAAGAAAAAGAGATAACAACTATTATGCAGTGGAAAAAAGCTCTTTTAATAACGAAAAATTTCTACGCAAAAGAGGGCGTTCCGTATCGGCAGGAACTATATACTCATCAGTACGGCTTGGTTCCTGCCTGACGTATACGCCACTCAATTCTAAAGCTGCGGATTTGGCAGCAAAACTACCATTTTCATATTGACTAAATTTGCTTTGAATTTATTTCATAGCAAAACTCTCTAGCTTTCCGTTGACCACCGTTTAATCATTTTCAGTTTGTGACAATGAAGACATGCGAAAAGAGCAACGAGAAGGCCTGGACATATCGTCTATCCTTGCTTGGAAAAAAGACATGGAAAGACCTGAATGGAAGGATATTTCGGAGAGAAGTGAGAAGTTGAAAAGATACTGGGCTTAATGGAGTTCGTTTCACGCTGAATGCAGTATATTAAAATGGAAATGGGTACAAATAATGGCGAATCATTCCGAATGTAGATAGCCGTGCCAGCATCATACGTCAACGACGTTCTAGAAGAAATGCACAGTGCAACCTCTGGAAGACATTTGGGAGTGAATAAAACAATTTCTTAAATTCGAGAAAAGACGGAACTTCGAATCGCGGACTATCCAGGAGATGTGTAAAATGCTGGGAATAAGAAAAACCAGAACAACTCCTCTACACCCACAATCTGATGGCATGGTAGAGCGCTTCAATAGAACATTGGTCGAGTATTTAAAGAAAGTAATTGACTATCATCAACGCGATTGGGATCGACATATTCCTAATAGCTTATAGATCAGCTGTTCACAACACTACCGGACAAATCACAGTTAAGGTCATATTCGGAAGCGAAATGCGTTTACCTAGTGACTTCAAGTTTGATACACACAGAGGTGAGCAAAAGTTACCAGACGACTACATATCGGAGCTTAGACAACGATTAGCTGATGTGCATGAGGCCACGAGAGTGAAATTAGCAGCAAATGCTGAAAGGATGAAGACCCGCTATGACTTACATAGCAATTCCGCAGGATTTAATCAAGGTAATTTTGTTTGGCTACACAACCCCAAACGATATAAGGGACGTTCTCCAGAATTACAACAACACTGGGAGGAACCGTAACTAAAATAAATAATGATATACATTACTCAGCGTTCACTTGTTATTCGGGACGAACAATTTTAGGAAGGGGGCAGTGTTACGTGTATTAGAAAATTTGTAGAATATAAATCCACTAAGACCGAGTCCTCTTTCAGAGAGTGAAGTGAAAGAGTATAAATAGGCGAAAGTGTTCTAATTGGATTGGAAGTATATTGTTAGTTATAATTAAAGTAGAGTTGATTGTGTGTGAGTTATTAAATTAAATAACGAACCTAAAAGCCACGCACGCAACAGTATGTATGCATTTGAGACATGGACAAGCTTTGCGCAACGTAACCCAATTTAGCGGCCAGGGCCACCGTGCCCCAAGGAGAAGTGAAAACGAGGGATCACTGGATAATATAGATGGAAGTCAACCAGCCTGGCAATAAATGCATATTTCTCAGCCAGAATTTAGAAGAGATTATTGTTTTTTTGTAAAGTTATAATAAATAATATTTATGAAGTATATAATTAATATATGAAGAAATCTTATCCATTGTTTCCTTTGTTGCACCCTACGTTTGGAGCCTTAGTTCGAGTCAAAGATACTCTCGTTTTGAGAATCGGTGGTAGAGGTGGATCGGCTCACACTTGGTATGTGACTTGTGGGCTAGTTCACGTAAAGCGACACCTATAATCGCCATCGACGTTTTATGAAAACGACGTCTGCCAGAAGTTGACATTTTGGTTTATGTGGTAGTCGACGTATAGAGTATCGTTTTCAGTAATGCGCTGGTAGAGCTCTTAAGAGGAGTCAGTACTCAGCAAAAGTTTCAATTTAGATACCAGTGAGCCTGCAGGCAATAAAATTTACTATACGTAGGTTTGTATCCTGAAAATGAGAAAATTCATATAAAATTAGCCTAGACCGAGACCGCAGGTCACATCAGAGACATCTAGCGTAAAAGACAGAAACGAAGCAACCGACAATTTCAGACGAAAAATGAAAATTTGCAGTTCAAAGAAATTGAAAATTTTTAACGAGAATTAACTCTCCTAAATTTTTTTTGCACATAATTGTTAAATATTCTATTTTGCTTTGTATTTCAACAACTTTCAACGAAATATTGCAATTTCTCGTGGGTAAATATCGGGAGAAAAAACAAGTAGGTACTATTAGAGTCAAATAATTGAAAAAAGCGCCACTAAAATGAAAAAAACTCGACGTTATTTGCTAGATCTAGGTTTTAACTTTCTAAAATAGTTACAATCTAAATAAATGAGAATTCGTAGGTACTAACAGGAATTTGATTTGTAAAACTTCAATTTTTACCTAGTCTAATATTGTTTTTTTAGATTTCCCGACGGTATTTATTGGACCTCTTCATTAACTTTTATTTAAGATATAAACCATTATTCTGCTACAAATAGTTTGCCAGAAATTCGCATTGAAAAATGTATGAAACTTGCAAATCTTGGTACTGACTCCTCTTAAGAAATATAAAAGCGACACCAAGGAGATTTTCGACAATTTCCTAACAACATAGTTCCAAAACGTCGAGTTGTGTGATCCAACTTACGTGAACTGTCTCCAGGTTATCGAATACCAACACCTCATTAATTATAAAATATATAATTAGACGAAGACGAAGGTAGCCTGTCCGATTTGATTTGATTTCACAGATTGCAAACAACTATAACCTCACAATATTTGTTATCTATTTGAATAAGTCAATTCGATTCTGGATTCGCGATCAAGTCAACTAGATACTTTAACTGTTATACAAAGTAGCAAAGGTCGATGGCATTATACATATGAATTCAGATATTCAGAATTCGGTGCTATGCAATGCTGATATACAAATTTTTTAACTATGGGTTCGCTTATCCAGTTACGTATCTAACACTTCGTTAATACTCTTTCATGGATGAGATTGCTTTCCGATATATTCTATACACACACAAAATTAAAAGGTCTAATAATAACAACTAAACATTTTATAGTCGGGTAGCAGGAGAGCTGTATATAGCAATCCTCGTGCGCATGTATTGCGAGAAAATATTCGCGGTCATTCGTAACTTTTGCAGGGGAGAAGACTTCGCGTTCTAAACGTGGTATTTAGCTCAATGCCCAGATTTTTAAATGATGATGCCTTTGAATCAAACTACTACATAGTATACTTTGATTATTTTAGTAGCTAAATATCTCCAGAATCATTTTTGTGTTGCATAGGAGATAGCTCTACTTGCCTTCCGCTTGTTATTTCCAGCCTTACAACTTCAAATAAATGAATTTTCAATGACTGAATATTACTTTACTTTTGATTTGGCTTTTCACCATTTTTACTTTATATATGCTGAACAAATTTGCTTTGTCAACCCAGAAGCTGTAATTTATAGGGCGACATATGGTCGAACCTGCGTAGAGCAGTCGTTGAAGGCAACTTCAAGTTAACTTCTACGTGCTCTATCAAGCATAGGAAATACCAAGCTAACAAACCTGAAGTGTGGTAAAAGAAATGTTTTAACAAGCTGTAGTCTTTTTCCTTTCATTAATATGTCGACAGACAGCCAAAGCTGCCGAAGTCCAGTATATAATAAATTTCACTTAAAGTAGCATTAACATTATCACAGCACTTCATAATTACTTGATAATTATACCTAGATTTCTAGCTCTATTCACTAGTTCCGTTGAGTTCAGCTGCTTTAAGTCCATCGGTATGAATATTATTATTTTGAAGTATCAGTGATTTCGATGGATTAAGATTTAGCTGATTGTTTACTGACCATTTGTGTATATTTTTGAGGTCGTTATTTAAGCGATCAATGCAATCCCCTATTACCCCGATTTGCCAGTCTACGTATATCGTCAGCATACATATGGATTTTTGCATCCTTTATAACTTCCGCTAGGTCCTTAATAAAGATACTAAACAAAAGAGGGCCAAAATACTGATCCCTCAGGAACCCCGCAATAGACCGGTATCTGATAAAGTATTTTCCACTATAACCTGCTTCCACCTATCAGTTAGTTAATTCCAGATTAATTGAACTGCAGAAGAACAAAAGCCAATATTTGCAGATAACTTATCCAAAAGCTTATGATGAATAATATTGTCGAATGCCTTAGAAAAAACCAAAAGCACAAAGACGCTAATGTGATCTTTTTGAAATGCCAATCATAGATCATTGGTAACAATTAATTCTGTTGTTTCACAGCTATGTGTAGCACTAGCGTGCCCTACGTTTACCCGGTATTTTCATCGAACAACCCTTGTGACTTGGATTCAGCGGACAGGGCTTTAGAAGTTTTCAGAATCGATAAAAAAAAAACATAATATCACTATAAAATCTACAACTTTTGCAAAGCCATAGGTACGAAGAGTAGAAGCACAAAATAACCGTGCAACTCCTTTTGATAAAAGAAAAAAACCTTGTAGCACTTGCTCAAAAAACCGCCGCTCGTAATCAGTGACGAACCACCACCCCCTCAAAAAAATTAAAGTAAACAATATTTAATTAATTGAGTTATTTGAAAAAAAAAATTTATTTCACATTTTTTATTTATATAATTCAACTTAAAAATTTATATAAAATATTTTTATTCCAAAATATAAAAAAATTAAACATAATTTCAAAGAATATAATTGTATGCATGTGATGTTTGTGTATAGGGTTTCTCAGAACTTGAGTTGGGACCCCAAATTAGTGTGATCCAAAACCCTC
This sequence comes from Dioctria linearis, assembly GCA_963930735.1. Taxonomy (NCBI): domain Eukaryota; kingdom Metazoa; phylum Arthropoda; class Insecta; order Diptera; family Asilidae; genus Dioctria; species Dioctria linearis. The sequence goes on from OZ005744.1 coordinate 165,816,155, forward strand.
GAGAAACATTTCGCAAGCCACAAAACACGACTCCCTTACTACCACATCAGAGTCCTTACTTAGTCTTAACTCCTAACATTCTAAAATATTTGAAGTGTTCTTCTGTAAAACCATTGACATGTATAATATGGACTGACTACGTCCATAGAAATACACTTCAGAAAGTGGACTCACTTCTATATAACGCTCTCTCTTTCGGTCCAAGTACCAAGTACCAACAGAAAGAGAACGGTCGAACTGTCGAAATAAATATTTTTAAATTAATTATTTGGGTTAATTAGTGATAAAAAGTAGATAGATAGAAAGATACTCAACAGAAATTCGAAAAGTTTTATTGATATCACTTTTCAACTTCCCGCCAATGGTTTTTTAAATATAGGCACCGAGGTAAAGTTTGGTTTGAATGACTCCTGTAGGTTGCACCCTTAACTACTATTCTATTAAAAAATGACTTTTTGTAAAAAAAATTATATTAAAAAATGACACATCATCAACACCGCTTAATACGAAAACTTTCTTAGTACCTCACTACAGTACTGCAGTGCCCAAATTAAGCGACTTACGACGCTGGACAAGTGGTGCCCCATTTGATGTTTTTTTCACTAACAAGACAGATGATCTTGTATTTCTTAGCTCAGTGGTAATAAAATGTTCCCGCGCTTTTGTCAAATGAAAACCGGTTTTTGCTGAAAAATAGAGAAATCGGCCAATGTTTTTTATAGCATGACCAATGTTTGTTGGTGTAATTTCTATGCTAATTGAGCAGCACGTGCTTCTGTTTACATTCGTTTTGCTGTGAAGAGATTAGTGGGAGAAATTCGTGCTGGATTCTCTCATATTTTCGGCAAAAATGAGAATTTTATTTGAGAGGAATTTTACATCTCCTTTCAGCATCTGGACCAAAGCGAAATTTATCTTTTTCTTAAAAATGGGAGTTAGTGTGACCTGATGTACATTATTATGAATAGCTTTAAAGGATTTTGAAGGTATTCAACAAGATTTTATCATTCTGGTAATGCTACGTTTTCTCGACTTTTGTGATTAACTCGTTGTCTCAGTCGCACTACAGTAATGCATAGCCAAGTTCTTTTCCCCCATTCATGCAAAAGACGACAGTATATTACATTACCTGCTTTGGTATAAAATATACGAAAAATTTCCAATTTTGTTCGGCTGTGTCATATCTTCTTAATCCTCAATTAAAAGTGAAATAATTACAAGTTTAATATCACTAATGTTTTTCATATTTTATTACACCCCTAAAAATTACTGAACTGACTTCACTGACTTGTATCCACAAAATATCGAGAATAACCGTCTCGTATGTCGTGTAATCACGGCGACGGTAAAAACCTAATCGTATGTCGCTGCCCTAAGAGCAGTCGCCCGGAAAGCGGAAGATCCCGGCTTCAAACCCCGGACGAGGCGGTTGTTTTTTCTTCTTGTATTTATGATTTGATTTAGAATCGTTAAAAATAAAAGTTCTTAAAATTCTTCTATTCTACATCATTAAATTTAATTGGTAAGATGACCCCCTAATTTATATGCTAGAACCCCCCCCCCATAATTTCAATGCTAGGCCCCCTAATTTCAATGCTAGACCCCCTCCCCCCCACCCAATGCTCATAATCACAATTTTTATTCATAGAATTAAAAATGTTCGCCCATTTTTAACTAATGAAATTTTATCATTCAAAAACCCATTTTCGCTTTACATAAAAACAACATTCATGATGATGATGATAACACCGATACCAAGCCTCCCCAATGCACTAAAACAAAAATAAACAGTGCGAAATCAAAACAAATGTTTTCGGCTCAATAAGCTTAGCGCCACACCACCGGGACATGCGTTCATTACTTAGATATTTCTAAAATCGCTCAATTTTTACTCAAAAATTTCTACATGTGGTGAGCTGCAAAGCAAACATATGGTGGCGATGATTGTGTCTGTCACTTCAATGTCTCATCCTTTGAAGGAAGAAATTTGCATAACCCTTTCCTCGCCATTATTTATTTCTTCGTTTTCCAATTTAAAATCCTACCGAATTTCTATAATTAAAACCGATTTATAACAATAAAATGTGGAAATGAATATAGGTAATCACTAGCGAACGTATGTAAGAAAAACGTGCTAATTCATTCAGTGGGGGGGCTACTCACCTACCAAATATTTTCAAATCCTTCTATAATTCTTCTAAAAATGTACAAAAAATCCTTTTGTTTTTTTTGTAACCCACCACCGTATATTTCTTAAAAAGTAGCCAAAAAAAAAAACGTAAAGCTTTAGCCCGCCAAAAATGACGAATCAATAAATAAAATGTTGAAAAAAAAAATTCCCAGAGCTACCTGTAAAATGGAGCTTTTCTCCAATGTCCATATACGTTTTATCATCTCCAATAGGAAAAACTCTCCAAAAATTTTCACATTTCTCACGTGCCTTGAAATTACTCCTTGAAAGCTTATTTTTATTTGTTTGTATGTGTACACACACATGCATACCCATATCCCCAAGTTTCCAAAGAATAATTTTCCTTCAATCCTCTCTCCATCACTGACTGTAATAGGTACATGTAGCTTTTCCCTTTTTTAAGGGGGATTCAATTTCAACCATTCAAGCTCAACCATATCAATCTCATATACATATACAGACAAACATATATGAAAAAACCTTCTACCACCCACTCAAATCATATTTATTTTTAACATATGTATATAAAACGTGCATACCAACATTACAATTGTGTTAGTGCATCACAAAAAAAAAAAAAAATTTAAAAATAAAAAAGCTCTCAACTCAGCAGCAGCAGGATCAAACAGGAGGAAAATCCTACAAATTTTCAGGCTCTTCTCTTAGTCATGGAGTTCCAGTCGTACGGTGCTTTTGGGAGCTCTTCCATGTTCAAAATCGTCGTGTTCGGTGGTATTTTTGTTTTTTGAATGCATCAATAAAATTCCAAGTGAAAAAGTGCTTAGAGGAGAACTTCTTTAACATAGAAAAAATTTCGATTTTCTGAAAATCTGTTTTCGTCCTTTTTTTTCTGCTTTTCATTTTTAAACATTTTGCCCGGGTTTTCAAAGGAAGGAAATTAACCTTTCCTTCCTTAACTCATCCACGTTCACTACCCCCTCTAAAAACAAGGTTTGTGTGTAGGAAAGAATTGTTTTATTTTTTGTTTTTTAATTTTTTTTGCAAAATATTTGAAAGGTGCTATATTCGAGTTTAGAATTATTTTTTTTTTACATTTCGGTCGCGTTTTTTTCTCTCATACGCTGCTCTTTTTGAATGTGTGTCAATATAATTTTTGAAGGAGATATGTTTAAACAAAAAAAGAAAAAAATTGGAAAATTACTTAAAAAGTGATATAAAAAAAAGGTGGGTTTTGATTTGAATTGAGACACAATGTTACAAAAGAAAAGTGTAAAGTGAACCCCAACCGGTTTATGTGTATATATAAAGGTTGTCTCTGTCACTTGTGTGTCGGTAATTTAAATTTTAAATTCAATTATTAAAAAAATAAAATAAAATCAAATAAAAATTAAATCAAATTCTATAAAAAAAAGTGAAGTGCTAAAAATAATTTTCTATAGTCGCACAATGTGTCAATTTTCATTGTAAAAATCGTTTTCAATAAAAAAAAAATAAATAAAAAAATCACACGTGCATACATATGTAAGAAATCATCTTAATGCCAGTCGCATCGGTGGTGTCATCTGGTATATAACAGTGCAATTGAATCCATAACGACCAGAATAAGGATCTACGATAATAGAAAAGTAATTTTTATGTTTTATGGATGTTTTTACAAATGAAAAAAAAATGTTTTATAAACTTTTTATCTCAACAAACTCTATCCCTACATATACATACATATATGTATAAATCTATTATACCTTGCCCCTATACATTTATTTCCCCAGTGATACAAGTCCTGTGATGATGATGCTGCTAACTATGTGATGCTAGCTACAGACTTTTTCTTTATGTTTACTCATAAAACTCTATGGTCTATGGTACAGCAAACTTTCAACTTTAAAAGGACATAAAATTTCAAGAGGAGCAAATTTCATTGTGTGTCTTTCCCTTATATACCCCCATATCCAGGATAAGCTCGATACAATATTGTATTTGTTTCGCTCTTATTGTTTGTCCTCGAAAATAAAGGAACTCCCTTAAGGACCTATACCTATACTTATACTACTTCTTGATCTAACAAAATTTTGACAATATCGCTTAACTTTTAATATACCAAGAACAATAAAACCAGAAAAAAAAGGATCAAATTAATTTTAGGAAAATTTTGAAAGATATCCTTGTTGTTCACTTATCCTTTGATTGTAAGTAGGTATAAAAAAAATACGTATGTATTACTAGATGTCTAGATATGAGATTTTCAAAACGATATGGATTGAAGAGCGCAAAACAAAACACCTGAAGACAGACAAATGTGAAATTATCTTATTGAGGAGAATTTTTTATCATCTATGGGGTGGGAAGATTTCGATAAAAATAATTTCTCTCCAAACAAAAGTCTCCTCTCATCTATAAACGATACTCGTTTACTTTTCATATTAGAAGAAGAGAATCTTCGCGCTAATACTGAACTGACTGACTGACTTTATATTGAAAATGAATGAATGTATTCTCGTGGTATGAGAGTTTTTTTTTCCTTTTGACGAACTGTCTGTGTACCATTTTTAGATGAGTTGAATTGAGATGCTCAGAGAAAATATTTCATATTTTCTATGGTTTTAAGTAGACATTTTTAGAGAATCAGAGATTGTGTGTGTAAGGCAAGAGTATATCAAATCAGAATCAGAAAGAAGTGGAGACTTTTAGTCTCTCTTGTTCTCTCTTAGGATATTAGAAAACCAAAACGTCTACTTTTTTTCAAAATCTCTTTTCTTACATTTAAAACAATTGACTTACATATACCTACATACATACTTACACCATATAGAAATTTCTTCAGTTTAACATTGTTAAAAGTCGACCAAATAACCTACCTTTTGCTATATAGGTATGTATCCAACTTTGTACGTTTCTATATGGATACTTCTAGCTTCTAGTCTGGTGCTTCCTTATCTCTTTCTTAGCTCTTGGTATTGGATTGGGGACAATTTTTGTATTTACCCCACCCACCACCTCCAGTCGTGACATATATTTTTTCTGCCGGTCAAATCTTAAGCTTTTATATGTGTTGTTGGTTTTTTGAGCAGCGCTTTTCCACAGATCTTTTACTTTTCTTATTCTCTTTTGTTTTTCTAAATTTTTGTATTTTGTTTTTTGTTTTTCTTAACCTATACTTGGGAATAAGGGTTGTGTAGGTAGCTGTTTTAGAGTTTTCCCTTAATATTTATCAACTTTGAAATGAGCGTTAATCCAAAGAGCTTTTCAAGCAGGTAAAATATTATATATTTATTTATTTTTTACTTTTTGATTTTACTGGTTGTGAACTGCAAACCGAAGGGTGAAAAAATGACAATAATCGTTGTAAATATGAAGATAAAAGAAAATTTTTGTTTTATATTTTTAAACATTAAAAACGCCTAAATTAAATTTTCAATAAATCTTAGAGGTCATCTTGAAATATAGGGTGTTTCCGTCTAGGTGGTCCATAGACCAGATACTCAAAGTCACCTAGACGAACAAAAAATTATATGGCAGGGGGGGTCGACATCAACCGCTTGGGAGTTCCAGGGTGATTAAGAAAAAAAGCCAGTTTTTCATAATACATACCGTACGGTCACAGTTAAGGACTCAATGTATGCAGAACTTCATGGCCGTTCCAACCACTTCTTTATTATTATTTATTATTACTTCCTTATTAGTATGATATATATTCTCTTTACAAATCTATTACATTATTTATTATATTATTGGTAATCTATAAAATTATGATAATTGTTCAGTATTCACTTAATTAATATTCATTACAAATTCTATACATTTTTTTTTATAAAAATTCCATCTTGTTTCATTTTTTATATCACTAGGAAGTTCATTGAAGAGTAGAAAGCCTCTATATATCAGTGAGTTCTGACCAGCTCGTGCGTTACATCTCGGCAGCCTTATATCATTGTTTCTTCTTAGTTGATATGGTTGGAAATCCCCACATATTGTATAAGTTCATTTAGTTATCTCGATAGTTTTAATAAATAGAAGCATATTCAACTGCTGTCTCTGTCTGACATTAAACTACTTTAAAGTATCGAGCATACATTGCATGGGTGTATATCTGTTGTATCTTAAAATTATCCTCATTGCTTTATTCTGTAACTTTTGTAAACGCTCAATCATTCCTTGTGCGCCTAAGAATAGTATCGTTGAGTAATATTCGAAATGTGGTTTTATAATCACATTATATATGTCAATTGCGCTTTTCCTTGATATATTTTCCTGATTCTTCTAAAGAATCCCACTTTTTTACCGATTTTTTTACAAATATACTCTATATGGTTTTTAAAGTTCAAGAGTTTATCCATACTATCACTCCTAAATATTTCACATCAGTCACATTTTTAATCGTCTCATTATTAATTTTTATATCTAAATCTTGCCTGTAATTAATAGTCATAAATTTTGTTTTACTCACATTCAATTTAAGTTTGTTAATTTCAAACCACTTGTTGAGGTTTTTTAAATCTTGCTCTAATTTTTCCTTACAGTCTTGCAGATTTGTCCCAACAATATATATAAGCGCGTCATCTGCGAAGAGCCTTTTCTTACCATATACCACTGCATCTTTAATATCATTTATATATATCAAGAAAAGCAGAGTTCCCAATACTGAACACTGTGGCACACCTAGTCGATCACTTAAATAATCAGCAAGCCATTTTAACTCTTTATTGTTAACTTCATATTTGTTTAGCTTATTTAATAATATATGTACATGCTTCAACCGTCTCAAAAGATCACTTTAAGTCCAGAAACACGGTCAAGACAACTTTTTTTTTATCCACTTCTTCTTTCCACTGTGTAATGAGCAAATTTAACGCCGTTTCGCAAGAATGAATTTTACGAAAACCCGACTGTGTTTTTAAAAATAAGTTGTTAGTCTCCATGTATTCTGCTAGTTGTACTTGCACTGCTTTTTCTAATATTTTCTCCATTAATAGTAACATGTTGATTGGTCTGTATTCTTCGCATTTAACGGTGTTTTTAACTTTTTCAATTGGAATCACAAGAGATTCCTTCCAGCATTTTGGAAATACTCCACTAGATAAAGATTTACTAACTATGGTAGTTATAACCGATACTAATTGCCTATTTTCAGTTATAATTCTGGGGCTAAGTTTGTCATAGTCTTTCTTCTGGTTGAGGCTTTTACATATTTGAATTATTTCTCTATCATTTAGTAATTTAAATACAAAGCGCTTGTCTGTCATATGAATTGCATCCTCGCAGGCCTTAGATGGTATAGATCTGTTAATAGTCTCCACACTTTGTATACAATATTCGTTGAATTTATCTGCAATTTCCTTTTTCGGCGTTATCTTACGATCTCAAAATTCTATACATTGTATTGAATTGCTTGTATTTTTAAGCACTGTCCGCTTAATTTCTTTCCACATATGCTTGGCATCATGTGCGTTACTTATTCTGCATTCTATATTTCTGCTTTTTGCTTTATTTATACTTATTTTGTAAATGTTCCTAATTTTATTATATTTTATCCATTCATGTTGACTATCTAGTATTCGGGCTCTGTTATATTGAATAATTTTATCTTCTTTCAACCTCTTTAATTCTTGACTATACCATTCACATTCTTTATATCCTACTACTTTGCTTATTGTGTATTTATTAATAACTTAACCTAACTTTTTATCTAGCTCGCTCGCGCAATCCGAAACCTCTTCAAAGCTTACTAATATTTATTAATATTTTTACATTAATATTTTTACAAACTAATTCCCGGTTAAAATCTGTCTGGTTGTACTTGAATATTTCACACATACGTTTTTCTCTGTTATATATTTTTTTATTCGTATTAATTTCAATTTCAATATGTATGCTTTCATGATCACTTATTTTCGAATTTGGTTTCACTTTAGTACTTAAATTATTTATATTTGTCATTACGTAGTCGATTAGGGTTTTGGAAGTTTGCGTCAATCGAGTATATTCCTCAACGCTCTGTTTATATGCATTATCCTTGAAGATTTTTTCAATATACCTTTTATATGTATTATTAGTTTTCCAATCTATATTGAAATTACCTGCAATTATCACTTCTTCAACCCTATCTTCCAGATACTCTAAAAGTTCTTCAAATTGGTTACAAAATTGAATTTCTGAACCACTTGGTGATCTATACAAAACAACGACAGTAACACAAAAATTATTGTGCATTGAACACATTATAACTACATACCATAAGGAGTTATCCCCACCTTTTTTCAGGATTGCGAATAGCCATTGCTCCCGCATATATACAGCCACCCCACCCGTATGATTAGATCTCGAGTCAAAGTGCACTATTTTATATCCATGTAGGTATTTTTCACCATCGTCTACTTTATCTGTTAAATGTGTTTCAGATAATAAAATCACATAGAATTTCTTGTTTTTATGACGATTTCTATGTCACAAAAATTGTTTAATAGTCCCTGTATATTCAAGTACAAGAAACTAATATTTGCTAATTGCTACACTCTAAATCCACATTTCTTCTTATCATTTTTCAATTTATGTAAATAAACAGGGTATTCACGTGACATGGTACTGTGATTAGTATCTCAACTTTATTTCAATTTCTTATTAGCTTGTTCATAATTAACACACTTAGTAACCGTTTCTTCCTCTTTGCATTCACTCGTACGATGTGCTCCATTGCATTTCCCACAGACCTCTACACTTTTACAAAGCTTCGCTCCATGATTAAATCCTTTACGTTTATGGCACCTCATCACGCTCACTCCATCCAAAACTTTACACTGATCCCAGCCTACATTAATAGTCTCTTCCTTTAAAAGTTTTTTCAAGCTTTCAATGTCCACTTCTATCACCGCATTGTAATAATTTTCGTATTTACCTTTAACTTCCCTTATTTTAACACATTTATATATTCATTTTGTTTTTTCATTTTTTTCACGTAATTGTTCTTAAATTCCAACCAGTACCGTACCCTTCTCTCAGAAGTTATTGGGGTCTAAAACAAAACTTTCGGATTTTCTTAGCTATTTCTTTTTTACTTTGACATCTATTTTTTTTTTGCAAAAAAGTCATTAACATAACTTTTTTTATAAAAACTGTAAACAGTTATCTTTAATTTGACCTAGTACACTCTATGTGCTAACTAGAACCGTTAAAGAGTTATTAGCTCTTAACCTATTCTCAAACCGATTTTTAAAGATAATTTCATATTCATATTCATTTCTAAAATTGTACACAATATTCTTGTACAATTTATTATAAATTCGGGAAAGAAAGAAAAATAATAATAAAAACTTAACAGTAATCTACGTACTACCACTAACTAATTTGAGAAAAATACAAATTCAAAATTATAGTTTAAGAAAAAAAAGAGACGAAAACAAGAGTTTATACAAGTAAAAAGTAAGATTAAGAATTAAACAAAATGTAGCAGGAATTTAACACAACTGGATAAGGCATAAAATTCTACGGCCATCAAAGCGGGAAATTGCAAATGTGGTTTTTAAATTCGTTGACAGAGGATACGCGACGTATTTTAGTAGGAAGTGAGTTTCAAAAGCAACCTGGACAAAGTAAGATCCTTCAAAGATTGATGAATTGAAACGTGGAATTAGTATGCTACATCCTCTCTGAGATTGCAAAAATTGAATACCACTATAAAGATACGCAGGCATACCCCTGTGAATGAGATTATGCAGAACCACGAGGGCTTTTCGCTTCAGATGAGTGTCCAATAATTGATAATCTGTAGAGCGTGATATGTGTAGACCTACGTAGGCCGAAGACAAAGCGTACACAATCATTGAAGGCAACTTCAAGTTTTCGTTTGCATATTGAGTCTAGCTTAGAAAAAATTAGGCATCCGTGAGTAAAGTGGGGCATTAGCAGTACCCTAACAAGTTTCAGTCTGAGGTTCACGGGCAGAATGTTGGCAAATAGCCACAGTTTTCTTAAACCACCATAGATTTTACCAACTTTGGTCTTAATGTGATCACCTGAAATGCTGTGCATTTCAGCCGGGTGTTGAATTTCACTCTCAGATGTGACACGCAATCAACAAAAGGTAGCCTCACATTTGTTAATGGGATTTCACCTTCGCTCATACCATTGTCCTGTAGTGATCCGCAAGGATCAATATTAGGACCTCTCCTGTTTATCCTCTTCATAAATGACCTTAATGATATAGTCCATAACGTAAATCTACATCTCTATTTGCGGACGATTTTCAGCTGTACCTAAGCAGGCCTCCTGGCCTTATTGAGGACTGTATTAGTAGAATAAATGATGACCTATGTATCTGAAATTTGCAGATGGTCTAAAGATAATCAGCTCCACATCAATGCTAGCAAATCACAATGCATTGCTTTTTATAGCTCGGACCTGGATAGTGATAATATTCGTCCTATTATCCTCAATAACAGCTCTTCGGCCTAAAATGAAAGGGTTCTAACTGACAATGTTCATAATTTTTGAGATTTTTTATGGAAATAATAGAAAATTTGAAGTTCTTTCAGAAAATTCAGGTCTGGCAATTCTGAGTAGTCTTATTTGAGAATTTTAGTGGAACAAAGTTCTATCTGATCGCATTTTCACATGTGCTTTGGTGTGTAATGGTTCCAAGTGCGTAAATAGAACTAATTCCTACCGAAATTGCAAATAGTACCTTTTCATTCTAACTCGCATAAAAAATAAGCCCTTAGGGTAAAGACTATCGTTTATATATATATATATATATGTTTAGCCGAGTGCGACGTATGGTTGAATTATCTACTTCTAAGAACCCTATTTGCTCCGATAATGCTGCTATTGAAATTGCTTCTACATTCGGAGGTGGGAATATGAATTATTGAAAAGCTTCTTTTTTCTTTGAAAATATGCTTTAAGTAGGTTATTACAGCAATATGCCTGAATATCTGGACGATTGCAATACCTTTGTAACCGGACAAATCGAAAGAGTAGAAATGGTCAATGAAGACCCCTTACATAGTTCTACGAATATAGAATGTTGTTTTGGTAATTTAATTAATCCAAAATCCAGTTATTTGTTTTTTAATTAAAATTCCGTAGATACAAATTTGAAAGATTACGTTCTTTTAACGAACGCTGAAGCCCACACTCTTTCCGATAATACCATCCTAACTGAAAACGTTAGCCAACAAAAACATATCAAACCAATCATGGTTAGTTTTTGTTTTAATTTAAAATATTTATTAATTAAGCTTTTCTTAAAAGATAATAATATAAACTACCAACATTCGTGTGAAAACACTAATACTATTGCTGAAAAGACAGACGTTTTAATTGTACCGGAAGATGTTAATGCAAAGACACTTAACGAAGGTTTGAGATCTGTAATCAAGGCATAAAAATTAGGTTATAAAACTGTTTACTTTAGATGAAGGTAAAATTTCCACTTTGAATACTAGCGTCGTTCCAGCAAACCGTTCAGTTACAAAAAAAAACGTGTTAGTAAACCAGCAACTTGGAAGTCCAACATTCGAAAAAAATTTCGTCAAAGTGAAAAGGAATACGTAAATAAGGAAGGAAAGCGAATGTCTGCAATGAAAGTACAAAGTGTGGATTGTGAAAACCGCTGCAAATTTAAATGTGCTACTGCAATATCCCTCAATGAACGTGAAAACCTTTTAAGATCACTTGGAGAACATGAAAAAAAGATGATTCTGTTGCAAACAACACAAAGGCAATTAACGGCTAGACCAAGCGTAGAAATGATGATGAGGTTCCTAAAAGAGAGTTTTTTTCAAATATTTTTTTGAATATAAAAAGACAATGAGAGTCTGCAAACGTTTTTATTTGGCAATTTTAAATATTTCGCAGAAGCCTATATACACCGTCCACTTAAAAAAGTCAGTAAATAATACTGCAAGGTCATATGGACGAGGAAAATCAATAAAAAGTTCTCGTAAATTGCCTGTTGAAATGACGGACAGAGTAAGAGAACATATCCTGTCTTTTCCTTGCATCGAATCCCATTATTGTAGAACAGAAAGCCAAGTAAAATATTTGGATTCAGATTTAAACGTGGCAAAAATGTACGATTTGTACTTCATTGCCTGCAACGAAGATCCTGTCCAACCAGTTGAACCTGTCAAGAAGGACATGTACTACAAAATATTCAATACGGAGCTCAATCTTTCATGTCACACTCCAAAAAAAGATAGATGTGATATCTGTGAGGCATTTAATGCTGCGCAAAAAAAAGAGGATCTTTCTGTAGAACAAAAATTTTCAAATGTAGTTCACATTGAGAAAAAGCACAATATGTGGAAAGAACGTGAAAATGACAAAAAACAAGACATTCCGATATTGTCCTTCGACCTAGAAAACGTATTAACATGTCCTAAGGCGGAAATATCCTCTTTTTTTGTATCGTCGAAAGCTTAGTGTCTATAACTTAACAGCTTATTTATCAACAACCAAAACGGTTTATTGTGCTTTGTGGACTGAAGCTATGTCAGGTAGAGCAGGTTCTGATATAACTAGTGGATTTAAAAAATTTTTGGAGAAATTTGTTAAGACCTATTCGAGAGGAAATGCGATATAAGCTTGACGGCAGACGGCGAAAAATAAAAATTCGAAAATAATTTACGGAGCAGTGAAGAATGCACAACACAACACAATTTGTTCCCTTAGTGAATGAAAATCGTAAGTTAAAAAAAAATCGATCTAATTTCGGTATGACCTGAATAGGTTGTGAGCTAATAACTGTTTACCGGCTGCAGTGAGTGTAATAGGTTAGATTAAAGGAGAGTCCACAGTTTAAAGTTTTTATAAAAAAAAAGGTTATGTTAATGACCTTTTTGCAAAAAAAAAAAAAAATAGAGGTCAAAGTAAAAAAAAAGGTAAGAAAATCGGAAATATTTAGTTTGGACCCCAATAACTCCTGAGGGCAGAAGGGTACAGTGCTGGTTGAACTGTCGTTGGCCGAGAAGTTCTGCATTCAATAAGCTCTTAACTGTGACTGTATGCCCTGTACTTTTTAAGATACAGGGTGTTTTGTGAAAAACTACCTTTTTTCTTAATAACCCTGTAATTTCCAAACGGTTGATTCGGACCGCCCCCCCCCCCCCCTGCCACACAATTTTTCGTTCATATTGTTGAGTACTAACACCTCCTGCTCTATGGACCACCTAAACGGAAACACCTTGTATATGAGCTGTCACTGAGGCAAGTCCATTTTTCATTATTTGGAAATATTTGAGAGTCTCCATTTCAATATTAATTTCAAAGCAATAATAGGAAACTTTTTCGTAGATAGAGGTTTTATTATATCCAAATGGACTTACCTCACTTTTAAAAATAATGAATTATTGCTATCGTTAATTAAACGAATAATATTTCAGTTGTATTTGGCATTTTTAGGGTTCCGTACCCAAAGGGTAACAATGGGAACCCTATTACTAAGATTTCGCTGTCCGTCACCAGGTTGTATCTTATGAACCGTAATAGGTAGACTGTTGAAATTTTCACAGACTGTGAACAATAATAAAAATAAAATAAATTTAAAAATTAAAGGGGGCCCGTACAAGATACCTGATTTTTTCGACGGTATTTTCTTCGTTTTTTTCTCATTCATTATTATTATCATAAGTAGGCATTTTTTTTCAAATGACGCCTACTCTCATTTGAAAAAATAAATAAAAAGTACATAGTGTTAAATTTTGTACGATGGTACGGAACCCTTCGTGCGCGAGTCCGACTCGCACTTGGCCGGTTATTTTAAATAACAAAAACAGAATATGAAGCAATTTTATATAAATTTTTATTCATTTGATAAAAAGTAAAAGAAAAACATAGAAAACATTTTTAAGTATTAATAATAAAACACAATTCATTTTTATTAAGAATCGCAATGAAACTATACATTTTCGTTAATAATTTGCACTACTATTTTAAATTTTATTCCGGATTTAACATTTTAATATATTCATGATGTACGGGAGATACACGAGGCTGGATCAATAAGTACCCGTGCTTGAAGGTAGATGGCGCTGCTGGGGGTAATGTTGCAGTTACCATTGTATACTGTCAGCTGTCAAATCACTGTACACAAGAGTTTTGAATGATTTTAGAGTTTAGTTTTGAATTGATAGCGATTTTTGTTGAATGTGTTTTTGGTATTTTACATTACAATTTAAAACAACAGTATTGATCGGTGATTCGTTTCTTATTTTTGGACGGTTGCGAAGAAATAAAAGCAAAGTTAGATGCAGTTTATGGGAACCTTTCGCCGCCATCTATAACAACAGTTAGATATTGGTTTAATGAATTTAAATGTGGTCCCACATCTGTTTTCGATTAGGAACGTCCAGGCCGTCCATCGGACGTGATGACTGAGAAAATCGTGGGAAAAGTTCCTGACATATTTTTCTTGCTGATCACCCATTGAAAGGGCGTGAAATAGTGAAGGCCGTAGGCATTCCATACAGATCGGCAATCAATATTTTGCATGAAAAGTTGGGGTTGAAAAAGCTGCCGGCCTAATGGATGCCGCAATTGCACACGATGGACAACAAGGGGATACGGATTCAAACGTCGAAGGAGTGTTTGGATTTCTTCAAGCGAGATCTGCAGGAGTTTTCCTGTCGGGTCTCAACCGTGGATGAAAACCAAGCAGCAGTCAAAATAATGGTCATTTCCAGGCGAATATGCTCCGAAGAAGGCAAAGGTGATCCTATCGTCCGGGAGGGTTATAATTATGGTTTTGTAAGATTCTAAAGGAATAAAACACATCGACTTTTTGGAAAGAGGAACGATAACAGGGTAGTACTACAGCCAGTTATTGGACCAATTCAACCAAAAATTGAAAGAGACTAGACCCCATTTAGCTCAGGAAAAAGTGTTGCTCGCTCCACCATGACAACGCACCAGCTCACTCAGCCGGAATCGTTGAGGCCAAACTGCTGCCGCATCCACCGAACTCACCAGATCTGACTCCCGATGATTTTTTCTTATTTTCTAACACGAAAATGTGGCTGGCAGGAAAAAAGTTCAGTTCAAATGAGAAGATCAGCGCTGGAAAATTTTAAGAGTAGTACAATTTGCTGCCAAAGCGGAGTACTTTTAGAAAAAATTCAGCACACGACTAACGAAATTAAATGAATTCAAATGGGATGTCCAGAAATAATTTGGAAGTAAATAAAACCCATTTTCCTTAGATTTTTAAATAAATCTTTATATGTCTACTACCAACTGCTTGAATATCTGAGTTCACTGTAGTGCAGATAGCAGGCAGTAGCACAGTTCCATTGCTATTCTGATGAGATCGCCCTGTGCTCCTGATCGAAACACATAATATACTCGCAAAGTTTCCTGATAAAATTGTGATTTTCCTCTTTAAGCCAGTACAATAACAGAGATAGTATCTCGGTACATCATGTTAAAAACAAATTATGGTTTTGCACCATTTTTTCGCCATTTTCGAGATTGCAATATCGTTTCCATGATAAGTTATTTTAAAATATTCAAATATTTTCAAAAATTATATAAAAGATGCCAAAAGGCAAATATTCCCAAGGCAAATTAAAATGTAGCACAACAAGAGGAGCTGATATCTTAAAGCTTTCACAAAGCTTCTATGAATCGTGTAATAGAGTCGCTAACTTCATAAAAAAACCTGTCGAACCGATACCGATCGGCGTAATGGAGGAAAACCTGGAGCATATGCATCTTTTATCACAGAAGAGAGCATCATGGCAAATTAAAAAGGGTATGTGCCCAATTTCATTTCACAGAATAAAATATATAGAAATGGAACATTTTCAGATAGTTAGTAATAACTGTCATTTGGCCTCAGGTACAACACCGTCTGTGATGAAGGCTTGCTGCAAGACAATGCCAATCTTTATAAATTAAAAAAATGTATCGAATGTACCAAAAAGAAATTGTGGAGCCTGAACTTAAAGTAAAAAATTCGTTTTTTATGAGATATTTAATATAAAATTTAATAGTTTAAGGTTTATACTTGTCACATTTTTGTGCTTATTACACTTATTATTACATTTTTTTTTAATTTTTGTTTTATATATTATATAAGTAAAATCAACTTGTTTTTATTTTTAGATTTTCCCACGAATTTTGCTATTCAGCAGTAAGATTTTCTTAAGTTTTAAATTTATAGTTGACAATCGTTAATTTAACAGATTCATTAATTAATAGCTTTGATTCAGGTAAAGGTGTAAGGTTTTTAATAGAGTCATCATCCAAAATTGTATTGACAACTTCAGTCGATTTACAAGATCTACAAGAGCTCCTATTAATGTAAACGCAAGACTACGCAAAATAAGTAAGACAATAATTTTAATTTCAACAGTCTTGATTTTTCTTTTTATTTTTGATTGAAATATTTTAACCTTGTCAGTATTATTTATATTAAGCTGATATTTTAGAGTTATTTTAGCACGCTTATGAGATTTCGGATCATTATGCCTCTCAATATGAGACACATTATTTTCAATAACTCTAAATCTTATTTTACAAAATTTTCTGTTGTTTCTTTTTTCTACCCATTTATAAGTCTCTGTCCATACAGAGCGAAATTTTTTACCATGTTTAGTTTATTTATTTTGGTGGCAACAAAACAGCTTTCATAGAATTTCCAAGTATGGTTTCTTGACGTGTCTCCGGTCGTTATGTTCTAATTCTATCGTTATACTTGAAATTCTGTTTTCTATATTATTTATATTTGTTGAATTTTCAGGAATTGTTCTAGATTTCCCTTGATCTTCACATACATTTGTCATATTCATATTGCTAGTATCACAGTTTAATAAGATATATAAAATATTGCCAGGTATTGACTTTATTACTTTACTATTCTACAAACTTTTTAGATGTTTTGACACTTACTTTTCTATTAGCGAAAGTGATTTTGATCACATTAAAATTTTACTCTGCACTTCACAGCTTCGAATGAAGTTCTGCTTTCACGGCAAATTTGGAATAGTTAGTAAACTATATGCCACAAAGGACTTTAGAGGTTATTATAAATAATGGTCGATCTATTCATTAATGCTGTCATTCCATACGAAATCGATCAAAATTCGCACTTTCCTAACCCGACCATCATTAATCTTATTCTACGTTTGCTGAAAGTTATGTAGTTATTAGATTCGAATACAACTATTTTTTTGTGCTCTACCGCATGCTGTCTGAATTAAAGGAAATACTTGAAACTGCCCGATTTTAGGTCTGCTGTATATCACAAAGATATCACCTTTAGGTTATTCTAAAGAGAAAAGTACAATCCTTGATGGAAAATTTTTAAATAAGAGGCCCTTTTAGAAAGGGAAAAAATTAACCATTTTTACTATGGGCTACCAGCTACTCCGGAATATAATCGTCCGTATGTCGTCGAGCTTTTGTATGTGTTGAATGTGAGCTTATAACGCCAGATTTGGATGAAGCTTTTACAGTTTGTTTAGGATACCAAAACAGCTAACACGTATTTTTTTGTTTCCCCTACCATGCCCTACCTCCCCGCTAGAGAGGTTAGAAACTACTTGATTTTACAATGAAACGTTATTTTGAAAAAATCATATCTCGAGAACGAAGCAACCGATTTTTCTAATATAAACGCCGGATGAAGCATAATGCTTTATATATTTTACAAAAAAATATAGCAGCACTGAACGAAAATAAATATTGGTCATAATAGTACTTCGTGATTTTACGGTATACGGTTCTTCGGAAACACGGGATTAAAATACAGCTATTTTATCACCCCAACCCACTTCGTCTTTTCGTAGAAATCTATCTCCTCCTTAGGGTTGCCAGTTTTTGGACACACAAAGTCGGGACATTATTTCCTGAAAATATAATAAAAAATCGAAATGGTAATTTTGGCCAATTTGGAAATGACTATTTGATTTTTTTGTTGAACTTTATTATGTATTAAACATTACACTAAATTAAATTACATACATATATAAAAAACATGAACACAAATAAAAAAAACAAGAAACAAAAAATTAACAATAAAAAAAACGAATTGCGATAAAATCCTAAAAGAAAATAAAAATTATCTAAATATAAATTTGATATAAAATTCATTGATTTTTTTTGTAATACCAATTATTACTTTTTTATAATTCAAAATTACATAGTACATATATGCATGTATGTATATGCATATGTAAAGTATATATGTATTATAGTCTATTGTTTCTAATGCTTAATCCAAAGTTTCAAAGCAAACGCAAAAAGTAAAAAAAAAACATTTAAGCTTCACATGATATACAATTTATTATTAATTTTATCATATTGCTTACATCCTGACTATATTTCTGCATACAAACTAAGAAAAACAACTAACCCAACTTAGTCTAATTAGCAAGTTTTCAAAATGGCCCCCGTCTGACTGCAGACATAACAAAGACATTTTCTTATAGACTTCATTATATCAGTCGTTTCCAACTGTTCTGTTATAGCATTTCCTGCTTCCTCAATGCGATATACTAACTCCTCTTTGGTACCTACTTCCTATTGGTAGACAATTTCTTTCATTTGTCTCCATAAGTAAAAATTCAGAGGTTTAAGATCTGGTGATCTGGGAGGCCAATTAATAGGACCCAATCTACCGATCCATCTATTGGGAAAGTTGTGGTTTGTTAACCATAGTCCACAGTGACTTAGAGCACCATTATGTTGGTACCATATATTTCTCCATATTGACAACGGAAAATTTTCCAGTTCATCGGAAATTGTGGTTTCCGGAAAAATTAAATAATTTTCGCTATTCATGCTATCAGTGATCATGCTATCAGTGAGAATACAAGTCGCGATGAGTCTCTTCCCGATTATTCCTGCCCATACATTGACAGAAAATCTGTGCTGAGTTAAATAGGTTCTTACATTTCGAGGGTTCTCTTCAGCTCATGTATGGAGATTGTGGAAATTAACCCATCCAGTTTTTGTAAACTGGCTCTGATCTGTCCAGATTATCCATTCAAGAAATGTATAATCATCAAAGTTCCGTTCAAGAAGCCAGTTCAAAAATTCCTGCCGCTTTTCAAGATCAGGCGGAAGCAGTTCTTGAACAGGAGTAAAATGATATGGTCGTTGATTTTCATCCCTTAATAACCGCCATACAGACGTTGTTGAAATACCGGTGGCGGTGCTAAGAGCAATCTGGCTGATACTTTTTTCAGGATTTTCTGTTACTAGTTCCATTACCCGGTCTCTCATATCTTGAACAAAGCTGGTTGTGAACCGATCTCTTCTATGTTCATAGAGAGTTCCTTCCCTTTTTCTTCGATATGCTTTAGCGAAAACTCTCCGATCAGGTAATCCAAACCATAACAGTATAAAATTCATGCATATTCCTCATTAGAAAATGAAGCCATCTTTGAATAAAAATACCTGTAGATATTAAAAACATTAGTTAACCTTTCGCTTAAATAGAAGTAGGAGTTCGAGATTTTAAGTCCTAAGGTAATAATAACAAAAACATGCCTGTTTGTTCTAGTAAATAAAGAATTTCAGTTATGTTTGTAAACTCGCTATTTTAAATCACCAAAACTTTTGCATTAGTTTATTTTACCGGTAATGTATTCTAAAGAATGATAGTTGAAATTTTAACTGGAGTCTTTAAATAAGATTTCATCAACAGGTCTGTACAAAATAAGGTACCTGAATCGGCAATTGTTTGTCATTTACACAAAAAAGGATACTTGTAATATAAGCAATTGCCGATACAGGTACTCAGGTTCAACGAACTATCTGATTGTTAAGGGATGTGTAAATTCAGAATATTACTGTACTTTGAGGTTCCAGCAGTCTTCCTACCTAGCTTTAAATAATATGTACATGATACCTTTCTAACCATTTTCATCAACAGTCATAAAATTTTAGCTAAAGATGCAGAGTAAGAGTAGCGCAATCATTGTTCAGTAGTTAGCTCTAAGATAGTAAATAAATATTATTATGTAATGCATTATAAAATTGTGACAACCTACCTACTAAATAACATGTGCAACATATCCAATAATTCATTTTTGTGAATTGTCATAAAATTTTAGATAAACATGGAAATTAAGGGTCGCTCGTTAGGTTCAGTAACTTTTGAGTAGACAAAGATAAAGGGATGAAACAACAAGCAGTTAAAAGAAGACAAAAGTAGGCTTTATTTAAGGTAATAAAATAAAAAAATATATAAGAGAAATTTCCGAGTTATTGGACTGTTAGTACAAAAAATGAGATATTTCGTGCAAAAAGTCTGAATTTAAGTTTTGATATCTCGACCTCAATTCAAGAAATATTTGTCTGCTTTAAAATGCGTATTAATTAGATCGTAGTTTCAAAGGTATAAGCAAAAAGCACTTTGAAAATGGAATATCCTTTTAAGCCGAATGAAAACCGTTAGGAGAATTGAAAATTTTCCGTACAATTTTTTCCGTTTCTCGAGCTCTCCTATCACCTCCTGCAAGGCTAACATTCTTATCTGAAGCACCCTGTATACAAATTTATGAAAATCTTTACAATCATTTGGAAATTTTGCTTCACCAATCACCATCAACTCAGCTTGGAAATGTACCAGCAGTAATCTATTCCTATCTCTCCTCCACATTTCCCATTAAATTAAAAATCCTTTCTGTCATCGCATTGGAATGTGGTAGAGATAATATAGACTTGGCAATCTTCAAAAGCTCTTTAGAATTAGGAATAATCTTGAAAAAATTGCCTATATCCAAGATCAGAAATAATAATATCAGAAATAAAATTGTTCAATGCAATCAAAGATTTCAAATCCTTAGCAATTATGCATTGGATTGACAACTGAATGAAACAAAATAAATAATTAAGTAATGCACGAACAAGAGTAGGAACGCATCGATTTGATATTGTGATTTTTGTAATACTGATCAAATCGGTTATTTATCATAGTATCTATTTATTATCGAGGTATTATGTACATATTATTAAGAGTTTTCTCACAAAAACTTGAAATAATTAGAAAAGCGAGACTTTCAAGTACAAGATCGGGACGGCGGGAAATTGGTTCAAAGTCGGGAAAATCCCGCCCAAATCGGGACACCTGGCAAGCCTACTCCTCCTACGCTTTTTAACCAACAAACTATGATTCTTATGTGATTGGATTCACAACTTAATTTATTGTTCCATAGGGACTTTCGATTTCGGAAATGGAGGGGTAATTTCGAAAAAAAACACTTTTTTACCAAACTTGGTACTTAGGTACATACTTCTTGTTTGCTCGCTTCTTTCCCCTATCCATTTTATCGGGTGGCGTAAGCGCTCGGAGGGGCGAGGCGTCAAAGTTTCAACTTCAAATGCTTATAGTTCATGAAGGAAGTGGCGTAGCTCGAAGTTTGAGATCTTAAATGAAAGTTCCCAGCTTCATTGATATGAATTTCAAGTCCCCGGTGGGAAGGGGCGGTGTCTACGGTGGCGTCGGAATCACGATTTTTTCCACCATACATATGCAAAAATGGAAAACCCTGAAGCTTCCACAAAAAGAAACCGATTTAATTTTACTGAAACTGAGTCGATTATATACTACGTTTTTCGATCGGGGGAGTGGAGGAAATAACGGCCATTTTACTCTGGGAATCGATTTTCCAATCGGACTTAACCCTACCAAGTTATAGGTGATTTACCGTGCAAAAATCTAGTACGTAATTTAGAAAAAAGAGTAATGTACTAAAAAAAGTGGGTATGGAGATCGAAGGAGAAGTGAAAACGAAGAATTATGCCGGTTTTAGAAAAAGTTTAGAAAGTATACTGCGTCCCTGCAGAGGGGTAAACAATTATTCTAGTTCGTTTTCGGAAAATCTAGTACACATTCAAATATGTTTTTATATGGATTTTGAGTACCCACACCCCTATGGTCCGAGGTGACATGGTTTATCTTACTATGTCGCCGTAGCGGCGACAACGGAGCTGTATGCTTACCTTACGTTGTCGCCGATGCGGCGGAGTGCAAAAGGTTAAAATAAATCGGTTGCCGAACCATTAATAAAAACGTAACCTTCCATAAAATTTTTTTTTGCTAAAAACAAATATAGGAGTTTTTACTAAAAAGAAATGAAAAACGGATTACTTTTATAAAAGGAGTAATACGGGAGTACGCTATTATTATTGGTCTATCTCGTTGTGGAGATAAATCGAGAATTTTAAATTCATCATGTCGTTCCATCGAAGTTTTGTATAACATTTTATATGATGCATTCGTTGCAAATCTGATCCAGTATATACTTAATCAATTCACAATTTCTACATCGGTATTTTTCTTTCTTTTTAAAACCGCCTCCCCCAGAGGCTGGGTAGAAAAAACTTTTTGCGTTTCATTTCATGTACTAAAAATTTATTATGTTTTCGACAATTTCGTATTAGTAATTTATATAGTAATCCTGGGGCAAATACAAGGAATTGGTTTTCCGGATTGCCATTTCTTCCACTCCAAAATCGCGATCGTTAGGTAAGCATGAATGTTCTGACAATACATATTTGTGATCAATGATATCTATTTTATTGTGACTAGACTGGACAATTATCATCCACATTAAGAGGAGTCAGTACATAGCAAAAGTTTCAATTTAGATACCAGCGAGCCTGCAGGCAATAAAGATTACTATACGTAGGTTGGTGTCCTGAAAATGAGAAAATTCATATAAAATTAGCCTAGACCGAGACCGCAAGTCACATCAGAGACATCTGGCGTAAAAGAGAGAAACCCAGCAAGCGACAATTTAAAACGAAAAATGAAAATTTGCAGTTCAAAGAAATTGAAAATTTTTAACGAGAACTAACTCTCCTAAATGTTTTTTGCACATAATTGTTAAATATACTATTTTGCTTTGTATTTTAACAACTTTCAACGAAATATTGCAATTTCTCGTCGGTGAAATATCGGGAGAAAAAACAAGTACTATTAGAGTCAAATAATTGAAAAAAGCAACACTAAAATGAAAAAAACTTGACATTATTTGCTAGATCTAGGCTTTAACTTTCTAAAATAGTCACAATCTAAATAAATGAGAATTCGTACTAACAGGAATTTGATTTAAAAAACTTCAATTTTTACCATTTTTTACACTTTCCGAGCCAATATCTCAATTCCAATAAACTTGTTTTATTTTTCCCGACGTTATTTACTAGACCTCTTCATTTATTCATAATGCGCTTTTGGATTGTCACATTCTGTAAGTGCTGCAAAGAGCAAGATTCTACTTCTTGTGATCCCCTGGATGCTATAGTTTCGTCCCAAACGTTCATATTAACTTTATCATTATGAAAATTGTGGAAGCCTTGATTCAATATATTGGTACATATTCCGCTTATAATATGCAATAGATACTGTTAGCTTAGGATAAGGAAGTGCCTTTTGTAAATCAAAGGAGAATGCAAAATAATTTTCCGGATTATTTAAAGACAACACCCTCCAGGGATTTTCTAGCCAGTGCAGCATTTATCAAGTTTTAATTTTCGTATTAAGCATATCGCATTTTTGACAGGTAACGTGGATGGTGGATGCAAATTGAATTGCGTTTTAAACATATTCCTGCAAATCCACTCATTTACATAGGATGTATTATTCAGTTTACATTGATCCACCATATGAGTTATACATTTTTCATATATTTAGTTCAGGAATTATATACTTTCTTCCTGGATTATGGTTCCTTGTATAATTGCTTTCAAACTCAGGAAAACTTTGAATGTGTCCTTTCACATTATTTAATTCATTTTCACTGGTTTTCCGGGATGATCCTTCCCTCTGGGCACGCAAATCTTTTCCCATAACTCCTGATTTCAGAGCACGGTCTAATCGTCCTTTAGATATATTAAAAGTGTGTAGAAAGAATGTTTTATATACTGAAACTTCTCCACGATTTGTGCTCAAATAATATCTAAAACTAAAATTCTTTGACGCTCCTTTGAAATTTCTCTTGTCAAAGTTTTGTTTCCGCTCTTCCGCACTAATAAGTTTAGTACATGCCCTTGCAATTCTTATTTACGAATTTTTTTTCACAGAAATAATTTTACCTAAATTTGTGTAATATTTCTTTCTACTATTTCGGTTGACTTTTCTTATTTGATGCACATAAGTTTTCTTATTTTCTTCGTTGTATGGTATTCCTCTGAAGAATCATAATCATCTGGCCTGCAAACAATTGGACGAAATTCCGCCGTAGCGAAATGAATTCGAAATTCCGCTCGTAGCTCGAAATCTCTTCGATTCTTTTTTTGATCATAAACAACATTTTCAAGCATGTCGAAATTTCCGAGAAGTCGAATTAATTCAATTTCAATTCAATTTATTAATCTTAGGCCTAGTAGATATAATAATCTTTTGCCTCTACCGAATAACATTGCGGAAAAAGAGAGTCTTCAAGCTCATTGGCGATTTGACAATAATTTGTCATATCGACTCACTCGAGCACCACCACAATGTTGGATTACTTTCGCTTTTTTATCGCTACATGCATGATCAATGTTCCGATGAAATATCTAGTCTGATCCCTTGTAGAATGATTCCTGCATGCAATACTCGAGCTGCAAACCACGTTCATCCTTTTATCCTTAAAATTACCTTCCGTCGTACAGTAAAATTCCGTGATGCTTTTTATCCCGAACTGTCCCAATATTGTCCGAAAGGGAGCCTTCAAGATCATTGGTGAGTTTTCTTATGAAAATTCATAGCGAAATAAGTCAAATATGAAATTGACTCAGTTTGCTGCTAAGTCTGCAGCTCGAGAATTGAGTGGACAAAACTCTTTATCCAAACGAAAAATCATTGAAAAAACAAATTTTATTGCAAAAAGAGGGCGTTTCATATAAGCAGGAACCGTGTAATCGTCAGTACGGCTTGGTTCCTGCCTTCCGTATACGCCACAACATGAAATGCTAGTCCCGCATAGGGCTAAATCTTGCTAGGCATTCAAGTAAATACGTAGTATTTCGCCTCATATAATTCACACTTAAAATTTATTTTAAGTCTATATATGAGGTCAGTTTGGCTGTTTGCTTTGGCGGATACGGCAGGCAGGAACCAAGCCGTTCTGACGATTATACGGTTCCAGTTTATATGAAACGCCCTCTGTTTGCAATGATATTTCTTTTCTCAAAGATTTTTCGTTTGCATAAAGAAATATTTCCACTCAAGATAATTGTTGATGTCGCAATCTTTTTTATTATATCAACTCATTCGAGTACCGCCACAATTTTGGATGCCCATCCTTCCTTTATCACTATATGTATGGTCAATATTCGCGATGTAAGCCGCGCACATCCTTTTACTCTTAAAATTACCTCGGTCATACAGTAAAATTCCGTGATGCTTTTCTATCCCAAACTGTGCAAATATGAATCAGTCTAATATATTCTGTCTTTCCCCCGGCATACAGTCTGCGAAAGTTTAAGAGTGACATACATCAGCACCTCCGCCGCTCTCCTGACATTCCTCAATTCCTTTCCCTATATCCTGCCTGCCATGCTGTGGTTTCCATCATAGGGTATTCCCTAAGCTTGGCTTAATAAGATAAAAAAAAAATCTAGTTCCAAGGAATCGTTCCACATTTTACTTACAAAATTGAGTTTTTATTACCTACAAACAAAGATTCATATAAATTGTCATGAACAAAAAATCTGTCCACTGTCTTTCGATATCAATTGCTCAGATAGATTCGCTGATACAGTCATACTTGGCATGAAGTAAAAGCAAACAAAACAAAAAAACAAAAAAGCAAATCGAAATAAAAAACAAAACGCCACTCTTCTTCCATTATTCGCCTTGAAGGTAAAAAAGTTCCTAATTGAAATTCAATGCTCATCTATAGGTAGATCTCTCAACGTGCATACAAAATTTCCAATTATCTTTTGAAAATTGAAATTCAAGCTTAGGTCAAGTAGGAATTGATCCTTTATCTGACTGTGCTCCTGTGATAATCAGTTATGCTACACAGGAGTCACGAGATGATGAAATTTTTTCGTCGTAAGGAAGTTTTTTGTTTTTTGTTGTTAAATCCTCTCATCATTTCCTATTGATTTCTTATGGAGGGGTCTCAAGGATAATATCAAATTAATAATTAAATATTACGAATAGTGCGTATCAAATTTTTTTTAGAGATTTATTAAATTACTGATAAAAAAAACACACACAAAATTCCAGGACAACATCCTTTTCAGGAAAACTTCATTAAAATCCGAAATTTTAATTAGAATCTCTATGCGATCTCTTCTTGACAACCTTCTATCAATGGTAACCGAAATTACTTTTATGAACTTATAGCAGCTATATAGTAGTTGAAGTGGTCGTGACATTATTACGTAAATGGTAAAATACCTACAACCATTTTCGGAAAAGAGACTCTCAATAAATCAGCCTATTGTGTCCAAAACAGTATGTACGTACATATTGTATAGAACAGAATGGTGTGGATGATGTGGTTTGAAGACTGCGAAAGGAACGATTGATGAAAAGCACAAATCCACTTCAACTCATCAAGAAACTGGGCGGTAACATAGAGTAATAAAAACCATCCGATAAAGTATCCTTCTCAGCTGAAAATGAGGTTTTCCATTGAATTCAATAAAACGTGAGAGTCAACAAGAAAACCGCTGACCATCAATTTAGAGCCATCAAATCGGTTCTATATCGTCAACAATTTCGGCCATCCCCAAAATGGGTCAATCAACTCTTGTTTGAGATTGGTAAGCAATAAAAAAATCTCTACAAACCTCTTATCCAGCGTATTCCCATTTATTGTTTGTTTCTGGCATGGCAGAAGGAATTTGTATCGAATACGAATTTTTCACAATATTGGCCGCAAAGTGCGCTATTATTGGCAGGAGAAAAAACAAGAAAAAAGGATGAAATGGAAAATTTTATCTTGACGCGAAACTTTTAATTTTAAACTCAATTTTGCAACATATAGATGTGAATCGATTTTTCGAATTGAAAGCGAACAATTATCGAGCTTTTTTCTTGTTTATGGATTATGTCCCATCTGTTCGGAGTATTTTAAGGTGATTTTATTAATGTGGGTCTCATTCAATTTTGATAATTACTGTCTGTGTACAAAGAGAGTATGCGACTAGACTTGACATCCCGCACATAAGATTTTTTTACCTATATAATTCTTGTGGTAACACATGCCAGATATCGGCAAGGATATTTTAAGTGTCTAATTAAGTAGACAAAGGGCTTGAAGGACTTGCTGTTAAGTGGCCTCCCACACATTTTTCCTTCTGATACATTTTATTCATTCCCTTCATCTTCATGTTCGCCCTTCAGATTATAGCAGACGGTACATAAGTACATAAGTATGTTTGTATGTATATATGTACAGCACATAC
Source organism: Dioctria linearis (assembly GCA_963930735.1). Classification (NCBI taxonomy): domain Eukaryota; kingdom Metazoa; phylum Arthropoda; class Insecta; order Diptera; family Asilidae; genus Dioctria; species Dioctria linearis. The sequence goes on from OZ005744.1 coordinate 165,843,654, forward strand.
ATATAAAGAGACAAGCACACGCGATTTTATTATATATGAACTAAAGAGGAAGACGTTACACAATTGCTGGGGGTTGGAGGGTGGGGGGGGGGGCGGTTGTACTAACATAAAGAAACTATCGTGAGATGACAAAAACTTGGAGAGAAAATGTTGATGGCTTTTTTTGAAATCACAATAGACGTGGAAGTTCTTAAGACAAAAGCAAGTAGGTGGAAAATCGTTTCTTTCAAGATTTAAGTTATACAAAGTCGAGGAAGTGCAAAAGGCAATGATCTCTTGAGGATTAGTTGTTGTTTTTTTCATTTTTTATTCTATTTTTTAAGATTAATTCTAAGAGGAATGGATTTTTTTTATTAACATTATAAATTTATTTTAAAGCAATTTAAACTTTATGGCTTTTAGTAAAAAAGCCCACGAGAATCAAATCTCCCAAATCGAATCAAACTTCGCTGGATTTGATTATTTATTTAGACCATATAGAAAGAAGACCAAACTGAACAAACATACTAACTAGAGGATAAGAAAGCTAACGATTGTGTTTTTTTTATATTATTAAGCCGATTTTAGGGGATACCCTACGATGCAAAGATCAGCATGGCAGGATAGATATAGCGAAAGGAATGAAGGAACGTAAGGAGAGTGGCGGAAGTGCTGATCTATCTCACCCTTAAACTTTCGCATCGCAGATTGTATGCCGGAGGAAAGACAGAAGGTTATGGGACTATTTCACATTCGTACAGTTCGGGGTAAAAAAGGATCACGGAATTTTACTGTACGACCGAAGGGTAAAAGGATATGCGCGGTTTGCAGCTCGAGTATTGCGTGCAGCTATCATTTTACAATGGATCACACTAGATATTTCATCAGAACATTGACCATGTCTATAGCGGTAAAGGAACGAAGGGCATCCAACATTGTGGCGGTGCTCGAGTTAGTAGATATGACCAAAAGATTGGAAAATTACCAATGAACTTGAAGGCTCTCTTTTGGAAAATTTGCAATTAAGCTAAGTACGGCCAGCACAGGCCCAGATATGGGACTTACAGAGGAATGCTAGATTCAATGGGCTTAAATATTTCTTACAGCTTTTTAGAAATCCAAGACATTTTGATCTGTTTTTGGCAAGAGAGAAGATGTGAAATATCCAGTTTAACTTACTGGCAATATTAATGCCAAGAATGCATAAAGACGGTGTATCGTAAATTAGTGTTCCATCAAAATAAATGGAAGTGGCTCTGGGACTTAGATGCATTGAATTCCACGCGATTCTCTTTGCATTAAGCGGGATACCCACACAGCACAAATGTGTCCGTGGTATGTTACTGGGAAATCCTGTTAAGATAAATAAATTGTCCGTGTGAAATCCCGTCCGATCCCAGTTAATAACTTAGGACATCCCTGGAAGTGATGAATGTCCGGGATTGGGATGTCCCTGCTAGATCCCATGGCCTTCCCACAGGATTTCCTGTGGTTATACTTAGGAACAGTTCACACATTAAAAAATGTAAAATTCCCGCTACAAGAGTACCTAGGGCGTCTTACGGAAATCCTAACTAGCTAGCAAGATGTACGGGGGAATATCTGAGGATATTGTTTAGTATTTTCTGGGATTGTAAATTTTTTTTTATGGGTAGGAATTTTTACAAAAATAAAAATAAATACTGGGTGGAAAGTATATGCCAGAGGTGGATGCACTTGCACACAACATAAATCCAATAATGTTAGCACAGGAAAAGTGAATTGCTATGACAAAATTACTAAAAAATCAAGTTCTGATATGTACAACTAAAAAACTTTACCAAAACATGAAATTTTCAGAAGCGAATAGATTTCTAGTATTGCTTCACGCATGTAGCAAGTTTCATCAACTTAGTTTCCAAATGGCTTCTTTCAATACATACTTTTTATCATATTTGTGTACACCAAAAACGACACACCAAGCAACAAATTAGTGCTTTCACCAGAGAGCCACGCAAACCATCAGAATCAGAGAACAAACAGAAATAAATTCTGGAAGGGAAAAACGACTTTCCCATGTTTGTCCCAAAATTGTATGGGATCTGTGGGACAAGAATGGGATATCGCTGGGTAAATTTGTGCTGTATGGGTATTATCAAGGTCGTGATTGAATGATCCAATATCATGCTATTGATAGATGTGGCATTCCCCCTGGCCTTCGCAAGAGTGTCAAAGGAGTAAGCGAAATTAATGGTACTGTATGTCATGGGCGAAACTATGGATGGGATTGAAAGTAAAAGAAAGCAGATCATTAATGAAAATTAAGAAGAGAGATGGACAGATAACAGATCCCTGAGGTACATCGTGTAGTTCAATAGATGGGAGTACCCATAGTACAGATCAGTAACAAATGCAAATGAACTTCCACTGATCACGGACGGACAGATGAGAAAGAAACATTACTGTACTGATCAGCTGGCTTCTGTTATGATGATAGGTCATAGAAAAGCCCTTTATTTGACATGCTATTAATGATTTATTAAAAAACGCGCTGGATTGTATATTATTGTGTCAGTAATCGAGCTATCAACTGTTCTTTCGGATCGACAGGCGATGTCATCGGGAAAGTTCTGTTTCTTTTCATATTCTTGAAATATGATCGTTGTCGTAAATGTCGAACTTTACGAGTCGGTAACGACGTTCTCCCAGCGAGCTCCACGTGACAATATGGTCTCCTTCTTTCCAGATCGAAAGTTCTCATCGAGCACGTCTCGTATTCCATCTGTTTTAGTCTTTTCAAGATATCGAATATTCCTGTTGCATCATGAAAATATGCCCCTTGATATAAAATTTCCGCTCCTTTAATGCAGGCACTTGTATCTTTTTCGAAGATGTCGCTAATGGATGTTGAGATCATTCCGCAAATAGTAACCAATCCCTGCTTGTCGGGAAGTTGTTGCTGCATAAGTAGTTCTTCCTGTGAAAGATTCATCGACCGGTAACGTACGTCTTTTTGCCAGAATCTTCCTTAAGCTGAGTTGACGGACGAACTTCGGCTTTATTGTGTGCGTCTGAATCGTTCTCTTCTTCTTGAACTGGGATTATTTCGGTTTTGTCTTCTTGGTTGAATCATATGGGTATCCAAATTCGTTACTTCTTCTTTGTTCGATATAATTTGTTGCTCCTCTAAGTCTGGTTTTGCAAATCGAATATTCTTCTTTGGTTGTGATAGTTTGCGAAGAATAGCAGCATGAGCACTCACTTTCAGTAAAACTGTACTCACTATTACAATCAGCGTTTACTGGACTTCTGTTAAATTTCATTTAAGATTTTCACGACAGCCGGTATGGACAAAAATCTTTCACTAAACTAACCGACTAGCGATCGCCCGGAGGTCATGATTATGTTAAAGTCATTCATCGAAAATATCGAATTAATTATGATCAGAGATACATGATTAATGTAAATTATAAAAAGCTGTGGCCCCAGAGAGCTGTCCTGAGGAACACCAGATGTGTGTTATTTATTTTATCAGAAAAAGCTGGGTGCAGTGCGATCCTACGATTAGATAATCAAGAATAAAATCAGTTAACTAAACATAGTACAAAGACCAATTAGCTTGCCTGTGATTCATTCTATCGAAAGCTTTACTGAAATCCATAAAATTGAATTCGAATTGTTTTCCATCATCAGTGTATTATATGCAGAAATTGGTAGACGCTTGTTAACAAATTATTCGTAGTAGATTTTGCTTTGATATTAATCTATGATAAGTACAATGAGCCGCTTTGTCTTCCATGCTTAGGATCTTTCATCTCCTGTCTAAAATAAAAAAAAACTATGATGGAAAGAGTTCTGAAAACAATTGCAATGGAATAGAATGTGACAAACTAAGTGTGTAAATTTTCTACAAATCTGTAGTTGGAAGTTTCGTACGAAATTACTTTTCGTACGCAAAGGAATAATAGCAGAAAGGATCTACCTAATTTCGAAAAAAAAAGTCACTAAGTGTAGATAAATAGATGAACCATAATGTTCTATGAGCGTATATGGTAGAGATGCCATCAGAACCGTTAGAGAAACTGTCAATCATCATGTGCAATATACTTTAGAGACATGCGCTTTACAAATCATAGGCTTGAAGAAAAGTCAATGGAAGCTTCATGATAATAATATAATATTACAGTGGTTATCATCATAAAGCAGTTTCGGGGTCACCAAAAAGATTTGTAGTCTCTATGAAATTAAAACTGTCAACACTGTTGCCAAATATAAAAGCAAATTTAAATGTGAATGGATGAATAGCGATATATATTCATTAATACTTCAACGTAATCACGCACATAATCTGTGGAAACATCACAAACACACCTCTATTCGTGAAAGCTTTATTAGGTTACGCAACAAAACTACTCAAGCTATACGTTCAGTGCGAATGCAATTCTACTCTTCAAAACTTGATCCTTTTCAATCAACCCGTACATTATGGCGTAATATTCGATCTTTAGGTCTCAGTAAATCCAATCAACATAATTGTGATCTTGATCCAGATATTTTGAATGATTATTTCTCCAGTGCCAATACAAAGATATCAAACAATCCCCTTAATTCAGTTCTTCAAGGTCCTCATGTTGAGCCAATTTTCTCTTTGCGAAATGTTACTAAAACTGAAATTATATTGGCACTTTTATCTTTTACTGGGGGTTATTGCTACCTTTTATAACGCACTTATTAATACCTGAATTACAACCTATACCTTTCCTTCAGTTTGGAAAGTAGTCAAAGTGTTTCCCATTCCTAAAAAATCGACGCCCGTCTAATGTTTAGGATTACAGGCCGGTTAGTATTCTGCCGACATTATCGAAGGTTTTAGAAAGACTGCTTGCTGATTAGATGAAACTTTATTTATCCAATGCTAATCTCCTTTTCCAATCCCAGTCGGGGTTTCGTTCCAGACACAGTACTACATCTGTACTTCTCCATTTATGTGGTGAAATTCGTATTAATGTTGAGAAACGTGAAGCCATAGTGCTTGTGATTTTAGATTTCTCTAAGGCGTTTGACTCCGTAAATTGCGGGATACTAATTCAAAAATTCTCCTATCACCTTGGTTTTTCTAATCTGCCTTACGTTTAATGGAAAGCTATTTAGCTGATCGTTCTCAATAAGTTATATCTAATAATCGTACATATCATTTAGTAAGACTTCTTTCAGGTATCCCTCAGGGATCTATTGTAGGGCAAATTCTATTCTGTATGTACATTAATGATATTGAGCTAAGTGTTACTAGAGCTTCAATTTAGCTTTATGCCGATGATGTTCAATTACTTCTGTGATCTCAGTTAAATATGTTCCGCGATTGTGTGGTCATACTTAATGAAGATATTTCTTGTTTGGCCGTTTAGGCCAAAAATAATCAGTTGGTTCTCAATCCTTGCAAGTTCAAATCAATTGTAATTTATTAGAATTCCATTGCGGCATCCTGTATGCCTCTGGTTCTGCTTAATGGGTACCCTATTCCCTTTCAAGATACCGTTAATAATCTTGGTATTATTTTCAATAAGGAACTAAAGTGGAGTGAGCGTGTTAATGGACTTACAGCTAAGATATACGGTGATTTACATTCACTCTGGCAGCAGGCAAGATATGCACCCCCTGCCCTGCGTAAAAAGCTTATTATTAGTCGAATAATCCCTCTGCTTACTTATGCAGATGGGGTCTATTGCCCACTTGACTATAGAAGCAGACTAAAAATGAATATTTCTTATAATTCTTTCCCTCGTTATGTTTATGGTATTGTAAATAGATATAGGATTTTTAATTGTACCTTGGAAAATTACCTTAAATATTGTGTATGCCTGTACATTTTCAATATAATTCATAACTTTTTACCTGAATATCTCCTTGCTAAAATTATATTTCCTCAATCTCCGCGCTCGAGTCAACTTGTAGTTCCACGCCATTTAACTGGTTTTAGTTCTAAGTGCTTCGTCATCTATGGCATCCAACTTTGGAATTCTTTGCCGATTTCAATTCAACGCCATAGTGCTTTCTGCAGGTTCAAACAATCAGTTTTTGAGTACCTTTCGAATTTATAACTCATTGAAATCTGTAATTTTTTCACTTTTCTGATTTCATAAATGTGCATATATCTTGTTCTTTTCTATTTTTAATTTTTTTGGATTTTCTTGGATTAATGTAAATTTAAATTTAAATTTTAGTTTTAAATGTTTTATATATTTTTTCTTTTTATATAACTTTTTCTCCTCTTATCGGTTGAATTATTCTTAAGAGTAAACACAGGAAAACTAGTTTGTATTCAAGTGTGATATAAATAAAGAGCTTGTTATTATTAAATATCAGAGATTTCATAATATCCTTTCTGATCAAAACTACACACAAATTTCATCTAATTGATCCAGAATAATATCAATGCCATACGAAGAATGTCCTGGTGAACAGCGTAGAAAATTCCGATATCGAAAGGCACGTTCTGTGCAACATGTCGATAACCATGAAACACCAAAAATCGGTTATTAATTATTGTTCAAAATCCGCAGTGGTAGCCCCCCTACATTGTTGTAGTAAAGTCAATTACATTGAAATAAACATCAGTCGTCTTACTATAGAGGCAAAATTCATAGACACGTACTTTTTGAGATGTTGCCAAACTTTATCGTAATCTAGGCTTCACCTACTTTTGTTCGAAACTACATTTCTTCGAACACATAGTTCATCGCGGCCGCCGCGAAGAAATATGTTTTCGAAGAAATTGTTTTTTTTTAGATGTTGCCAAACTTTATCGTAATCTAGGCTTTACCTACTTTTCTTCGAAACTACATTTCTTCGAAAAAATATTTCATCGCGGCCGCCGCGAAGAAATATGTTTTCGAAGAAATGTCGTTTCGAAGAATTTTTTTTTTAGATGTTGCCAAACTTTATCGTAATCTAGGCTTTACCTACTTTTCTTCGAAACGACATTTCTTCGAAAACATATTTCATCGCGGCCGCCACGAAGAAATATGTTTGCGAAGAAATGTCGTTTCGAAGAAATTTTTTTTTAGATGTTGCCAAACTTTATCGTAATCTAGGATTTACCTACTTTTCTTCGAAACAACATTTCTTCGAAAACATATTTCTTCGCGGCCGCCACGAAGAAATATGTTTGCGAAGAAATGTCGTTTCGAAGAATTTTTTTTTTTAGATGTTGCTAAACTTTATCGTAATCTAGGCTTTACCTACTTTTCTTCGACGGCCACCGCGAAGAAATATGTTTTCGAAGAAATGTCGTTTTGAAGAAATTTTTTTTTTAGATATTCCCAAACTTTATCGTAATCTAGGCTTTACCTACTTTTCTTCGAAATTTTTTTTTTCGAAACGACATTTCTTCGAAAACATATTTCATCGCGGCCGCCGCGAAGAAATATGTTTTCGAAGAAATGTCGTTTCGAAGAAATTTTTTTTTTAGATGTTGCCAAACTTTATCGTAATCTAGGCTTCACCTACTTTTCTTCGAAACGACATTTCTTCGAAAACATATTTCATCGCGGCCACCACGAAGAAATATGTTTTCGAAGAAATGTCGTTTCGAAGAAATTTTTTTTTTGATGTTGCCAAACTTTATCGTAATCTAGGCTTCACCTACTTTTCTTCGAAACGGCATTTCTTCGAAAACATATTTCATCGCAGCCGCCGTGAAGAAAAATGTTTTCGAAGAAATGTCGTATCGAAGAAAAGTATATTTTGATTTTCAAAGCCATGCATATAACGGCGCAAAAAAAAATGGGGCCAGAATTTCACTACGTCCCGTCGTTGGCCTCGGATAGCGCTAAAGGTGAAAGTGAACAATTTGTTATCAAATAAATGAAATTTGCGAAGAAAAGTTTTTCGATAAAATGTTTTCGAAGAAAAGTTTGCGAAAAAAATAAGGATACCGTAATCAAGAGCAGCACACAAGGACATTAGAATTACTGATCCAAATACCAGGTCACTGTTGATCTCTTTACATTTGATACAAAATTTCATTAAAGTAATTTTAAACAGGACTATGTGAAGTTATCAAAGCAAGTCCTTTATTTACTTTGATAAATTAGTCCAGTTTGGAGTTGCTTTTGGAATTCACTTCTGTTGAACAAAATAAATGAAATATTAAAATTTCACTAAACTTTGTATTACATCCAATGCAATGTAACCCCTTTACATTCATATTAGTGCAACCACAAATAACGAGAGGTAGTAAACTAAAGGATAGTTACACAAGTTCAACGTTTTCTATAAACCAAAAACCCATAGAACTCAACAATTTCGAAAATATATAAATTTTCCGTACATATGAAATAATGTGGAATTCAAGACTCCGTCTGTTGTCTAAGTAAAGGATTTGAACTGACTGGAAAATTAATCGTGCAGGATTGAAGCAATTAAATATCATTCTGTACTGGATGGAATAAATTTGTACATCCTGTGAGTGTGTGTAATGAAAATGCTTTCTATTTAGCATGGGAATGGGTGAAATAATTACAAAATAATCATGATGAAAGTTTTCAAAATGTAATTTCTTTGCTGAGAGAGATGACAAAATAATTGCAATATAATTACTAAAATGCGGTTATATGTATGAGTACAAATTTATACTATTGTCAAGATTGTACAGTGTATATGTATGTATAATTTTCGCTATAGAAGAGAAGTATTCCAGTCTTTGGAAACTTTAGAAGGAGTTTATTTCATGTTTTTTAATTGTAGAAAAGTGATATATAAGTATAAGGTGTTTTTTTTATCGTCAAGCTTCTTTTTTTTTATGGTTGTACATATATGTGTACATCTTCTTTTTAATAATTTTGTGTTGAGATAACTTAGTCCTTTTCTTTTTTATCCAGCCATTTCTGAGATTTATGGTATAATACACCAATACAAGATATGTGCGAAGTTTTCGTAGATAGATGCACATCGGAGTCTTTCAAAACATGTCACGCAAAAAATATTCTTAGCTTAGATGTTAAAATATCTGCAAAATAAATCAAGATGCAAATAAGCGTAATATATATAAGGTGTTTTATAGGTCGTGTAGAAAAAACGCATAGGTTCGAATAGATGAGATATTGATTGATTGAAAAGAGATTGAGGCCCCGACGTTGACCTTGAGAGGTAGGCTGCAACAAGGCCCATTAATCACCCTCCAGACTTATACGCAACTGCTCATAGATTCCAACTGGATGCCCTTACGAAGTTCAGTATTGCATCCCAACTCTCATTTCCGGCTTCATATAGTTCGTTCAGGAGGTGTGAGTCAAGGAATCTGTAATGCTTTCTTGAGAGAGCCAAACAGTGACAAAGAAAGTGAGTCAGTATTTCAGATTTCTCTCCGCATCTCCTGCATATAGGATCTTCAACATGTCCCATCCTGTGTGGGCGGTCGTTGAGAAAAGAGTGCTCTGGGAGAATTGACACTAGAGTTCTTGGGTTGGCTTATTTACTCCGAAAAGTTTATTCGTTAGGTTTGACTTTGGCTTATCCCATAGGTCCTTGTAGTTTTACCGAAAATTCTTCTAACAAAAGACGACTGTGTTAGCGGTCGGTCCAAACCGAAATATTAGAGGCAAGATATTTTGGTACAATCCCGATTCTGGAGGAGGATGTCTCTGAAGCTACACCAAGACGAGCAACCTCGTCCATCATTTCATTCCCGCTGATTTCGTTATGATCTGGCACCCAAACAACGATTATCTTGTTATTCCGAGAGAGGGAATTCAGGGTGGTTTTACACTCCAATATCAGTTTGGAGGTTGAAATGGGTTTTGACAAAGCTTTGACAGATGCTTGGTTGTCCGAGCAGATGGCAATCTGGTTGTTCTCAGTGTCTGAGTTAAGAAGATGCCTTCCCGCCTCAAGGATGATCTTGAATTTCCCCTGGAAAAACGTGAAATGGCTATCAAGGCGTATGCCAATTTCCACATAATGCTCCCCGCAAAAAATGCCTGTTCCGATTTTTCTTTAGATTTGGAGTCGTCTGTGTAGATAATTGGGTTTTTCAATGGTTGAAGTACGGAGTGTGATTACCATTCTGCCCTAGATATAATCTTCGAAATAACGTTGGTCGATGTCAGGTTTTATAGACTGCATAAATTCAAAGATCAATTCGTGTGGAACTATTGTTCCAGTTGATTAAGATGCAGTCTCAGCGCTGCGATTGACGACCACTTATTGGTGTGTATTTGCACTGAATGTATGTAGAGGATGACTTCCAGAGCCCGAGTGCTGGTTGACTTCAGAGCGCCTTTTACACTGAAGATGCACAACCTTTGAATCTTTTCCAATACCTTACGGAAATTGCCGAAATCTATTGCTTTCCATCACACCACAGAACCGTAGGTTAGCATAGGTCGGATGATGCTGATATATATTCATAGATCGAGGAGATATAAAAAAAGTTTATGTGAGTTAAGAGTCGGTATATTTTCAGCAATATCTCTAAGATAGAAAAGTTTACAGTTTTTATAACTACTAAGATTAGTTCTGATTCTTAATTTAATTCAGTGAAACCATTTTCGATAACCATTTTTCATTCACTGCTTTACTCTAATTTGTTTGAAAATAATTTTATATTTTCTTACCGGGTATAGTTTATATTTGTTCAAGTAGGCAAAGCAAAAAGAAGGATTTGTTTTTTTTATTATTCTATCGAACACAATTCACCAAAGTTCAAACTTTGTTTGTATTTTTCACTTAAAATTTACTACCCTGGTAGGCATATCATGATGAGCTCATCAATGAGCTCCTCATGAGCAATCAGATGAATGTACTGATGAAATATATTCGCATTTGAATCAAAGCCGGGAAAAAAATCATTTATTTACTTATTCACAGATAGTGTGCATGAGATATTGCATCTCTTTCACTTATCTCGAAATATACGCTTTGCTTCTCTTTTGTGCATTTTACAATATTAGGTGAGCACTTCGATGAGTACATAATGAGTGTCACGATGAGCTTATTAATGAGTATGTAAATGAGAGTCACGTTGAGCTTATTAATGAGTATAGCAATGAGTGTCACGATGAGTTTATTAATGAGCATGTCAATGAGTGTCATGATGAATTCATAAATGATAATCTGCATTTACGATTGATTTCATATATTTTTCCAAATTTAAATTCCGGTTGCAAATCAAACTCTGAGACGCTGAGACGTAAGCATTTGGGCATAACGTCTTGTTCAGCATATCGGCGACAGTCTCTTCGCGGAAAACAAATCAAAAAATTAATTTAAAAACTTAAATAAATAAATAAAAAAAAATAAAAAACTTAAATAAATAAATTACAAAAATCAATTCAAATTTTCATAGCAGAAATGTCATCTGACAAAGTGATGACAATAATAAATAAATATTTTTTTATTGCTGGTTTAATATATAGGGAGCAGTTTCATGCTATCCAATGAGCCCTTCAATGAGATTTAATGAATGCTCATCAGGAGGCTCATCGGGACTTAATTTTCTATGTTTTTTTTATGAATTGCAAACACCTTGACACTTTTGAGTCAAATTAGTATTGGTTTACATAATACTGCCCCTTGCCGGGCAGGAGATAAGGCAAAACTGTGAGCAATTTCTACTAGGGTAGTAGCCACACATTAGGTCTTTATGTTTACTTTTGTGTAAAAATGTCTGAGTAATATTCAAGTAAAAACTTTCTTTCGGTAGAGGGCATAATACTAGATGATAATGAAAAAGTTAACAGGCAACTTGGAAATCAATTCAACTGTAAAAATTTTCTAGTCCGAGACATTAACAAACACATTATGGTTAAAAACTTTCGAGTCTGTGTAAAAACTATGAAGTCTGGGTAAAAACTTTCGAGTCTGTGTAAAAACTATGAAGTCTGGGTAAAACTTTCGAGTCTGTGTAAAAACTATGAAGTCTGGGTAAAAACTTTCGAGTAAACATACAAACCTTTTGCTATTATGATTGAATATAATAGAGGATGGGGTAGAAATATGGTATACCTATTAGTTATATATCGGCTTACAAAAGTCATCATAATCATCTCGTATACTGCTTTAACAGTTGGTAAAAATATGAAGTAGTCTCATATTACTACCAACCAAGTGTCTCATATTGCAACCAATTGGTTTTTCACTGTAATTGTTATTTGTAATATATAATTATATTCTAATAGTAAAGTAAATATAATGTAACTTACCTTACCGTATTCGTTTGTTCGAAACTAAAAAAATATACAGATATAGTCTGGAAAGTAAAACATGTGGAAAAAAACTTTTCAGTTATGCCCTCAGTGTGAACGTCCAGCACGCGTCAAGACTAATAACGAATAGTCCCCCGGCAGTTTCAAAATCTTCGCAATGATTGCTGCCTAGCTATACTCTTTAGGCCTTGCGCAGACTAAGAGCGTAGAGCAGCGTTGCCCAGCATAGCGCAGTGTAGCATATATTATCCAATTAAAGCTTGAGCGTAAAATTTGTAGATTGAGAGCGTATTGCAGCGGAACGTAATGATAATACGCAGGCCGAACACGGACTTCAGATATTAAAATTTCGCAATCCATTTTCACTTTTCAACCAATGAATGGCGACTGTTGCTTTTTACGAGCGTAAAAATTCAAAGCATTCGTGTGGTTCAAATTACGTTCATCTACGCTATGCTACTGTACGCTACGCTATGTTTGTAGTATACGCAATATCAAAGAAACAATGGTTTTGAAATAACACCTATTTACGCTGCGCTGTGCTATGCTTTTAGTCTGCCCCAGGCCTTAGATATTAGTAGCATAATGAGACCAAAACCCCTGTGTCTCAAATTTCTACTCCCTCTATGGAAGGTGGCATACCATTATCATTTTGCCTTGCGTATTATTCCGTTACATTTTACAACACCTTAAGTGAACATTTAGCAGCTCGAAAGTGTTTGCTCTCATGCTCTTCAGAAAATTGAAAAAAAAAAAAAAAAAACGAAAATGAGTTTGCTTTTAAACTATATATTAACGAAAATTCTTAAAAACTACAAATAGAAAATTTTTAATTTTTATGAAAACGCCACCGACAGTCTTTAAAATTTCAGATTTCTTCGATGACGCGTTCTCCGGCAGAGTCCAAATATATAGTGAAAAACCAAATTGTATGGCAACACCAAAGAACGGTTGCCCAACTTAGTTTATTTTTGAAATTTTATTTACTATTGGAGATCGAAATTTCTTTATGGCAACCCCACGAAAGAGTTACCCGTTTTGCCCCATTATCGAACTTTAATTTATTTTTTTTTTTTTTAACAAAAGCACGGTGCAAAATTTCAGCTCTTTAAGTAGACGCGCTCTCGAGTATCAGGAGGACAGACAGACAGACGGACATGCAAAAATCAAAATAACGTTTTTCTCTACCAGCATTATTTATGTGCGTTACAAACGGAATGACAAACTTAGTATATCCTATGATTTCATCAGGGGTATAAAACTAGAATAAATTTTTTTCGTGGGGTTGCCATATAAAAAATTCGCTTTTCAGTATATATTTGGACATCGCCTGAGAACCCTTCAACGTAGATAGTTGAAAGTTTTTACACGGTGCTCTCATACAAATAATAAATATAATTAAAAAATATGGGCTAAATCAGGAAACCCTTTCTTGGTGCTGCCATATAAAAAATTTAGTTTTTTACGTTTACTGTGAAAACGATAACTCCTAGATGTCTCTATATTTTACTGAAAAGTCCTGCAGAATATGAAATCCTATGAAATTGGTCATAATCGTTTTTATTGTCCGACGAACCGTTCTAGAAATACTTATATGCAATAAAACAATCAAACTTTCGCAAAATGGTGACCATATGAAATTATATACGGGTATTCATTTAGGGCAGTGATGGTGAATCTTTTTGAGAAGTGGGCCAAATTTTGTTCATTATGTTTTTCTTAGTATTAGTTCGTGGGTCACTGGCGTCCCTTCTTTTTTGGTTCTCACTTTCAAAATCCTCTTAAAACTTTTACGTTGCCTTTTTGTTTTACAACTTTTACTTCTACAAGTGAAGAGCAAAAAATAATTTTCATTTCCAAATCATTAGTAAAGATCTCCAGCTTTGGCATAAATATTTTAATATTTTCAAATATCATTAAAGCAATTTTTCCATTTCTTTGAAGTTTTTTATTCAGTTCATTAAAATGCTGAGTGATTAATATTTTTGATTTTCTGTTCTCTCTTTTATGATAATAAAAAAGTTTATGAAAATCTACGCATGGGTTACGACCCGCGGGTCATAGGCTCACCATCACTAACCTAAGGTATAATAAGAATTGGTCTTAGACCACATCTAGCTTTTTTACTTGTTTTTAATTAGAAATATTACATACAAAGTACATATAAACGTATATTTGCATGTCGGATATAAACGAATCCATCGAATTTATTTGTGAAACAATTCAAAATACCACAATATTAATAAACACAAATTTGGAAAGAAATTCATCTGGAATCCTTCAAGTTTTCTCTAAATCAATTTCGAAAGTATCCTCATCTATTTATCAAAGTTTTCCTAATCTACCTAAGACTTTGAACACAAAGGTCATAAATTTTAGTTCATCTAAAAGGGAAAAGCATTGGTTTGCCGGATTAAAATACTTCCAATCGCCTAGAGAATGTTTATATAAAAGTATACTCGGCCTGAGTAAATAAGCCTTTCAGTCGTTTATCTGCAAAGATATAGATACTTTAGTCCTTCGGAACATTTCAAGGCTCTGTGAGGTAATCAAGAGTTACATTACCTACTGCAAGAAAAAGCCTTAAGGCATATCTTATCCTGTTAAAAGAGTATGTATAGACGTAGGTAGGTAGGTACTCGATTGTTTTTTTATTGTTTCCCTTTTTTTCCTTAGAAAATGGATCTTTATCGTATATGTATATACGCCTATGTACAGATGTTTGTATATATATCAATATCACTCTATAAGCTCACAAAGAAATTTGACCTTTGACAAGAAAAAAATCCATTAAAACATTTCTCAAAAGGACGACAACAAATTGGTGTACCGTTTCCATTTAATTCACGAAAAACTCTTACATATTACCTGAGGCGGATTTATTTTCGTTTTTTTTTCTTATTGCCAGCCTTCTTATACATAAACAAAGTACACCCACCTTTTTGTTACCTGACAAATCTGCAAAAAAGTTTTCTCTGTTTTTATATATTTTTTTATTTCTTTTTTATTTTTATATTTTTGGCAAAAAGTCTCTTGTGCGTTGTGTGTTTAATTATCGTCGCGTGTGTCAGATTGCTTTTCTCGAATTATTCTGAGAACACAAACCTGAAAGAGGTTTGCTTTCCATCGAATGGGAAAACTGAAAGGACTTTCACAAGAGACGTTGAGGCAAACGACTTTAGGCAATGAAGAAAATTTCAAATATCTCCAAGGTAACAAGAGTTGAATATCTAAAATTGAAGGTAAGTGGTACTGGGAGGGGGTACCTACTGGAGGGTGTGTTGGATATTGTGTTGTTGTTGTGAGCTTTTCAGATGGTAGATATACATGAAAGAAGTGAAAGAAATAACACAACAATGAAAACAACAAATCACTAACCTAATACTGACAGAGATAGGTGTTAAACTCGATTTGGTTTCTTGTGGTCTGATAAAAGAAACACGTTCAGAAAATAAAGGAAAATGGTCCAGGCTATTCGATCGAGAGCACCTTGTCATTGTATTACCTTTTTTTTTAGAAAATTCCGGATTGTTTGTGCTTAAGGGTGCGCTATCTATTTTCATTATGGAATACAAATAAAAATTGACATTTCCAGAGTTTTATTGGTGTGTAGCATAGCCGCGTACATGGATTGACTTTTAAAGGTTTTTATGTTTTTTTTTACTAAAACACGGATTATATTGGTTTCGATGGAATCTATTGGGAGTTATGTGACTTAAAGTAATCAGGTTTGGTAATTTTCTGTTTAAAATTAAAGGAATTACAGAAGACATAGCTAATTTATGTATCATTGTTTTTATTTTACATAAAGGGTAAACGCACCAATTCGCGTCCATTTAAGGAAATGCCATCCTTACAAGAAGGGCTCTTAATAGAATTTACTTAAACCTTCAACCCTACCCATTCTAGCAGAAACGTTAATCCTACTCTGGGGTCTCATGTACCCCAACATATTTTGGTTTTTTATTACTAAGTAAGAACAATTTAAGGAAATATTTGTATTTATTCTAATAAGTAATTAAATCAGTAATACAAAAAATAGGTTACAATTTTTTAGACAAACATATTTGACATATGGCTTGGTTTTGTTGGCCACATAGGGGATTTCGACACATGCCACATGTGATCTTCGTTTCCCGGTCCTTTTCTCTGTGGCACACAACGCACCTTTTTTTGACAGTGAGAGCAGGAACCTGTGCTAATACAAGCCCCGACTTTTGTAAGATTCCTCCTAACAGAACTTGAAGATTGGTAGGCAAAGTTCGTCACGTAAAACTTTCCTCCATTTGTGGCGTAATGAGTGCCACCGCCAGATTTTTCAAAAACTTGAGTCGCTTTTAATCTGTTTTTGTTGTCATTTTTAGGAGAACATATGAATTAACACCAACTATATTTAAAAGGTTATAAAAAATGGCCATTGGCCATCTCCTTGTCACACAGTTGGTCCATTAAATCGACCCCACATTTAGTTTTATTGTAATACTCCACTATCTCTGGTATTTTGTTTTCAGCACCTGGATCTGCTGTTGTCTGCTTTGTCGATAACAGAGTAACAACCATCTTCTGTTTACATTTCGACGGACAGTATGACAAAAAAGTAAGTTCTTCCGAAAAGGCAAACTTGCCAGTATCTCGATCACGGTTTTTTAGCTCTAGTAAAAGAGGAGGAATTTCTATTTTGTTTTTTCGTAGTGTTCCTACAATAGTGACTTGTTTGTCCAACAATTCTTTTGCTGCTGATATAGAAGTGAACCAATTAACACAACTCAAGTTAGGATTGGTGCCATGGATATCCTCAGTCAGTGTTATTGTGTAAAAATGTCCAGAAGGAATGTTTCTCAGAGTAGAGTCCTTGCCTAAATAGACAACAGCTCGAATCATGTAAGCAATTTTGGAGTCACAAAACATTATTTTTTGGATTTCATATTTATAAGGTTTACTTGGAATGTACATTTTGAGAGCACACCTGCCTCTGAATCCCAGTAATATTTTATCTAACGTACAGCAATCAGACGGGCTATATACATCATTAGAAATAT
Organism: Dioctria linearis; assembly: GCA_963930735.1. Taxonomy (NCBI): domain Eukaryota; kingdom Metazoa; phylum Arthropoda; class Insecta; order Diptera; family Asilidae; genus Dioctria; species Dioctria linearis. The sequence continues at coordinate 165,860,854 of OZ005744.1, forward strand.
TGACTCTTATTGGTGCCAGTCTATCATTCTCGCGGCGTTCTTCTCTCGTGGAACGATCGTCAATCTCAAGCAGTTTGTTAGAAACTCAAATTTGGCTTCAGTCATTGTAGCACGAAAAAAAAGCAACCCCTGAGTTTTGGTCAAAAAGTTTTTTGGTGGTCACATGATTCATATTGAGAACTGCAGTCAAATAATAAAGCCCAAAGAAAGCTTCAATTTCTATCACGTTTGTATCTTTAGTAAAAAATTTGATGGGGTTTCCTCTTCTTCTGTGTTTGTATTTTTCTCTTTGTATAGTAATTTCAACATTAGTGTTTCTGACTATTTCGTCTAACTTTTCTTTTGTGAAAAAAGAGACCCCATGCTTCCTTTTCTGTTGCTATTTAACAGGCTAAGCTTTGAGTTCCCTGAGGTCCTAGATCTTGAAGGTTTTACGCCAGTCCACCTGTATCCGTCTTTGCCTTGTAGAAGGATTTGGAACACTCAAAACACGGAGGAATTGTCGTGAAGAGAAATTTGATAGAGGTAAGTCGTTTTCCATTTTTGGGGTCTCGCAAACCACAAAACAGCTATAACTTCGTCCACACTCTTAGGACGCTAACGCGTTACTGGCATCAAGACGGCCGTCGACGCCATTTGAACATATCTAGGAGCGTGGGTGTGTTCGTTTCATAGTTTTGTAAAATAGTTACAACATTTTGGCACTGGGGTTTGTGACACCCCTGGGTAGGATTTTACGGTTAATGTCGATGTTTAAACTTTTGTAGTACAATAGTAAGCGGAATAATGAATTGAATTTAAAAACTCAAAATATTAATCTGGTCTGCATAATACTTAATTCAAAATATCAGTGAATCAGGAGATCATCAGTTTGCGTCCAGTCTAGACCAAGGTGCCAATTCGCGTCCAGGTTCAACAAAAAGATATAAAAATTGCTTTTATATGGGGGTGTTAAGTAAATGTCATTTTGAAAGATTCGACTTTATTTCGTTTTCGGTATTTCTGATTTGAAAAGCCATTAAAAAGTAATAAGTTCTGATAAAATTCACAGTAACATAACATTCTTCAGATTAGAACTAATTCAATTCAAAATGTGTAGTTTTACATAACAGCATCTCTTAATTTCATTAAATTAAAAGGAACAAATCAAGAAGAAACATAATGGAATTCAGAGTTTTATAAATTACAAAAATAACAAAGCAAATTTTTGCCTTAAAGCTATATTTACTTCAACATGCTTTTTAGCCAAGCTTGAAGCTCTTGATCTCTCCTCTCCACTTTTATTATGGATTGGAAATTTTTGATCTAGTCGCCTAGATGTTACATCTGAAGCTCACCCTATAAATTCCGGTGTGCTTCAGGCTCTATTATCTCTCCGTCTTTCCTCTTAATTTTAATTAATGATCTGCTTTCCCTTACTTTCAATCCCATCCATAGTTTTGCTGATGACAGTAATTACACTTACTACTTTGATATTCTTGCGAACTCCAGAGGGAATGCCGCATATATCAAACGAGATTGCATGACTAGATCATTGAACAACAATTTTGACAATATTCTCGCTTGTGAAAAGTGATCGCGTCGAATTCTATTCGCATAAGATCCAAAGCTATCTCATCTCTTTAAAACGAGATCATCACTGAACCATTCCCATTTCTTTTGATTGAGTATTAGTTGAAAACATTAACATCTGTTCGTTGTAGCATGTGTTGTGTGAGGAGCAAGTGCATATAAAATTATCCCTGAAAAACTCGCATAGCTCCAATGTTAGATGGGACTTGTGGCCGTCAGTAAAAACGCTCACATGTAATTAACCCCATTCGCGATATATTGTCATGCAACCTGACTCAGAAGGAACTAAAAACTCATCTTCTGGCATGGCTATTGACTACATATCTATGTAGGTGCTCGTACGTAGGAAAAAACAACTGTTTCTTCAAATATGTCTCCTACATTCATCTCCTTCATATAAATGTGTAGCTCACTAACCATTTTCGAATAACCACTTCAGAAAACTTATCTCTGGCTTCGTTTAGGCCTTCGGGGACTCGATGCGCTAGCTTTGGATTGAATTTCAGGAAAATGTCATACAATTTTCGCCCTTGTCGACCATTTTTGAAGGATGTATTTTTGCAAATCGCCTTGCTCATTTTTTGGGTTCTATTCCCGTGCGAAGTCTCCGCTGTTCGTGTGTCTGTCAGCGGGTTGTATCTTATGAACCGTAATAGGTAGACAGTTAAAATTTTCATAGAGTGAGTAATACTATAGCTGCTATAACAACAAATAATGAAAATAAAAAAATTATAATAAATTGGAAATCTTGTACGATGGTACGGAACCCTTCGTATGCGAGTCCAACTCGCACTTGGCTGGTTTTTTTGAACTGTGGTTAAAAGCATATCAGGACTTAATTGAAATCCACATGCCATCTTTTTCAATAACTTACGAAATGTTTCGTAGACTCTATAAATAATTGTATAATTAATGATTAGCGGAAACAAGAAGATTTAGAAACTTCTCATTTTGTGCACTAATAAAGTAATAATAATAATAATAAAAGTTACATCAAAATTATTGGGCTGGGGCAGGCAGCACTGGGTATTGTACAAAACAAAGGTTGTTAAAAAAACAAAAAATTAAAAAAATGTGTTAATTATATTTTTAATGTTATAAAAAGTTGTATTTATTTAAAAACAGGTAAAAAACGCTATTACGTAAAATTTTTTTAAAACAGGTAAAAAATTAGGAAAAATACAGTTAAAAAATAGTATAAAAAAATGAATGAAATGGTATTTCTCCCTAAATTTAATGCATAATTGATTTGCAATTAGTAGTAGTAGTAGTAGTAGTTTTCTGGAACTATCACAGGATAATCTTCAACGTTGCCATATTTAGGAAGAAATTACATTGAATGGTCTGGTCGGGTCGTCGATGGTCGATAACTACATAGTTGGCAGTTTGAAATTACCAATAATTACCATAGTAACACTTTGTCTAAATTCCAGCTGGGAAATATTATAACCACTTACAAAATGCTAAAGCAATTCATTCTTAACTGAAACGTGAATAACCAAGTTGTTATACACCACCATTGTGGAAAATAAAGAAAACAAATCGACAATTTTATTAAATTAAATTACCTATACCTGTTATGTCGTACTTCAGCCTCACTGAAGCCAGAATTAAGATACCGCAGAATGCAGATTCCTTTTATTTTAGGGCACTTCGGAAATGTATGATAAAATAATGGCAAAAGGGACCCTTTGCGATAGAAAGGAAATCAATTCGATGGTATACTGTCATGTTGTTACAGATATATTTGCAACATCGCAAACTTATGTAGTGTATTTTCCAAGCCCATAGGTCAAATCAGGATATTTCAGTAGCACTACTGGAAAACTCGTAAGGAACACGAAACAAAGCCAAACCTTTACAAAAGTTTAATCCGAGTAGTAGTAACTTGGTTCGTTTATCCATAGATGGCGTGGGCAACAATTATGTATATGGCCGTTGTTTATATCCTTTTCATTGATGACAGTTCCGAGCGAATAATTATTCATTGTTTGCCAGTTTGAAAAAAAAAACAATGAAATTCTAGGTGTAATTCAATTCTTACTTTTTTAGAAGGAACAACAACCAAAGAAATGAATGACATGATATTTCCTATTTTTTGTGACTTTGAAGCCATTCTCTTTTTCGGAGAACAAACGATCATTATTATGCAATATTTAAATTCGCAGTCGTATTACATACGTATCTTAGTGTATCTACCCTCAACAGTAGTAACAATATTTATTTGGAAAGGGTAAACAATTTAGAAGATGATTCTAAGTAAAAAATTACTTACTGCTCCTGCTTTCGCTAGCAAAAAAAAAAAAAAACATTCAAGGCATATATAGCTTGCAGAAAATTAAAATTTTCCTATAAACTTTATATTCCCAAAGACACTAATAGTAAAATATAAGTATTCTTATCTTTGGAGGTGCGCGTTATAATTATGCCAGAACCCCTAAAAAAATTAAGAAAAACCAATCACCGCTTAGATGGTAACTGTCAAATATTACCAAGAGCCAAAAATGTTGGAAATACTATGTGCCTATGATAATTTTTCCGACTTGATTAAAATAAATTATTAAAATAATTAAATTTATTACAAAAATATATTTAAAAAAATGTAGTAAAAAGTGAAAAAAATGATCAAAAAATAGTACTGTTCGTTGCATCACATTTTAATATGTTTGACTTCATACTCTGGAAACTAACACTATTACACAGTTACTTTGACTGCCTCCAAAGCTTTTTTCCCGATGTATGATTTCAAAAATGTTAAAATGTGTAAAGGAACAATTTTCAGATGTTTCTGTATTGTACAATTTTATTTCTATGCAACGAACATTGATATTTTTTGGTAGGAAAAAGATTAGTTTTTACTTTTTAGTACTTACATTTTTTTTTTAAATAGAAGCATTTCTTAAATTGTTTTCTTTTACATAATTTTATTTTACTGAGTTCAATCGATATTGTCGCATACGATCCTTTTCTGCCTGAGCGTATTAATTACACGACTCCTTTCCAGTGATTTTATTTGTGTGCAGCCGAAATCTTCAATGCGAAGTCCATCGAGTGTTTTTACTCTGCTAAGAGCGACATATGCGTGTCCTTATGCAAATTGCTTTGATCCCAAGTATACGAAAGCGTAGTCGACAGAACTACGTTGAATTTTATGTACAGTAGATGGCTATGATAAGATCATTGATATTATTCTCCATTCAACAACGCCAGATCTAAATATGACAGAGATCTCCTTGGATATTGGATTAATCTTATGAATGCCATCTTTACTAAAGTCTACAGTTCTATTCTATTCATAAAGCTCTTTCATTTGATACCAGTATCAAGAGGGTTGTGAAGATAAAGGTTATCCGCCATATTGACGTCACGTAGCTCATCGTATTCTACTCGTATAGCTCTTTCATTGTGATACCCATATTTTGGCGGCTGTGAAGTAAGCAGTTAACCGCCATCTTGGGGGCATCTGCCATATTAGATTTGTCACGGAACTTGTACACGTATGCAAAATTTCATAGCTCTAGCTCAATTAGAACTAGTTAAAATTTTGATTGCATGTTTTGTAGCAGACAGACAACAAAGAAAGTTACCTAAATAAGAGCTCATAATTATAAAAACGGTGGAGAGATAAATCAATAAAAAAAAAAGCAAAAAAGGTGACAGAAATTTTTGGGAAAAATTTGGTATGATTTCCCAAATAGGGGATATAGTTTTAAAATTCGTGACCCGAAGCGAACGGAGAAGAGAGATTTTTCACGGTGATGAGTGCAAGCAGATTTCCAAGATTTTCCAAGATAAAAGAAAAAATAATTTAAAGAAAAGCTGAAAACGACAGGGAGGCGAAAGGGGTTCAGTTTGAATGAATCATTCAAGGGTGTCTTTGAAAAGTGAACTCCCAACTGGATAATACCAGATAAAATCTGCATGGTATTTTTTTGTGTTTATATTAAATATTTTCATTTATGTTTTGGTGTGTTTTCTCGTTTTATACTTTTGTTAATTTTTTCTTACTTTGTGTTTCTTTAAATAATTTTTTAATAAACTTAGAACTTGTTTTTTTTTAATTAAAGATACCAATATACGAGTTAGTGGTGTCTACAAATACATTTCGTCCAAAACAGATGTGCGTACCTTACCTGCCTGCTCCCTGACGTTTTCTCTTTCTCTGAATAAGCCTTGTTATTCCACGAATTCAGGGATATGTTCATGATTACTGCCGGATTTGGTCAGAGCTGCTTTTTTTTACTCTTTGCTGTACAAAATGCTCAAAAGAGCGATTTCCCCTTTTGCTCTTTCACATTTGCTGTGTCCAAAGTTTGGGACAGAGTTGGCTCCGCGGAGTTGATCCAAATTGGTCGATGTCTGGAACTCAAGCAGAAGAAGGATTTCAGACTATTCACTGGTATGTGTAGATGTCAATAGTTAGAAATCCTTAAAAATGGACTCCATAGAAAAATATTTAATAGCAACCCAAAATCAATAATAAGTTAACAAAATTTATCACAACTAGTTCCAGTAGTGATAAATTACCAATTCAAATAAATCTTATATGTTGCTTATTATATTAAAATTAAAATTAATTCTTTGGATGAAGTCTCGATTTTCCTTATTTCCCTTTGCTAAATAAAACATATAAACTCGAAAGTCTAAGGAATCGACTATATTTCAAACAAGTAGAACATGCTCGAATGAAGAAGAGCAGCATTTTTGTGCCCAGTGCCCTGAGCAGGTATTATTTGCTCCTTTATGGTTTGGCAGATTTTGAAAAATTTGCTTTGATCTACTCCTGGAACAGCCTAGGCAAAAATCCTGAACAAAGTTCCAACTTTTTCGATGAAACAACTTATAGTAGGCATTTGACATCTGTAAATTTGTTGACATTTCTGATAAATAATTTAAATAACTGGGGTTTTTTTGCGGAAAAATTTAATTTCTTGTCTATTCTCTTGAATTAATTTAAAGTTTAAAAGTTAAAGTTTAAATTTTAAACAATTGTATTTCTTTTTATGCAATAACTATGTTGTTGACATAAACATGACACGACAGTTCTACGTGACAGATCTCAGAAAATTTTGGAAAAGTGTGTTTCTTTCTGCTTTTTCTACTCTACCTTTATGTGAGATTACCCTGTTCTGATGCGCTTTGGTCTGTTCTGCTCTGAACTTTTTTCGATCTCATTAAACAGGCCTAATATAGAAATCCCAAAATTTTTGTTTCCTCCCGGACCGATTTTTACAAGTGCTCACATTTTGGTCTATACATACAATCTGTACCGTCCAACCTTTTTTCATATTCTTTAATGACCCACATAGTCGTGGGATCATGATACCTCTATATACAAACCTGAAGTATATCAAATTTGAATTCTATATTGGGCTGCGATCGTGACACCATTTGAAGTTGATCAAGTATCCTGTGACATTTTATAAACGAAAGGAAAGTTATATCTTCCCCACAAATATTTTGCAGCCGTGACTACTAAAATATTAAATACATAATTGACTCCCAATTTTAATAAATCATGTTTCGAATGAAAATATTTGTCAGTACTTTGTGTAAATACATTGGTCAAAAGATGGACGTAGTGTCTAGATGCGATCACTTGGTTGCTGTAGATTTTAATTGACCAGTTGAAAAATTTAATGATTATCTCCAATCTTTATCTATACATATAAAAATAGTATCGGGTTAAGATCAATATACCAATAGACGTAGAGGTTGAGGAGGTTTGAATTATAGAAAGGAAGAGTATTTTTGCAATAGAGGGAAACTCTAATTATTATTTTATTCAACCAAATACCAATTACCAGATAAAAGTTGTAATTAAAAACCTGGCACGTTACATAATACTCACAGAAAGTCTATGTGGTTTTACGTGGGCTTCTGTCAATTATGGCTTAAATCTACGGCATTCTTCGTGCACGAATTAGTTATAATGCAACAATCAGCGACCTATGAGACATTCCTGCCTCTATGAGCTCTAGTTGGTCAGGGCATGTTTGGCTTTCTTATTGGTTAAAGTGAGACGTATCTAAATCTCTGACCGATCTTTGGGTCACAGCCACGATATCCGGTTGAATGAGCGCAACACCAACCCGAATGAGCATGCAATATATGCTAATCTCGAAAATATACTCTCTCTGCCCGCAAAATGGACCATCATCAGTTCCCACGTTGCTCCCATCAAAAGGCCTCACCATTTCGGGGTAGAAAACTTAGGTTTTATACGGGCACCCGACCCCGTGGCACCTAATTCGAAATACATGCGTACCTAATTTATTTAGGTTCGTAACCAAGGTCATAGGGCCATGGTTACTCCCAGTGGATTCTTGATGCAGATATATTTTTAAGAATGGGACTGGTTACTAATGATCTTATTCGCATTACCTATAAGACAGTTCCAGCGGGAACCATTGTGGAAGTTAGGATACGTCCTTCGAATCTGGACAGGCTTGTATTCTTCTAGCTAACCATGATTACAAGACATATAAAAAACAATTTTCATGCATATTTAAATTCTCAAATAATCCAACGGTTCATACCACTCTTCGCCACATGACACTTGCTTGAGATTTGATTTATATTCGAGTTTTGTGAGCGCTTAACTTCCCAATACATGACATTCATGTCATGTACTGTACTACAGTGCATACTATATTAAAAATATCATTTTTGTTCTGCAGGGCATCGTGTAAGTGAGTACATAGCTTCCGTGTATGCTGCCACCCCAAGTAACAATTTTTCCAATTTTTGGTGACTGAAGGTGATGGGTAGTTTTATTAGGGGTATATAATGGTTACTCGGTTATATAAGAATTTCAGTGGTTATATAAGAGTTTTATAATATTACCAATTGGTGATGTAGTTATATTAGAGTTTTTTAGGTTACTAATGGTTATCGTGGAAATAAGTTACTAAAGGTTTTATAAGTTGGTGATGGAAATGTTTCAATCACCGGTCTATATAACTTAGAGTAACCATTTCTGGAAGGTATATAAGAAAGTTTTATAATTGTTTTGATCACCACGTTATAAACTTATTGGTAATAAGTGTTTATTGCGGTATCCGTGGTTACCCTTATATAACCCGACAACTTTCAGTAATTTAGGTGACTTTAATAAAAATTGGGAACTTTCGGTAATACATATACCCACTATAAAATATCGTAAAATTTTTTGGTGGCCCTTTAGTAACTACAGTGATCGTTATAAAAACAAATTACTTTCAGTGTCGAGTGGAGCCATTATAAAACTGTTTTTATTTATATAACATAATATAACCAAAGGGTATATAAGAACACTAACGTCTGTTTTTTGTGACTATAATTAAGATATGTAACATTACCAAAGGTTACATATTATGACTAAAGGGTATATAAGGACCATTTTCGAAGCATGGTAGTGCCTTTAGTTTATATAATAATTCTAGAAGTTTTATAAGGGTCATTCAGTTTATATAAAACTACTTGAAGTTTTATAATGGTAATTTGTTCATTTAAGTACAAGCCCACATTTTTTATCTGTCCATTGCAGATAAAAAAGAAAATGTCGGTTAAGCCAATTTTTTAAATTGCAGATATATGGCTTCCGTTTTATTTTTATATGAAGAAAATACATCTTTTTAGGTACATAACATTTCTAAAGTATGTTATGTAATTTTTCTGAATTAATGTCACATAAGTGAAAATCTTACATTATGTCATATTTAATTGAAATTATTAAATATTGCTTATTTTTGGAGCGGTCTGCATTTTTTGAAAGTATCTATGATGATATTCACAGTAAAATTTCAATTGCAGCTGAATTTCACCACATATGCCGAAAAATTGTACTTCCAAAATGTAAAAATATTAAACCCTTACATTATAAAAATACAATACAAAAAAAAATCGCAATTCTATGTCAAGATAGGTTTGTAAATATTTGCATATAATTGTTTTATAAAGGTAACGAAAAATAATTTGCCTAACATTTCTATCACTGAAAGTAATCAGTCTGAGAATTCCGAGCGTTGTGGAAACGTTACCATCACCATTATAAACAAAGTTTATAAAGTAACCGAAACATTACCACAACCACTGCTATGACCAAAATAAATTAATCGAGAGCACCTTGGGTTATATAAGGGTTATATAAGAAGTTATATTAAGGTAACCAGAATATTTTGGTTACTCATTTTATAAAACTTTTAGTTATATAACGTTACCTAAATCAAGTCACGGTAACCTTTATATAATCCTCCATTTAAGCTCCATAAGGGGTTTATAGTGGTTACAAAGACGTTTCGAGTACCAGTTTATATAACTCAAGTTATATAATTTGGTAATGGAAACTTTACGGTTACTACTATATAAAAAAAATTGTTTCTTGGGACCCCAGCATAGATACTACAGTGCCTACGTTAGGAGAACCAAGGCGCTGCTCAGTTTCAAATATGTTTCCAACAGTATAACAATTTGTGTCATTATGAATGAATAACGATATATCTTTAAGCTTGGTAGCATTGCGAATGTGTGATCATTCATGATAGTTACAGTCAGATTTAGAATGACATCGGCACCGGAATGCTAGGCCCACGTATAATGCTCTGCAGACGAGTATATTACTACCTTTATTATTGCTCAATAAAATAAAATAGAGTATATTATGGTGATAGTCAGTCAATTCAGAAAATATTTTATGCTTGTGATGCTATTATAGAAAATAGTCTAAATTCTCTTTTTCAGTAAAAATACCCTTTCAAAAAATCGTTTTTAAAAATTTGAAAATTTTCTTAATTTTTCAAAAAAAAAAATCCCAAAAAAGGGTCCTTAGGTCTGAAAACACTGACATTGAAGAAGATCAAGAGAAGTCTTATCCCTATTTTTTTTTTTAATTTTAGATTCTCTCTTCTGGAATTGTCATATATCTCCAAAATTCCGTCCAAGAGTTCCTTATTTTCCCTACTTTGTATGAAAAAAGATCCCTATTTCAACATGGTGAAATCCCTTTAAAATATATTAAATTTTTTTTACATATGATTGCATCTCTTTTGTTGTTCTACATATTTCCATTGTTTATTCATAATTTGGCAGCACATTAAAAGTAAGCAAATGATATACACAAACAGACACACATGCATAAATATGCATATACATATATTTCATTGTGAAAGCATAAACAGTCATAAATTTTATATGATGATATCTATTCAATTAGTTACGTATTAGCACTTCAATAAAATTTATATTGCTTCCCTATTTGGAAATACCATTAACTCCCCCATCCCCCTTATGTTTCCAATAGATATTAAATATGAATAAATCCATTAGTATTAAATAGAGGCCGGCTTTAATAGATATTTACAATGTTTTGTTTTGTTTACTTTCAGGATATGATATATGGTGGTGTTGTGACATTTTGGATATTATTATTTTTAGTTCTCATATTGGAAACTGATTTAACAATTGGCCGAGCAAATGAATTACACATTGGTGGAATATTTCCGATAGCTGGAAAGGGGGGATGGCAGGGTGGTCAGGCATGTATGCCAGCTGCAAAATTGGCATTGGATGATGTCAATAAAGAAAAATATTTACTACCTGGATTTAGTCTTATTTTACACAGCAATGATAGTGAGGTAAGTACTAAAGAAATTTATATAAAAAATAAAAATATAAAAATTAGTTTAGATTTTTCTATTGTTTTATTATTTTTTATTTTATATTAATTAATTTTGGTTAGTTGAAAAAAAAAAGTGTAAAAAATATAAAAAATGGAGGCAATTTAGGTGTTTAGGTATTTTTTATTTAAGCTAAGAAGTTTTTTAAATTTGATATTAAAAACGACGACAAATAAAAAATAATAAATAAATGGTAGTTAAATGAATAAGTAAGAGTTAAAATTTTGGATTCAAATGTTATGGACCATTGGAAATTGTCAACGATTAGCCATATTTTGGCAAATTATTAAACCATCCATAATGGAAGATGTATCCAGAATTTACAGGACAGCACCCAATTCCCATTCCCAATCAACGCATTTAACCCCCCCCCCCTATTTTAGCTCATATTTTCATATTTATTAAAAAAAAAAAATTGTACACAAGATATTTATATTATACGGTACTTTCTTATAAATTAATAAACCAAAAAAATAATTCTAAAATTAATTATAATTCATAATTAATTCATAAATGTAATTCAATTCAATTTAATTCAAATTAAAAGAAGAAATCATATAAGCAAAGATAGAAGAGAAAAAAAAAGAGAAAAGAAAATTTAGCAAACGAAAACAAAGAATTATTAAAATATAAAAAATAAAAAAAAAAACTGAAAGGAATAATAAAAGACTAACTATTAGGTGACCGGAGTAACCTTCTAATAGAATGCATGCTTTCCGCACCCTGGATATGTGTGGGTAAATTATTCCAAAGACGAATCAACTGAACAAGGAAAGAACCCTCCATGATTCGTTTAGAGAATCTGGGAATAAGAATTTTTCGGTGTCTTGCTGAACGCAAAAATTGTAAGCGATCATAAAGATATCTAGGTTTGCGTGAGTTAATAAGGCCGAAGAGGAAGATCAACCCTCTGCGATGCAAGTATGTCTGCAACGTACAGCATAACAACGATGTTCTATAGGGTATGATGTGATCATAACGTCGCAGTCCATGGATAAACCGAAGACAGTCGTTAAAGGCTACATCCATTCTACGTTCACTTGTAGTATCTAGTTTAGGTTAAACAGAGTTTCCAAAGCAGAAGTGTCGATACAAACTGGTGGAAGCTGCTCGGGGTCAAAGCCTGGATTGTGTATTGCATTTCGCAGGGTTTAGCCTTATATCATTATCACGAGCCCACTCAGATAGGTTTACTAGGTTTACTGTTAATGCATCCCAAACAGTTTTCCATAAGGCCGATAGAACTACTATGGTAAATCTGCACATCATCCGCATACAAGTGAACCTTAGCGAATTGGATTTTCTGTGGCAGATCATTTATAAATAGAGATAACGGAAGTGGTCCAAGAATATAACCTTGTGGAACACCTCTACGCAGAAAACTCACCATCCACTTTTACTCGTTGCTTTCGATTTGACAGCAAGCTCATCACAAGCCTACAGGGTGAACTAGAAAAATTTAAAATATTTTTTTAGTTTGGATATAAGTTTAAAATGGTTTACGCTATCGAAGGCCTTGGAAAAGTCCAGCAATATCACTATTGCAAACTCATCGTTGTCAAGTGGGAGCGAAATCCCGACTGCCAGGGCGATGTCATACGATTTTCCTCTCAAAAAGAATTCAATTGCTAGTACATGAGTTTTTCAATGGCTTTTGCCAGAAACATAACAGCCAGTGGTGTATGGGGGGGGGGACGTGGAGGAACGACGTTCCGGCACCTTTTTTCAGAAACGGAACGCGTTCCGGTACATTTTTTAGTAGTAATTTTTCAATTTCAACCTCGCTCCAATACGCCTCGACCTGATGTAGGGAAACCCTGAACTCTTTCCCAGAAACCTATTGGAAATTTTTTCTTCAGAAGCGATCAAAGTGAATAAAAACTCTGCAAAAACATTTTTGTAAATTTCTAAGCAAAATTTAATGCTTATCTACACGTCTGCCTGCGCTCATAAAAATTGTAAGCGACCCAAGTTGACGGTCTCCAATAAAGCATAAAATTTCTAAAGAAAAAACTTCCAGTAAACTTCCGAGAAAACATTGTGGGCTTCCCCTTCCCCACATCAGGTCGTGCTATCGACGGTTTTATATTTCAGAAAAGCGTTACGGGGTTAATGCGAATGCGCAAGTCTGCGGAAGTTCGAATCCCGTCAATGACTATTTCATTGCGAATTGCGCCAGTAACCAGTTAGTCTGTGCCAGTAACGTTGTTGTTTAGATTATGTTATTGTGTATAACGCCAACGTTGTTTTGGTAGTTTGTGGTTTCTATTTGCATTGTAAATTATAAGGTAGTTCAATTATTTTTTAATATTAAATATAATGCATATTAATTTTAATTATTGCAGTAATATTTCGAAAATTCTACAATAAATATTAATTTTTTATATTAAAAATTTAAAATTAGCGAAAAACGTAAACAACCCACTTTGGACAGTTTCTTTGGAAAAAAACTTAAAGCGCAACAAGAAGAAAATGTGCAAGTGCTGAAAACTGAGGAAAAACAAATGGATATCCCATCAACATCAACAGAAAATGTTCAAAAAGAAGCAGAATCTCCATTAATAAATTGGCCGAGTATTTGGACTGCAGATATGTGGTTAGAAAAGAAAAAAAATTATGCTTGGCTAAAATGGGATTCCGGAAAACTAGGATGTCTGAGTTGTTCGGCTATTCAAAATTTAGGACCTTTAAAGACGCAGGGAGTAGTTTTTTTTTCAAAAATTGTAAAAGTTTTTCACATACAACAGCTGAGAGAATATTAAAAGAAGCAGACAAGCCAAAGCTTGAAATTATTGTAGATAAGTTGAAAGATTCTGAAATTTGTAGCACCAGTAAGGTTTTTAGAACTGCTTATTATATTGTTTAACATGATCGTCCATATTCTGATTATTTTGATTTAGTAAAACTTCAAGAAATGAATGGATCTACTATAGCTCACGGATTACGAGCTAGATTCAGTGTTACAGAAATTATTGATCATATAGGAATTCAAATGAAATCCAAAATTTGTCAACAAATAGTAAAAGTTCAAGGAAACTTATCTATTATCATAGATGAATAAAAAGTCTGGTCTTATTATTTATTTAAAATGCGAAACCGATAAAATGAAAGATCCTCATTTCTTGTTTCTTGATTTAATTGAATTGCAGGATCAAACAGCTAACACCATAACAGAGGTTCTCTTAAAATGTTTGGAAAAAAATAGTTTTGATGACAATTGTTTAAAACACCATTTAATTTCGTTTACAAGCGATGGGGCCAGTGTTATGTTAGGAAGAAAATCTGGTGTGGGAACAAGACTAACACAGAAATATCCGAATCTAATTACATGGCATTGTCTAAACCATAGGCTCGAATTGTCGGTAGGAGATGCTATTTCTGAGGTTAATGAGGTTAATCATTTCAAATATTTATGGACTGGTTATACTCCTTATATAGTCAATCTTCGAAAAATCAAAGAGATATTGAAACATGTGCAACTACTCTCGGTGTAGAAATTAAACGTATTGGACGTATATTCAACGTCAGATGGGTGGCCAGCTCCTTTAGGACTGTATCAGCAGTTTGGCAGAATTGGTCATCTTTATGTCATCATTTCGAAAATGCCAGTAAAGACAACAACCGCACTAAAACGGAACAATCCATGTTCAATGGATTATATAAAAGAATATCATCGAAACAATTTATTCAAGATTTGGCCTTAATGTATGATGTTCTATTCAAGCTATCTATTCTATCAGAAGCATTGCAAAAAAGAAAAACTTCAATAGTATATGCAGACAAATTGATTCGCCGCACAATCGCTTATTTAGAATATTTAAAAGATCCTCAGAAAGGAAAGAAGTCATTGGAAGCAATTTCTGCTTGTAAAATAATGCAATTATCTTCAATTTCGTTGACGGATAATAAAATGGCAAAATTGATTCACAGAAATCAATTCTTAATTAGTATTATTAACAGTATGAGGAATAGGCTAAACTAAACACTACATCAGCAAATTGTTCAGGTTCAAAGACTTCCGACAGTTCCGACACTATTAAAGAATTGCGAATTCTTGAACCAACCGAATGGCCATCTGAAATTAATATGGAATTCGGAGAAAAAGAAATAAAATCTCTCTGCCAACGCTTTAATTTACCTTTGGGGAAAATTTTAAATGCCTTTAGAGATTACTTGGCTTGTGGCGGTCGTAATATTTCAGACGATTTGAGAACGTTAAAAATATTCTAAAATTATAGCTTGCAGTTCTTCAGAATGCGAGCGTGGTTTCAGCAGCAAGAATTTAATTGTAACGGAAAGAACATCACGCATTTTAATTGATCATGTTGCAAATTTATTGTTTATAAAACTTCATGGACCACACTTGGAATTTTTGAATCCAATTTTATACGTAAAAACCTGGTTGCGTACTCATCGATCCGCTACTGACCAGCAAACTAAAAGAACAGGGGCAAATGATGAAATTATGTGTGATCCTATTTGGGAGTTTTTGTAGTACACTATAAGTGTACTACATAAACATAATAATATCTTTAAGAAACTTTCAGCAAGCTGCTTGTGGAAAGTCACGGACTATTTTTTTTTCTCTCACCATGCGTTCCGTTACTTCTTATTTTACCAATACACCACTGCATAACACACTTACCGGACGGTAATCAGAAACAGTGGTAGGTGATTTATTTTTGATAATTGGGAGGAGGGAAAAGTAGATGCTGTAAGGCATACATTGAATAAGAGCAGGATTGCATTTTGGATGTTAGGAAAAATAGTTTTAAGAAAGCGTGGAGGTAAGCCGTCTGGTCCAATAGAGTCGGAGTTTATAGAAAAAATGGCCATGGACAATTCATCACAATCAACGCACCTAAAAGAAAACGAGTTTGGTAACTCTGGTGCCGTAGAGTTTACTGATGAGTGTGCCAAAGTTTCGACTGTGGCCCGTGCCAATGATTGTGGACTCGCAGAAACTACGCTAGTAGTAAAATATTGATTTAGCTCATCAGGATGAAGATTAAAGCAAGCCTTGTCTTTATTGCATAGCCGGTACTTTTTCAAATTACTCCACAAAAGCCTTGGACCCAAGTTAATATCAAGTCTGGATTGAAAGTATTCGCGCTTCGCTTTGCGGATAGCAGACGTTACCTATTCCGTGCTCTTCGATACATATTACGCATAAAAGTGTCATGTGATCTCCTATACATAAGGTAAAAATACTCCCTCTCCTCTTATCAGAGAGTGGATTTCTCCTGGAAAACCATGGATTACTGGTGGATCTTAAGCATTTAGTTCTTACAGGTGCATATTTATCTAAAATGTAGTGCATAAAACCTTCAAAGACTGCCAGACGATCATCAATTGGAGCGAATACACGCGCAAATTCAGGAATAAAATTCATGCATTCCTCTGAAAAGCTACCATAATCAATATTGTTGTAATTTCTGTGTGAGAAAAAAAGGTTTGGGACACAGAAATCCATTTTGTAAGTTAAGAATAGTATGTCATGATCAAATATACTAGGTGGGTCAATTTGAGAAAAAAATTCTACATTGTTTGCATCGGTCGTGAGGTATATATCTAGCAATGAAGGAGAACTTGTATTAAAAAATGTTGGGCTATCATTAAACACTTCGAGGTGAAGACTCTTCATAAAATCCATAAGACAAAGCGTAGCAGAACTTCTTCGCAAGATGTTAACGTTAAAGTACCTCCAAGAATTATCTTATTGTAACGTCGCGAAAGTACGGTGCAAGATTCCTCATATTATTGCAATCGAAACTGTTTGGAGGGCAGTAAGCGGCTGCAAGTGCACATTACTCTGGCCCAGTATCAAACTTAATACAAAAATGAACTCCAAATTATGACTGCTCAATGAAGCTAAGATTTTAGTTTTAAATCAGTCTTTTACATATATTGCAGCGCCACCACCACGATCGCTACGAAAGATTTTATATCCAGAGATAGATACCAAGCTAGAAGGGATGAAGACATTCAACCAAGACTCACTACTAAGAATCGCATGAACAATGAGTCAACAAAAATTGCACGCATTTCATCCATCTTATTTCTAACACTTCTGGCGTTGAGCAAGCATATCTTAAAGCCAGTAGCTTGTTTGCTACAGATTTTAGTTATGGTTCTTACCTTGTTCGTTGCAGTAAGCACGTCAATCATTAGGTCCCAGGGGAAATTACAACGCAATTAGTACAAGCAAATTTTGTGTAGTTTATCTTATGTCTTACTCAAAATTGGGTATACTATTAAATGATGACACTAAACAAAAAAATTAAAAAAACATTTTAAATGTGATTTGCAGATTTATTTAAACCAACAGCAAATTAGTGTAAACCTAAATATTCCATAAGACATTTTAATGTAAAAAACATTATTATTTCATTTTGTCATTATTATTGTTTTCAGGCTTCAAACATTAATGATTCAAAATTTCTCAACATATGGTCAGTGCCGTGCATTGCCTTAAGGATGACTAAAACCATATCCATAACGTAGCAGGTGCAGTCAGTCGGTGTAAAGTGCCAAACACAATTCCGCCGTTCCGATTCAATTCGATTCGATTCAATTCGATCCGTTACGTGCATGAGCATAATTGTTCCGTTCAAACTTACCATCACTTTTAAAATTCTCATTGAAATTTTTCCAGATTTTGTCTTTTCTTTTTACATCCATGTAAAATTTGTTGCCTTTGTCATAAAGCTCTTCATATTTTTTAATTTCTTCAATGAAAACTTCTTCATCCATCTTGAGTTATACACAAACATTGTACAGGTAATTTTTCTAGGTTATGTCATCCGTAAAAGTTGAAATTTGCTCAACTTCTCCGTTTCGATTCGATCCGTTTCGGTCCATTTCGGCGAATGTGTCCAATTACACGTACGTCCATATAAGCAAATTTGACATTTGTACGTATCGGATCGAAACGGTGCAATTGTGTTTCCCACTTAATTTGCTGCAGGCTATAACTTCAAGAGTTTTATGCTCTCTACTTACATAACCTAAAACTGCTCGTGCGTACGCCATCATTTTAGAGAACAATTGTTCTACTGGGTTAAACATCAGAGAATGTGGAGGAAAGAAATTGAGAGTTAAATTCGTTAGCAAAGTCTACTTGCAATTCTGAAAGGTTTTCCATTTTTCTCAGTGAACTTCTTGAAAATCTACAGACAAAGTCTTCTTTCAGCGACGCGTTCCTAATTATGGATAATGCTAGAATCCTTAAAACACAGCAGGTACGCGATACTATACTTTGAGCGAATTTAACTGTAAAATTCTTGCAGTTATTGCAACAAATTGCACCGATTGTTAGCGGCACTTATTTTATGGATATAGTATTATTCATCCTTAAGGCAATGGAATAGCAGTCTTTGGGCTGACCACTTGTTAAGAAATTTTTAATATTGTTCATTAATGACAATGATTGAAGCCTGAAAACAATAATAATGAGAAAATGAAATAACAAAATGTTTGATTTGAATTGAAATTGAAAGCTTTTGTATTAAAATGTTTTATTGAATATTTAGGTTGAAATTTATTTGCTCTTGGATTAAACTCATTTGCTCTGGGGTTAGACTCATTTGTTCTTGGATTAAACTTATTTGCTCTTGGGTTAAACTCATTTGCTCTTCAATTAAATTTACTTGCTCTTGGGTTAAACCAAAGACCATCTAACAGTAATAATACGCATCCCGTATATTGAAAAGTTTTATATGGCGGGTCGTTCCATTACGACCTGCTCTCACAAATTGTATGAAAACTATCTGATCTTAACGATCCGCCTCGCCACTCACCGGTGGAGATATTACGAAGGCCCGCCGCCAGCCACCAGTGGTGAGTGGCGGCTGGCGGGTCGTCATCGTCAAAGCACCAGCACTGAACCAGAGCCAGAGGCCAGAACCTACATGCATTGCATGCTCTCTTTGCTTCTTTTACCTCTTTTCTTCCGGTTTCATCAAGAATACTTTGTTTGAGAGAATTTTCATTTACATTGCATTGCAACAGAACAGAGAGAGAATAGTAAGATGAGCGGATGGGATAGGAATTGTTGGTGGTGACAAGCAGTGAAAAAGTTCTTATGATACATTTTGGAGTACCTAAATTAATAGAAAACCGGCTCGCCTTTTCAGCATGGCTGCTGGCGTCGGCGTGTGTATAGCTGTGAAGTTGTGGCGAACAGAGAGAATAGAGCAATATTCTCTCAGTATCAAATCTTTGCTTCTTCCCGTCTGTTACCTTCCGACCGCATCAAAAAATAGCCATACAAACTTGTGCATTTTTGGAGGTCAGATGAAGCTTCTTGTTAAGTTATATGTTCTGTGGTTAAACTTATTTGCTGTTGGTTTAAATAAAGTTACAAATGCGACCATAACAATATTTAACTATATTAAAATCCATACCCGGTTAAGATAGTTTTAAGTGTGTGATTAGACTATAGGATAAGTTTTAATATTAAAAAAAAAAAAAAAAAATCAATAGACTTGATTCCTCTAATTTTCTTCATTATTTTTCTGTAGGAATGTTCAGTGATTTACTTATGTTAATTGGAAGACGAATTTTTCTAAGGTCGCTAGAATCTTTAATTGATTTTCAAAAATTTTGCCAAATTTAACCTCGATTTTGATCTTTCATTGACTTAATAGACAAATTTAGCTTTAAAAAAAAACAACAGTTACGAAATTTAATTGGCTATCTCTTTAGGCATAAAGGGCTTTAGATTATATGCTTGCTGCTATCTCCAAAATTTTAATATATGAGAAATACATAATTTATGAAGACTGTGGTGAGAGCATTGACAAGATGATTGTAGAGGCAAACTCTATATAATAATAATAATATTCTGGTGGTGACGAAAGGCGGTAGGTATATGTATTAAATTTCAATCCTAGTTCTAAGTGTATTTTACATAAAAAGATAAACATAAAAGTTGCTGACACCCACTTTTTTGGGTAAACAAAAAGAGCCTCATAGACGTAAAGCAATGGAATAACTGAATATCCATCACTACTATCAATTTTGTATTTTAAAAATAATCCAGTCAAGTTCATGATGTTTGCTTCTCATTATTTAAGTACTTTGTCACTTGTATAGGTATAGTCCAGTTCATACAGTAACCTGTTTCCGTTGTTTTATTGAAAAAACAATACAAATTTATCACTTCTGTCAAAAGCGTTTCAAGTTCATGAGCAATTGTAATTTAAAAGGACTCGGCTTCGAGTAGCTCATATTAAATTATACAAAATCTGAAAACGTGAATTATTTTAAATTAGTAAACGCTAGTAATCCCATATTCCATTAAACACTAAGACATAACTGGACAAACGCACTACAAAAATCTGAGAATACTATTTGAACGCAACTCAACCTGGAGAAATATTTTTAATCTTTAGGTTTGCACATTCAAATCCATCAATAATTTATTCTCCTTTAGAATACTTCTTTCCATACCGAGTTAAACAGTCACGATTTTTACTAAACTGCAACAATACACCAGAAATAAAATCAAAACAGAACTTTCTAAATAATTCAAAAATATATTTTGCTTCCATTACGTTCCACGGAAGGTAGAAGGAAACACACGAAAATGTTGAATTGCTTCGTCCCAACGATCTACCAATACAAATTAAAGCTGAAAGTATCCAAATTATCCGGAATAATTAGGATCCGATTCCTCAAATCCGGATGATCCGGATCCACACTATACGGACCCGGATCGGAACTATCTTGATCTAGATCCGAACTATCCGTATCCACACTAAGCAAAAAAGGTTCAAAATTTCCAACAAATTGCATTGTTTCATTGGGAAAATTAAAATTTATAATTTCCTAATGAAGATTGTATACTACAAATAATCATGAGCAAGCGCCTTATTAATGTTTTCAGGAAGCTAGTCTTTAAGGCGTCTTGAGATTAAGGAAGAAGCACTGCGATGATTACTCAAAAAGCTCCTTAGAGCACCTTCAAAAAACTTCTTCGCCAGTCATTTAGTATACCCCTTAGAGTCGTTTCTTAAGAAAAGCAGTTAGAAGCTTGCCTCTGCGGGGATAAGTCTATCTAAAAAAGCAATGAACTCGGATAGAGAAAAGAAACGCTGTAAGCTTCCAGGGAAGCACTTCAGGAAATTACTTAGAGCACTCTTTTTCACAGTGGGTTGAATCTATTTCAAGATGGGTCACAACAATACACAAAACTCATTTTTAAATGATTAACCCAGCGAGAGAGAAATATAACACTTAAGATAAGACTATTATTTACTCAGAAGAAAATAAAATTCTCTTTTTAACTATTTCATTAGAAGATAAAATGTCAATAGCAAAGTGTTAAAATCAGACTTAAAAAATTCGTCCCTGTAATATAAAGAGTATCCCAGGTATCCCGAAAGTATTTACTGTATACCGCCAAGAAAAAAATCAAATAGACATTTTTGGATCTCATTATTATTATTATTCGGGATAATCTCACTTCAAACTTGTTTGAAAATTATTTATATAATCCCCTGTAAAATGCTAAATACGCACCCTATATGTGAGTACACACAGTAACTTTTTGGACGCGGAATAAGGAGATGAAGTATTTTGAGAACGGCATGACCGATATGACTCATTTTGTTGTTGTGTAAGGCTGGACATTAACCCTATTTCACAAGTTTCCTTGAAATTGTTCACACACCCTTACCTTGTGAGTTAAGAAAATTCCGCTTGTTCGATAGCAATGTATTTGAAATTTATGCTCTCCCTCAATCTTAACAAATAAGTAATTAGTCTACTAGAAAAGAATAAGCTAATAATACTACTAATAATTGGAAACATAAAAAGAAGAATTTAATTAACTAAATATTAAAAATAAATAAAGAAAAATGAATCAACATTTAATAAAAAAGAAACACAAAGAAATAATTAAAAGATCTCAATAGCCGAACGTATCAAGAGGCCAAGAGGCTTCAAGTCTGCAGTATCGAAAAAAAATTGATGGTATTACGAAGGGGGAGTCTTGCGGAGAGTTCTCGAGAGGGTCAGCAGCCTATCGAGACGGAGAAAAAAAGTGATTTCTTGTAAAGC